>CACVBS010000035.1:476140-636157 GCA_902728275.1 Cyclocybe aegerita | reverse complement strand
ATAAGTCGTACCATATGATCACCATCGTGGATTAAAAAATTGGGCAAAGAAAGCAAGATCACCAATATCAAATCGGCGTCCATGAGATTTGAATGGCTCATAGCAAGAAAGACTATCTTGCAGATCATGATAGGTTTTCTTAAACACCAGCCAGTGGTTGTTGTAGTGGTTGAAAATCAGACAATGTTGAAGATTGATAGACCGACTCATTGTCCAAGAGCAGCCAATCAGAGAGTCCTCCGCAATTATATTCTGGATATTTGACATTCAGTAACATTTAAAAAAATGAATAAAAAGTGTATACATCACCAGAAAGCCCAACAGGGATAGAGTCAGTCAGAGTCCAGTCAAGTTTAGCAAGTTGTTGTGCAGGAAAGGCATATGTATCAGGAATAACCAATGTTGACCCCAAGATTCCAGTATTGATTGAGTTGAGCAAGTCCACAAAAAGAGAGATTTCATCCTGGCGGAGCATATATGTGGAATTGTTCCACCGACTGAAGTCTAGATCACTAAGCTTCTGCTCATCAAGAAGATCTGCCTCCTAATTAAATAGTAAGTTATAAAAAGGTATCTTAGCTTAGCATGTACTTCATTAGCTGTTGGAAGAAATTCTCTGATTCGTAATTTTTTGGGGGAAAAGTTGACTGGCTTGATGGGAGAGTTTGGAAGAGAGGGCAGAAGAGAATTGTGTGGCTTGGGCTTAGGTCCTGTTTTCTGACTGAACTTAACAGGTGTGCGATTTGGATGAAGTGGTGTGACAGCAGGATGTCTGCCTGCTGTTACACCTCGGCCTAAAATTGCATAAGTAAAGCATTGATTTTGAAACAAGTAATAAACACACCTTTTTGAGGAGTTTGAGGATGCTGAGACACCAGAGCTTTATTGGCCTGTTTGGTTTTGATATCAGAAATTGGACTTTCAGCCAAAGACTTAGAATCAGAGTCCTCCTCTTCCTCCTTCAAACGCAAAAAGATCTTCTCCAGATCTCTAGTAACTGTTGCATCAGAAGCAGCTTGATGACGCCGGCCTGTCTTTTCCTTGATAGGATTTCGTGTCTGGCCCTTTGCAGCTGGTCCACGAAGTTTCTGACTAGTTTCAAGCTCTAAAGGATCATAAGTCACATTAATAGAGAAATAAAAAGAATATAGCAGACCAATATAGTCCTTTACTGATCCATGATCAATCTGCAGTCTGACTGCCAAGATGTGATAGCAGGCCTTTCCTGTCTGATCAAATGGAGAACAGGTGCAAGAAAGAGAACCATCTTTCTCTTCAGTTACAGTAGCATAGCACAGAGATGAAGCTTTTGGAGGCATAGCAGGATGTTGTGTGCAGTATAGAAGAAGATGGTGGTAGTAAATGGGAGAGATGTCCTGGCCCATCTAATCTGATCAGCCAATCAATAGGTCTGTTCTAAATATAGTAATTAAAAAACCTGGGTTGGATCAGTACTTTCATAACCCAAAATCCAGGTTGGATCAGTAGTTTCACAACCCAAAGTCCAGGTTGGATCAGTACTTTCATAAATCAAGAATCCAGGTTGGATCAGTACTTTCATAAATCAAGAATCCAGGTTGGATCAGTACTTTCATAAATCAAGAATCCAGGTTGGATCAGCAGTTTCATAACCCAAAAATCCAGGTTGGATCAGCACTTTCATAACCCAAAGTCCAGGTTGGATCAGTAGTTTCATATACCAAAAATCCAGGTTGGATCAGTAGTTTTATAAACCAAAAATCTGGGTTGGATCAGTACATAAGAAATGCTGAAATTGTAGTTTAATCTGGGGGTTGGATCAGAACTTCTTAAATCCAGGTTAGATCAGGACAATTATCCCAGGTTGATTCAGTAGTATCAAAATGGTTGAATCAGTAGTTTTAATATCTAAAACCCAGGTTGGATCAGTAGAATTTATACATGCTGGATCAGTACTTTGAAAAGCCGGGTTGATTCAAAGACTGCAGGGGGTAGAAACACATCTTGCGATATATTCATCGGGGAAAACCCCGAGAGCGCGTGCTGTAATGGTGGAAATGCAGTGTATGTATACCTCAAGCATATAGAGACAGGAGGGCCCGAACGATTCGGACCGCGTATCAGAGCCTGCCTTTGCAACTTGCTGGGGCGATCTTTCATTAAACGCCCCCTGTGCTCGAAGCACAGGTTTCTCGAAAACTGAAGCATTATCTAGATCCAAACGCAGCTTAGTACATCTTCAATGATTACCTAGGCGTCAGGAGCCGTGGGCACTACTCACATAACGAGTAAATCGAACATCTGATCATTATTTACGGCATCAAAACATCTGCACGACTCAGGGTTGTCGAAATGACACCACTTCGAAACTTTTCTGGTTGAAACTCAAGTGTCTTCTTCCTTCCCCATTATGACTACCAACTCTGAGCAAGTGCCCTTGCTACGACCGGCGAAGCACGAGGAGGTCTACAAGAGGTTCAGTCCAGCGAAGAAGAGGGTGATCGTGGCCATTGCCTCGCTGACTGGTCTTCTAACTCGTAAGTCGGCACCATATACTTTCTATATTTAAGTAGTTGTCCTACTAACTGTTGTCAAGCCTTCGATTCAGGAACTTTCGTTCCTTCGATTCCTCAAATAGCCAAGGATCTCAACTCAACAGGTGCAGTCATCAGGTAGGATCCATCGCCAGTCCTTAAGCAAAAACTAGAAAATTACCATTTTCGCTCCAGTCTCGCTGTAAGCCTCTTGGTATTTGCCGCCTCGTTAGGCGCTCTCCTCGGCGCCTCATATTCTTCCTTTTGTAAGCCCCTTGTTCAATCAAAACCCAGGTTCAAAAGCTTTATCTCTTCTCTTCCCTAAAGATGGCAGAAAGCCTGTATACCTTACAGCAACACCTCTCCTCTTTCTTGGCTCGTTGGGAGTTGCCTCTGCCCAAACAATACCCCAGCTGATGGTGTGGCGGTTTCTGCAAGCCATAGGCGCGTCTCCTGGGCTGGCTGTAGGCTTGGGTGTGATTGGAGATATCTACAAGTTGGAGGAGCGCGGACAGGCTATGGGGATTTTTTTCTTGGTACACTCAGGGGCTTTATGTATCATATGCGCTCGTTAAAAAATCGATAGGCTACCCTGCTTGGTCCTGCGCTTGCTCCATTGGCTGGAGGTTCGCTCCTGCCTTCCAACTAAAGGATAAATTTAGCTTAATTATCTGTACACAGGTCTTGCGGCACACTACTTCTCCTGGCGTCTAATGCAACTTGGTCTCGGCGTCGTGAGCTTGGTCATGTTCTTCTGCATCCTTCTTTTCTTCCCAGAGACTTATCACCCCGGCGAACGGGGCGTGGAGAAGGCCGGCTCAGCTTCCCTTCCAAGCTGGAGACCTATCTTAATCAATCCCCTGCAACCACTATGGCTGCTGAGAAGTCCGAACCTTCTGGCTGTTGTGCGTATTCTTCCTGATTTCCGCGTGAAGGAATGACATCAACAACCTTCCCAGACTATTGCCGGGTTTACGACGCTTTTTACTGATTACGGTCTGTATGACAGAGTTCTTCAGTTAAAACGAAGGAAGATACTCACCCAAAGTTCTTAGTGCTCTTGACACCGTTGGCTTACACTATCGTACGTCAAATTATAATGCCCATCAATATATTTGCTTGATCATTTTTACCAGGGAGCCCGCTATGGCATAACGAACGAAGCTTTGATTGGCGCCTGTTTCCTCCCCGCCGGTCTCGGAAATATGAGTAAGACCCCCGATTACTCCTCTCGCGGAGATAGCTCTGATCGCCTGCCTTAAATAGTCGGTGCGCCACTTGCCGGTCGCACGTCCGATCAACTTGTCATACGATACCAGAAAGCGCGTGGCGGCGTCTGGTACCCCGAAGACCGCCTGCGCGCCACAATCCTCGGCGCGCTTTTCCTCGTCCCTCTGTCCGTTTTATTTTCTGGACTGTTGACGGAGTACATTCATGGGAGGGTTGGCCTGATGTTGAACTTGATCTGTTTGTTCATGAACGGGATCGGGGTACGCTTTTGTATCCCTCTTCAACCTCTCAAGATGGTCAGCTCAACGCCTTTTAGGTCGACTTCGTCCTCAGCCCTTCAGCGGCCTACGTCGTAGACGTGATGCATTCCAGAAGTGCTGAAGCGATGGCTGCGAACAAGTGAGCTTTTTTTGTCACGCTTTGCCTCGTTCATGGCTATGCTCACGATTCATCAGTGGCTTCCGCTCCATCATAATGTCCATTGCGATAGCGTTCATTCTACCAATGGTGGATAAGCACGGTGTTGCAGTTACGAACAGCATTGCTGCCACGTTGAGCTGGATTGGGTTCGGGTACGTATTTCTCACCCGTTAAAGAGAGACACCGCAATAAATATATCCAGGTTCCTGTGGATGACTATTACGTATAGTGATCACCTTCGAGCGATCATGGACGTCGGATTCTCGACTGAAGACAACAGTTAGACATAATTTGGTGTAACTGGCGATGATCTATTCTGTCTCTCACTTCATGGATAAATGCCCTCAGGTTTAAAATGACGGCCGAGACGACCGGGGAGAGCGCTCGAGGTTGAACGTTGAACGTCGAAGCTCGAGAGTGAGTTCCCCGGTACGTTGGCAGAGTTTCCAATGCCAAAAGGTGCTCCGTTGTACGTCAAATTATATTGCAAATGACGTTTTAATCTTGGATGGCCATTGTATTTTGGAGGATTTATCATGACTCCTGCCTGATAGCTCTCACATCTACTGCCAGACTAGTACCAAGATAAGGAACGTCAGTGTACTTGATTCGTAAACAAATGGTGTGTGTATCTTGTCGGTTCCCGAAAAGGCACAGCCTAAAGTTGAACAAACGCGTGAGGTCGATGGGCCAATGAACAAGTTCTCACTGACAGCCGTTTCCACAACAGGTGAGATCGAGAGGGCAACATGCTGTGGCGCCGTCCTACGGCATATATTTGTCAAATCATGGGAATGTTGAAGACGCGTTGAAGGGAGCTTACGCAAATTCTGGAGCCAGCGGGACAGCATCTACATACCAAATTTCCCATTCAGTCATCAGATACAAGTAGTTCTCACAGCGGACACACCTTGCTCCAAAACACTATCGAAGGTGTAGAATGAGTAGCGACTCCATGTATAGTAGGGTAAATCGCACCAGACTAGTCGACGGACAGCATCCTGTCGAGCACTGGAACAAGACAATGAGCTCCCAGATCGTCGACGTCGTCAGTCGAACGTCAGCTTACACAGATTTGATCCGTCGCACAGCACCTGGTTGCGTCGCAGAATGCTGTGAGGAATAAACATCTCAGCAAGCGCAAAGAGTTGGAATTCGACTCACTTCCTCCTGGATCCGAGCACACTTTGGTCTGCCTATTCTCTAGCTCTGACTGTAGCAGACCGTCGATCTGAGAGGAGAGGAACGGCTCAGGGGAGAGCGAGACGTCGAGTGAGAGTGTCAATGTCACCCAGAGGAAGAGAAACAGAGCAGGGAGCCAAAGGTGCATGGTGGGGAAGGACAAGATGGGAATCAAGCGCCCGTGACAGAGGTGGGAATTGGGTGCGGAGGGAAACGCGTTGATAGGCCGTTTGACAGATCAACGTAAGTTCGGGGGATAAATTGAAGGTGTATTAATCTTTTGTTATGGTGGATCCACGTTGTATTTGCATCATATTCGAACGAACTCGCCTGCTTGGGATACTAAAGCTGAACAAGAGAGTGGGAGGTGCCCGGCCCGGGGACGCGGCAACGGCGGAATTTGAAATCTGTTTCCCTTTAGGAAAGTCCCCTATTTTCGCAGGCCCTGGCACCTGAGCCTCGTGTCTGGCTTTAACTCTTTTCTTCCACTAGCCTCTATTTCCTTCGCTTTTTTCCCCTTTTCTCTTTTTCTCTACACTTCATAATCTTGGAAGAAATGGCCGCCACCATCAATCAACTAATGCAAATGCACAAAGTCCACTACACCGCGATGTATGACACCTGCTTCGTCTCTGCCACCTCTTCGTACATCCTCCAGCCGGGAAACGTGCTCCTGAATGGATTTGAGACCGACATTGAGGAAATGCATAAGCAGGCTTATCGATCTCATAAAAGCAGGTGCAGAGAGGAAGGAGGTCGAGGATATGGTGTTCGGTGTGTCCACGCGTCAATGCTCTTTTTCTGTCGCACTCGCTCATTCTTTACGTGTCATTTTCATTTATACACACGACAATCTGGAAACAGGTATTGGCGTCACGCTGAATCTTGGCGCAGCCTTCGCCATCTTCTGAGATATCACTAACGGCCTCGAGCAATACCCTGCACGAACGCGTGCGATAGACGCAAATCTCGCGGCTTTCTACGTGGCCGCTCTCCATCTCACAGGCGACGAAGCTGCACCACCCACCTACGAGGTGGCGCAAGTTTTCTCTCTAGCAAACGTTGCATGTCCGGTCGGTCTCTTCTCTCGCGGCTCCCTCTCACTTGTGTCGACGACTGCCAGGCGCGATAGCGAACGAGAGCAGGAATATAAACTTACCCGTCGTTGGGAAAGGCGTATGAAGAGTTCAGAAAGGAGACAGGGTACCAGATGCCTGGATTTGCGAGGACGTGAGCTTCTTGTGGCGCAAAGGCGACATCGAAGAGCGAGCTCAGTCGGTGTGTCCGGGAAGTGTGCTAAGGAGATGAAACCGCTTTATTGCGATAAGACGTGTCAGAAGCAGGTGTGTGTGTCTCGCGACACGTTCATTGTTGCATCGCTTGCTATTTGTTTTTCTGTAGCATTGGCCAGTCCATAAACGATGGTATGTTCCAGCAAAGAGGAGTCTATCATGAACGCTCTTTTGGTCGAATACATCCGCCGTTGCGGTCTTCTTCGCATCCCGTCAGATTTTATCATAAGTATACTCCAAATACGCAGAATACCTACAATCCAACAATCGTTCAGGACAGCCTTCTGGATGCGCCGTAGATCAACGGCCCAATTTTTTCCTGACCAGCATGAGCCTCAACGGTAGAAAAAAAACATCCTACAACAAGAATACATTGCAAAGTAATACGACTACCACAGTACGGAAACGATTCGGAAGAAGAAAGTAAGAGAGTGCGTTACCCATTTTCGTTTCATATTCGCTACTAAATTTCTCCGCATTTGTACCAAGCAACTCCTTGGTTCTTTTCAACGTTCTATTAGCAAGACCTTCCAACGAACGCGTGAGACACTCACCACTTAAACACCCTTGCGCAAAGCGTCAACAGTGATGGTACCGAGAGCGCCGCTGTCCAAGTTCTGGCCGCTGTACTCAATCATCCACTTGGTGTTCGACCCGCTGACGGTCCAGGTGTTCGTCTTGCTGCCCCATGGGCAGTCCCAGTAGAAGTGGCGAATACCCTTGTCGTCCTCGCTGGGGTCGACGAGGTCAAAGGTACCCGTGGTGCCTTCGGCCGCATCCGAACGGCCGCACGCGTTGAGCTGGAGCTTCTCGTCAGGCCCGATGACCTTGCCCTCGTAGGCGCTGGCGGAGACTTCTGTATCTTTGTCACCTGCCGTCGATAAGAGGACGGAGAACGGTTGATAGTAAGTACTAAACAGCTTTCGTGGCTAGCGGAAGCGGCTTACCGTCGGCGTGAAGCTTTCCCCAGGACGGCTTCAGGTTCTTGAGCTTGAGAGGCTTCGCACCGACGTTGTGGATGATGATGATAACCCATTGAGCGTAAGCCATGGCGTTCGAGCGGTTGGTTGTTGGTGGTGCGTTTAGGTGAGTGCTTTGGGATGAAGATTTCGTTCTCCAGAGGGTTATTTATACTTCGTCCTGTGGTCCCCTTTTCGGCCGATGTGGTCTTTTTTCATGTCTTTCTATTCGGCTCCCTGTGAATACACGAGAAAGTTGCCAAGTTCCGTTCGACCAAGCGACGCACTACACCTGCATACGAAATGACAAAGGGTACGTATTACCGATCACCTCGTACTTGAAGTTCCTTCTCGACGCACACAAGGTGAGTCCGATGCACTTCTATTCAGACTGTCAATAACATTTAATACCAATTTGCTGAATCAGACTTTGCTCCAGCCTCGACCCTATACGAAACCTCGTAAATTGGTCCCAACAAGCGGAGGGAAGAAGCTACGACGTTACAGAACTATCTGTACCCTCTATTCCTGCTGCCAACGGCGGAGACAAGCTACTTGGTCTACCGATGCGTTGAACCGAATTCAACGTTCTTGCTCGACTTTTCCGTGGCGTCTGAGCTTCTCTTCGTCCCTTCATGCAGGCGAGAACCCTCAAAGTCGCTCAATTGAAAGCCCTCGTCACATGTAAGCCTTGTTCAACCTTTCGATCAGCACTGCTAAGGAAGGTCTGGAATTAACAGCTTCAATGCTTGACTACCACCTGGCGCCGATGATCATTCTATCGAAGCTGGCGATTTGAACGCATTGCGACTCTAGTACGTCTTCCTCCATAGGTCAGTGTGGCATATCGTTGTCAACAGGGATCAGGATTGGCCGGACCGCGAAATGCCGGAGTCCTTATGGGGTTGTGTCCGTAGCGACGAGAGCCTATTTGAGGTATGCAGCAACCTGTGGCGCAACCCAAGTGCAAATACGGATCGCGCAAGCACCTCACTGTCGTCGAAGATAACTCTGTTTCCGGCGCAGCCTACAGTCACAAGGTCTCCTGCACAACTTCTTGACGTCCAGCTTGGAGGCGTTCGAAGAAAGCCCTTTGAATCGAACTTTCCAGAAGAGACGGTGGACAGATGCAACCCCTAGCTGGTGGCGACTGGTGGGTGACTCCCGGCACTAGTGGGGATTAACGCTTTTTGAAAGGCTCTGGTCGAAGCGACGTCTGCCCACTTGCGAATTGGAGTAGGCGTTTCGAACTTACTTGGGACCTTTTAACCCTCTCGAATATCTGGGCTTGAGCTATCCAACCACCCAACTTACAACTTCATTTGACTCTCGACGCCATCTCAGCTATGCAATCCACTCTCACAGACGAGCAGGCGCGTGCCGTCGCTAAGGCTCGCTTCCAAGACAGCTCTATTACTGTCGTTCGTCGTCTTCTCCCCTCCAGTGGTGTGCCATGTTGACCACTTGCCATAGGACTTGCCCCGGGCCACCCTCCGCACCAAGAGGGCGGTGGCCAGTAGCGAGCGTCAGAGCGGAGACACTCTCAACGACGTCATCGCTGACCCTGTCAGACGCAACAAGCTAGTAGGCCTGCTTTCCGTCGTGTTGTTTTTCATGTCCCTTATGCCTTATGCCCTTCATCAGATTGATGACAACAATTTACTCAAAGCCATCATAATGACCCGTGATGGCCCCATTTTTAGCTCCAGGGAGCTCATAGAGCGCCCCAGCACGCTCCGTGCTGTCATCAACAATGTAGCTACCATCGAGACGACCACTGTTGAGGTCGAGTTTACCCAGAAGCTCATGGAATCTAACTACAACTCGGTTTCTGTCAAGGCATCAGCCCCCTAGTACGTCTAGTTGTCCTTCCTATATACAACTGTCTTAACATGTTATGCATGTTATGCCTTAGTGTTACGGCCACCGCCGAGTACTCCGAGAGCTCGACTTGGAAGAACGACGAGACCGAGAAGTCGATGTATGTGTCCTCTCGTTATCTCTTCCCTCAAGGTCGCATCGACTTCAGCGCTCCCGGATCGGGCTTTGACGACGTCGTGAAGCTCAGTTCTGGATTCACGAACGCCATCCAGAGCGCCCTCGGGAAGTCCAGTTTGACTGACAGGAGGGAGGCGCTTCACAACGTCTTCGAAGAGTACGGCCATGTCTTCAGAACCAAGACCAAGATTGGGGGGGTTCTCTCTGCTCACACCCAGGAGACATTCAAGAGGACCGTATGTGTTTGACCTATTGTTGCTTCACCCACTTTTATTTCGTTCTGTAGGAGAATGAGACCGAAGTGAAGCAAGATGTCAAGGCCGGGCTTGAAGTTGCAGTCAAGGATTGGGGTGCTGGTGTTACTGCTGGCCATGGAAATACCAGCTCGACCATTACTACGGCGCAGAATCGCAAGCTCGAGACGAAGTACATTGTTAACGTGCGCCCTTTCTTTTAATGTTGAATTAACAGCCTCATTATATTGCCAGGGCGGAGACTACACGAAGATCCAGAACACCGCTGAATGGATCGCCTCCACTGACAAGTCTGAGTTCTGGAGAGCCATCGAAGTCACCGAGGTCGTTCCGGTGGTGGACATACTTCCAGACGAGGTCAGGCTCGAGGTCAAGCAACTACTCAGGCCGCTCCTTGGAAAGTACGCGTTCGCCCCCCCGCTTGTTGCATTCTCTGTACTGAAAGTTTCTTGGTAGGTGGGTCGGCATTGAGAGAGTTGACGGAACCTCGCAGTTGCCAATCTCCATCTACCGGCCCAAGGACCCGATTCCCTCTGGGTGGTTCTGGATCGGACAGAGCGCCGACAGCAGCAAGGCACTTCTCGTCAAGCCCACTCTTCCGTACAAGGCCGGTCGCAACCCTGCTCTCACTGGCGCGCACCCTGGCGAAGGGATGACCGACCAGCCCTTCGTTGACCTTCCCCAGTACCAGTTCCTCTCGACATACTTCGGCGGCTTTGTCTACAATACCCCACCCGGCTCGTTGCTTCGGGGCTTGAGGCCTGATTTGGGACTCCCCGGTCGTTACGAGATGGTGAGCTCCTCCCCCTTTAAATAGTGTGAGGATCGGCATTCAAATATCCTCCAGCATGGCGAAAGTATCAGCACCGCTGTGTACGTGACGGTAAGTTTGGTCCTTCTGACGTTGGTGATGAAGCAATGACAAAGGTTGCTTCGTGAACAGCGTCCCGTCAGTGCGGTGGATCCAGAGGATAAGTGCTTGGACTTGCAGTCTGTCATTCGCGTGAAGCTCCCTGGTTCGGGAAACCCTCCCAAGCCGACGTGGGCTTTGAGGGAGAACATGGTATTGTTCGACTCTAAGGAGGAGTAGATGAGGATTCGTAAAATGATATGCCAGACAAAGCTACCGCGCAACAGTATTATCTCTCAGAACTCTTACATATGACCTCAATGTCCATATTTTCGAGAAATGTATGTTCGAAGCCCTAGCCAGCAACAAATTTGCCGGCTCCAAAGGTGGTCTTCTGATCCAAGTTCTTCTGATCCAAGTCCACGTCCTGAGCTATCGCATGGAGCAAAGCGTGTTGGGTACGCATACCTCTCGAACTGCACAATGCTACTCTTTCCTAACGCGACCCCACAGGACCTCCAGCGCTCTCTCTCCCGGGTGGCATTTCTTGAGGGTATCATAGTCATACCACACCAAAGCCTCTTTCGTATGGGCGATGAATGCTTTTTGCAAGAGTGAATATGCCGATGCTGCCGCATGGAACGTCGCGAGATCGGTATGATCGCTAGCAGGAGGTACGGGGCGGTATCCGATCAAGAGCTACAGAATCATATAATCCGACTATAAGCATGAAGGGAGATATTTCTGGAGAAATTTATGAACGTACCGTGTCCGGAAAAGTCACCGGACGTCTAAATTGGACTTCGATGGTCTTCAAGATCAGCAAAATCCCTGCGCTTTAATCATCGCTGCCGCTCGACTTGGTCCACCGAGCTCCTCTCCAAGCGACAGCATCCATTTGACACGAGCCTGCGAGGAATACGGTGTGCTTAGTTACAACCGGGGTGAGCAGGTATGGCGCTCGGCGACGACTCACTGACTCAAAGAATCGGACTTCCAGTACGAAAAAGCTCAGATTAGCATGGGATTTGGGGTTGAGGTAACCAGACTCACTCACTATAGCGCACGTTGTTTACGTGTCTGCGATTCGCGACCATGAAATGCGTGAAGACCAGGACAGGCTCGAGGAAACAGTGCGGGACTCACTGGAAGGGATCCTGATCACCCCAAACAATGCGCTGCTCCCAGAATGACTGCGAATCAAGGCCCCTTTGTAGCAGTGCCTCTTTAGCTTCTTCGAGAGCTTCGTTTACAGTCGGGGGTTCTCGAGCTAAGGTGGTCAAGTTGGCACGTATTGGCGGGGCATTGGATGCGCCTGGTCCCAGCGTTCTGTGTAGCAGGCGGAATGAGGGAGGAGGATCCTTGAAAGCGGGATACAGAGCCTATGGAGGCGCAGGTCAGCTACGATCAGCTAAGGATTCGTGTCGAAGATGGGACAGACGCTAACTGAAGAGGTGTGTCGCTGGCTGCGAATCCTCGTAGCCGAGAACCTCAAGCAGGGCCTAGTCCTAAACATGGCTGGAGATGCGGTAACAAGAGTGTTCTCCTTGGGCTTGCTTCAAAGATAGGTCGCGTGAATATGGGAGAGACGATGAAGGTGCAACACGGTGTAAGGTAGAACGGCTGGTTTATAAACAAACCTCGATCTATTACATTTACCGGCGGCCGAGAAAGGGACGGAATGCACCAATTTGGGAGTGAAGCCCCTATTTCTCGACCTAACGGCAAAGTAGCCTCCTTCTGCACAGTGTAAGTCGTATTCCCCCTTATACTACTGTTAGAGAGTCTAAATGAATATCTAGGAAACATCCTCATCTTTTCCTTCCAGGCGGCTTTCTAGAAGTTCTTTGCCTGGTATCAAACTTTGTTATTGAAATTTGTTTCGAAGATGGTGCACTCTACATCTAAGTAGCGGGAGTAACGTTACAAGGTGGCGCACAAAACCGAGCCTCACAGGATCAGCCGCTTACATTCGGCTGGGTTCAAGTGAACATGCTTGGGATTAGAAACCGTCGACTTCGCTGGCGAGCTTCAATGGGTCCATTTGTGCCCACAAGCCTGCTGTTGCCGGAGCCAAACCTTGCCATGACCGGGTCTAAAATTATAGTCGAGCGATGGCTCGTAGACGTACATCCCCGAATGTACCCCACTGTCAGAAGTGAGTCTGAGCAGGAAACCGGGGCCATATTTCTCGACCCACTTAAGGTACGAATTACCCGTGAAAATATGTTCAGAGCCTCTCGAAAATGGTGCGTTGGAACATACCAGAATAGTCGGTCTTGATGTCCTTAACAACAGCGAACATAATCGTGAGGACACCAAATTTGGGCCGCATCTCCTCGACGACAGAGAGGATGAGCGCTTTTTTGGCAAGAGAAGTCCTTCTGTCCTTGTACCTGGTATAATACTGTCGGAAAATCAAAAAAAAGGAGGGCACGCGAGGAGAATAGAAGTGCCTGTGGCCCATTTCGGCAGAATATGTGCCTTTTAGAAGTTCAAACCAGAGAAAATGAGCGCAGGTGGGTCCGGGAAGAAAGGCAGATGCCCGAAGGGATGGGGTGACCCAGGCGGATCACCATCGTACCTTAGTGTAGGAAGTAAGAAGCCTGCCTTATTAGTTGCCTATTGGCGCCGTTATTATGGACTATTCCGGGAGACACTCTCAGTCTGTTTGGGATGTCAGATTGGGATGTAGCCATATCCATTATGCCTATACTGTAAGTAGTGGAGGGATATGGATATGCAACCCTGAGTTCACCGTACCTTTAGGCGATCTGATGGCTCTTCGTCTCCTCACTTCAGAGAATTTAATGGCCTAAGGGAGAGCTGAACAGAAACGGATGGAGGGTACGTGATGCTTACTAATACTAGGAGTAGACCCCGATAGCTCAGCTCGAAGGACTTAAGGGCGGAGAGAGTGGCAGGGAGGAAAGCAAGTTCATCGCCAGAGATGCTAGGAGGTCACCGGCCCGGGTGGCGTCTGTATTTGGTGATAACTTCCCATCCAAGCAAGACAGCTCCGACGAGCTCCGACGAGTCGCCTCTCCTAAAGTTTTCTGGTTTCCCTTCTCATTCGTCGAGCTCCGTCTTTTTGCTTCTTTCCGGGCGGCATAGCAGACCGTTGGGCGTCGGATCGCTCTTCTTCAACGTTAATCTCTAAATCCTCTTTCGTCTTCCCCGCAATATAGGCTGCGCGTTTCCCCGGTTCAACTCAACAGTCATCAGCCACGCGTCGACCAAGAATTTCAATTGTTTTCCCCGCACCCGCGCTTCTCTGTCTTTCTGATTTGATGGCCGCCTCTCTCTGTCATTCCGGGGCTAGTAGGAAAAACCATAACGTCCAGATCCGAGGTACTTGAAGAAGACGTGCATTTTTCAACGAGAATACCGCAAATCGTTCGAGCCTTCGATGGTGGTATCTTCGCCTGCGTTGGGAAAGCACATTTTGGCTCAGAAGACTCACGGCACGACCATAGACTCGGGAGAAGTGCTGGTATCACCGTTGTTCTTGTAAGGGATCGCTCCGCACTGTTGCCGGCAGCGAGGCTTCGTCCCGAGGATACTCCGGCCCGGGCCCTCTCAGCGCATCACGAGGCTCCCTGCTGCTGCATGTCGCACTCGTTCGCTGGCTATTTTTTTGCTGAGCCTTTCGCTCGACCTGTCGCAAGCCTTTCCCATGGATGCATATAATGCGTGGGCTTCATCGAACACCCACTTGACCGCCCTTTCTCCCGGTTCGTCGTCGCGCCTGCGTTACAACTCACCATGGGACGCATCCTGGTCTGCCTCTTGGGCACACTTGCTCTTCTTCATGGCGTACAAGCCATCGGACAAGATACATGCGTCACATTCACCGCCTCTAGGGGCGCGTTCGCCGTCGTGAACAGCCGACGGGTTGCTCCAATCCTCATCGCTGAAGACGAATGGCCAGGCGTCCAGCTCGCGGCAAACGACTTCGCTGCCGACATCCAGCGTGTCACATCCGTCAGACCCAGTCTGACCAACTATACTGCCTCAGCCAGACCCTCGACACCTCCGATCATCGTTGGCACGCTCGGGAAGTCGTCATTGATCAGCCAGGTCGTGAACAACACGCAGCTGGACGTATCGTCGATTGAAGGGAAGTGGGAGGCCTTCACGGCAAAGGTTGTGCAGAACCCGCTGCCTGGCGTCGCCAGCGCGTATGTCATCATTGGAGCGGACAAACGAGGGACTATCTATGCGCTATACGACCATTCAGAACAATTTGGTGAGTCACACATTCCTTCGGACTTCTCTTCTCTCTTTCGCGTCTTGTGGCCTGGAGCCTTCACTTCCAATGTCATGTTATTTCTGCTACGTCGTGCTATTCTTATTTTCCGCTAAACATACCACTGACCACATCCTCTTCTCGCGTTTAATTAGGCGTCTCCCCTTGGTACTGGTACGTCAGCACACCGTCCATTCTCCTCTATCTTTATCCCCAAGCGGCCCGGACGTTCCCCTGACCTCCTCTATCCTTCACCTTTCCGCGTTCTCCGCTTCTCTTCTTCAGGTGGGCAGACGTCCCAACCACGACCCGGCAAAACATATTCCTCATACCTTCTGGATGCTCGCACGGCGAACCCTCCGTCAAGTACCGCGGCATCTTCCTGAATGACGAGCAGCCTGCCCTCCAGAACTGGGCCATGGAGAAGTTCACGAATGGCACCGGGTCTCCGTTCTTGAATAGCCCGTTCAATCGGTATTTCTACGTCAAGATGTACGTAATGTCGTTTCTCTCATACGAGGACACGAGTATGAACATCTGAACGACATATATTCTAGGTTCGAGCTTATCCTCAGATTGAAGGGAAACTACCTCTGGCCCGGTAAGTCGAGACCTTATTCATGTTTCGACCTAATTTGATTAATTCCACGGTTCTATAGCTATGTGGGGCAGCGCGTTCTGTGTTGATGATCCGCTCAACCAGTTCCTCGCGGACCGGTACGGCGTCGTGATGGGCACCAGGTAAATTCGTGCCCTATCCACGTCCATCTCCGATTAATTTCATATTTTATTTCACTGCGTTCTAGCCACCAGGAGCCATTTATGCGCTCAACGCCCAACGAATTCAACTCAAGCAGGGGCAAATGGGACTACACGACGAACACGGCCAACATCAACCAATACTGGCTCGAGGGTGCGGAGAGGGCGAAGCCGTTCGAGTCAATCTATACGATGGGTATGAGAGGTTTCGGAGATCGTGAGTAACCCTTTCTGCCTCTTTCTGGCATGTCGCGTCGTGCTGGTTCGGGATGGAAGGGCTGACTCGGACATGTGTCTTGATTTGGTAATTAGTGCCTCTTTCGGAAGAAACGAACATCATGCTCCTCGAGAGCGTTATTGCGAACCAGACGCAGATCTTGCAGGGTATGTATGGTGTCCAAGACGTTTCGGCGATCCCGCAGGTTTGGACGCTCTGTAAGTCATCCTTCCCCTGTTTCTCTCTGTGCCTTTCCTATTGATTGATTTGATGCTCTCCAGATAAAGAAGTGGAGGGCTATTATGACGGGGGCATGCGGGTTCCTGATTACATCACTCTGCTTTGGGCGGACGACAAGTGAGCGTTTGTGGTGTTCATTCAAACTAAATCGATCGCTGAGTATTATGAAACGTATGCAGCTGGGGCAACATTCGCCGATTCCCCACCCCTGATGAACGCGACCGATCAGGAGGAGCGGGGATCTACTATCATGTAAGTAGGGGTCTTTTAAACTGTCCTGAGTCGTGTCAACCTCTTGCTAACATATACGTTAGTTCGACTACGTCGGCGATCCGCGTAACTACAAGTGGATAACGACCACGCAGCTCGAGAAGGTCTCTCCCCTCTCTTCTTCCCGCGCCTCACGTAAATATTTTGCCGTCGTCTATAGGTGTACCAGCAAATGTCAATTGCGATCGAGCGCAAAGCCGACCGTCTCTGGATCGTCAACGTCGGCGACTTCAAGCCGTACGAGCGCAAAACCGAGTTCTTCCTCTCGTACGGCTGGAACGCCACTCGTTGGACGCACGCCAACATCAACAGCTTCGTCACGCAGTGGGCCGCGCGAGAGTTTGACTTGACCCCGGAAAGGGCAGAGGTGGTGACGGGCCTCGTGGCGAACTTGACAAGGTTCAACGCGAGGAGGAAGCACGAGTCGTTGAATTCGACGACGTATAGTTTGGTTAATTATCGGGAGTGAGTGGTTTTTCCCGATGGATACGTGTGGAATTGGGTGGATGCTGATGTATTTGTTGTGGGGTACAACTACAGAGCAGAGAACGTTCTTGCAGACTGGGCGAGGTTAGAGGCTGCGTCGACGAGTATTTATAACAGCCTTTCGTCCGCGATGAAGCCCGCCTTCTTCCAGCTTGTGCACCACCCTATAATTGCAAGCAACAACGTCGCTAAACTCGTACGTCTTTTCTGTGTACTCTTCTCCGGTATCTTTCTGCTTAATATTTCTTCTCAGTTAATTAACGCAGGAAAAAATAATCTGCATGCATCACAAGCTAGGGTATGATGACTTACTTTTTTGACGCGTTGATGGCTGTCCTGAAACTTCGGACGTTCGCAGTACAGCACCAACCAGCTTGCTGATAGCGTCGAGGAATTCTTCGAGAAAGACTATGACATTGAAGTGCAGTACCACTCGCTGCTCGATGGCAAGTAGCCCTCTATGCTTGTCAAATCGTTCGCATTCTGATTTCTGCCACAGGTAAATGGAACCAGTGAGTACGCTTTTCAAAGAATGTCCTCATTCAGCGACTGATCGCATTCAATATTCAAGTATGATGGACCAAACCCGTAAGAAACCAATCCGATACCCTAGACGTAGCTTGACTTGTTCTTCTTCCTGCTCCAGATCTTGGCTACTATTATTGGCAGCAACCAATGATTAATACGTAGGTCTTATCGGTATCCCGGGTTAGCGCTAAATGAAAGCTGATGCTTTTACGCAGTATGCCCGCGGTCAACCGCGTTTCGAGCAGGAAGCAGGCGCTGGCTGGTGCCATGAGAATCGTCCCTGAAGGCAATTTGGGAGCATGGTCAATTCCACCTTTGCGTCGCACCGTACACAATTCTGAGTTTTGTCATTCAGGCCAGGAGATAACGCAAATCAGTGTGCGCAGGGATACAATTGCGGTCCGCCAACAGTCACAATTGACAACTTCTCCCCCATCGCCGACCGATACTTCGACGTGGGCGCTGGCGGCCCCGCTCCTTTCACCTTCACCGCTACATCAAATGTGACTTGGCTCAAGCTCACCCCAGCCAGAGGGTCTATTTCTCCGAAGGCTCCTGAACAGCGTGTATTCGCCAGCATATCGGATTGGAGCCAGCTGGCAGCTGGCTCCAACTTCGCCCAGATCACGTTCACCGCCACCGCTTCTGAGCAGCCAACACTTTCTGTGCCTGCCATGTTCGTGGCCATCAAGAATTCTCCGTCCAGCGGATTTAAAGGTGCGACCGAAGTTTCGATCTTGCGTCTATTTCCCTCGATGGTTGACCAAGAGACCGAGAATAGGGTTCGTCGAGGGCACCGGCGTAATTTCGATCGAAGCAGCACATGTCTCTCGGAAGACGATTGTTCAGGATATCTCTTGGACGGAATTACCGGGACTGGGACGGACCGTATCTGCCGTCACTCCTCTTCCTGTGACCGATACTGCCTTCGAGGCAGGAGCCGGGCCTCTTTTGTACGTTTTGTCATCGTCCGGACCGTGACGACCGGATATCTGAAGCAACGTTTCAGGGAGTACGATTTCTATAACTTCAACACGCTCCAAGGGAGGGGCAACGTCACCGTCATCGTCTATATGACGCCTACCTTCAACTTCAATGAAAGAACTCGCCCACTTACCTTCTCTGTACAAATTGATTCCTTTCCCGCAGTCAAGGTGCAACCCATCGCTATGCAAGCTCCCGGAGACCTGCCTGCGGGATGGGGTGGCCCGGATGGGTATGTCGCGAACTCCATCATCACCACCTCGACCACGTTCACCGGAGTATCGACTGGAGCGCACACGCTGAAGGTACTTTATTACTTTTCTCTTTTTTTAGGTCAAATGAAATTAACCACTGACTGCGCTCACAGATTGGCGCTATGGAAGCCGGAGTTGCGATTCAAAAGATAGTTATCAGTGAGTGCTGGTATCATCCTTCCCTCGGCCTTCGCGTTGACAATTCACCGCAGACACAGGAGGTCTTCAACGCAGCTATCTCGGCCCACCAGAGAGTATTTCGGTCTAATGCTTCGCATTACCTCTCTTCTTTACGTATGTCCGTACCCCGAAAACTTCGCGAATACGCTTATGTATTTGTACAGAACGACAGAAAGACCAAGTGCTATGATGAAACTATTCCCATGAGTTATAACACAGTGTATGTATGTGGTGAGCTTGGTGGTACTAATATACAGGAGGTCCGTGAATGATGGAAATGGATACTGTACAGTTGTTGTGTTGGACTTGTCCAGAACTCGGCCAGAAGTCATGATCGATCTAGAGGGAAAACATCAGCCTCTCGCAAATTCACCGCGGGGGCTGGTATTGGATTTGTTGAAGTTGATCCTGCGAGAGTCTCTCTGAAGTGCCGTCCTCGAAGTCTACACGATAGTGCCTGACGGCGTCGATCTAGAGAAACGAATCGAGAACATTGTAAGTTGAAGTCGAAAGCAAGTCGTTGGACAGGCCTACTTCAGAGACAACAGCACGACGAGGGACGAAGCCTGTTTGCCCAAAGCGGCTGTGGCGAGAGTCAACAACGCGGACGTAGTTCTGTGAGCCAATTTATATATAAACTTAGGCTCTAACTTGAAGAGTGCATGTTGGACTCACGACGAGAATATGATCCAGTCGGTTCTCAAGAACCCATTCCATCGGAGCTCGTTCGCTCCGTCTCCAGCCCTTTAAATTCTGAGGTGAAATCGACATGGTGGCGGCAGCTGTCGAGGTGGAGGTGGGGAGATCAAAGCGAGGAGGCCAACGAGATCGCTCCGGCAGGCGTGCTCCTCTTTATACAAAGGACAAAAATGTTTTTATCGCTTGACAAGGAAAGTCTCGTACTCCGAGTCAGAGTAAAGAATAGACGTCGCGATCCACAGCTATCTTCACGGCGTTGATTTGAGACAGCTTGCATGTCACTACCTATGACATAACGCCCCTTCTCATGCCCTTAGGCTGCACAGGGAATGGCATAGCAGGAAAGGAGGATCCTGACTGCAGGGATCAAACGTTCTCTTGCCTCGTCACCGAATAACTGGGACACCCTCCTGCCTCATGTTCTAGCTTCTTGGATATATTTGATCTTGACAAACACTGGACTCCCGAGCTCCATTGTACTCGGGTGCGTACACCATGAGGACTCAGGAGAGTCTCTCCGAGTCAAAGAGTCGGTCACTCAGACTCTTCCGAGGCTTCAATCTAAGCGCTAAAGCAAGATACGTGATTAACGGAGCGTAGATTGACGACGATAAAGCAGATATTAGTATATGAGAAACAAAAGCGAAATGTGCCCCATACACGCATAATCAGCGTTGTACACGCGTTGTACACGAGTCCGATGAAGGCCACGCCCGATCAGCTCAAACCCTGCTGCGCCTCCATCTCGCTTCTTGATGCCCATTGACACGCGTCATAGAAAAGATATCCTTCTCATGTCTTGGGCCTCGAAAACAAGAGGCTACCCGCGAAGGTTCTAGAGTCCTCGGAGACAATGTGGGCCATCCCAAGCCCCAGGGACGTTTCGTACATACCTTATGGAGCGACGTCTTCGATGGGTAGTAGCCGGCCTGGTGGTGTTTCTATTCTTTATGTCCGTCTGACGTATGAACAAATCTTTGCCATTCTAACTTGGGGTATTTCGTGGGGTGTGCGAGAGCACTGCTATAAGTTGTCCCGACAGCTATTGCTAGAAATGGATTTAAGCGCCCATGCAGCTGCCCCTGAGGGCGATCCGCGTTTGCATCCGAGGAGGCGACACACCGCCATGCCTTGGTATGGTAATACCCATTTCCAACTCCACCCGAACTCTTCTTCTTTAGTGTCGGCGGAAAAGTTCTCCCAAGTCATCTCGTTCCAGTCGACCTTAGAGAATCTTAAGTTCTGTTCAACGTACGTACTAGAACGAGGATGCATCCTGGGGACCAGCGGGGAGCACCCCAGGGGGGCATCTGACGGCAATTAATTGTTTAATTATTCTGGGGTACGCTCAATTCTTACGTCCAGATGTTCAGACTTTCATCCGGGGTTAGCGACTGCAATCTAGCAAGCGGCGCTCATTACATGTCGTGCTGGCTGTCTCTCTGTTAGATTGCCAGTTTGAGGAATGTACCCCGGAACATTGGCGAACGCATTGGGTCGCTTTCATGTTCCCCTGCTTTGCTCATAGGGTTATCCTGTTTCTCGCTCAGGGAGCAAGTGGGGAGCAGGTGGGCAGGTAAACGATAGATCGGCAGAACACTTGAAGCCTTCCCTGGATTCATTGATCGTGCTTCTCCCCAGAAGCCCCGGAGTGCTCAGCTGCTCTCAGAGCTTATTCACAAGCGACATTCAATAAAGGATCATAGGCGAACAGGAGGGTCCAGTAGATGCGCACGAGGCTTTCATGTCGAGGGTCCGCTCCAGACTTTACAGCACCGGAAATACCTTCGAAGGGTCGTAGCGGTCCCCAATGAAAATGATTTTAGGCTCTCCAGTAAGTCGGGAACGAATGCAGTGGGAAAGGGAGATCATAGATGCAAACGGTGGGGCGACCACAGAAACATTTTGTTGGCCCTCGCCCAGTCATCTGATTCGGGGCTGAGTGTAACGTCAAGAACAGTGGATCCACGACCGCTCGGCCAAAGACATGTGCACCAAAGGTATGTTATAGGATGGTGAATGTGTCCCAGGTGACCCAGTGTCGTCCGAGAGGCCACCTTAAGGATGTCTGTCCGATAAGCACACTGAGACCCGAAATTAATCCTAGTACGCCGGAGCATACTTTCCAACAATGACAGGTCACGACGATTGACCTGCACTGGAGAGGTGGCGATACACCGCAGCGTCTTTGTCCAGGTCCTCTTCTGTAGCTGGGGCAGCACATCACTTTCTGTGCTTCGTCCGAGAGATTAATATATGCAGACAGAATCTGATAATCGAGCTAGTCTTGGAGCACTTACGGCTTTTTGACATTCGCGATTGCAATACACCGGCTTTCTGAAGGGAGAGCATCGCCCCGAACACCTCCGAAGCTCGCCCACCTGTCGTTTGGTTCCACATGCAGCGCAATGCGTCGACTTGAAAGGCTGAAAACCGATCTCCTCTTGGAATCGGTCATATTCGTCGAAGATAACACCGAGTGGACCAGCATCCGGTCTTTCATTGGGAGGTGAGACGATATCAAACTCCTGAGAGCACATCAGGAAAAGGAAGACAGCAATGTGGGCGTAATGTCCAAGTCGAATGCTGAGCTGGCAAAGTCCGACTGCACGCGAAAAGCTATCTTCGCGCGACTCAGTCCGGTGAATGAACAGGAGTGAGGCGAGAGTAGCAGCCACGGCCCGTTTATTGGCGGGAAAGGTGACATCCATAAGTATTTTCATAGCGACGTCCTCGTTCTGAGGGACACCAGCGCCTGTGGCCATCCTAGCGATATTCCAAGAATGAGAAGAAGGCGCAAACTACGCTCAGGCTTCTCACCTTAGGGCACACTCCAGTATGTCATCCACATCTCTCTTCGCGGCTTCTTCCTGCACAAGCTTCGTATCCCGATGCTTCAAACGAAAGTAGGAAGTTTCTGTCCGTTCTTGTGCGATGAGTAGGCACCCGATCCTGGCCGGTGGATAACACGACATGTACATCAGCTCATACTTCTCTTGAGGTCTGAAATAAGAATAAATGTCATTGATCATAGCTGTTGTTGGCGTATTGCTCGCAGAAAAATACAGTGGAAGCGGTTATGTTACAGTCCACGTTGCCAAGAACTGGGGGGTCGTGAGAATATTCGGCAGAGGCGGCCCGGCCGACGAAACAAATGCACTCCGCGTCAGTGGTGAGCAGATTATCTACCTCAAGCAGAATATAAATATGGTACATATAGCATGCAATAAACCTTTCCCGCAGATTTCAGTGGTCGTAGTACCTTACTCTACACTTGTAACCGCGGTTCCCGAAGGTGAATAATAGAGTAAAGCCCAAGATCCTTAACGAGCTCATCTTCTGCGGCTGTCGGGAGAATGCACCACTTTCGGTGGTTCTTCCAGTCCTGAAAATGGAGTACGCAGTTTACTATGAGTATGTTGGTTGGTGGTCCATGTCCAATAAGCACTTACGGCCTTTTGACAATGTCGATCACAGTAGACGGGCTTGCTTGACAGACCGCAGCGTCCGGAACACTTCTGGAGTTCGAACGAGCGACGTCTAGTTCCACATGCGGCGCAATATCTTGAATTCCAAGGCTGAAATCCAGTTTCCGCCTGGAACCCATAGTACAGAGAGAAGAGATAGCCGATTTTCGGCCGATTCAACATCTCTCCCGTCAACACAATATCCAGCAGTACTATGAAGACGACGACCACGGCGACAGAAATAAAGGCATAGTGGCCATGCTGGCAGCTGGTGTGGCACAGCTCCACAGCCTCGATCACGTCTGCAGCAGCAGCTGTGGCATCAGTAGCGTAATACTTCTTCTCGTTGCGAAAGTATGCCAGGAATGCGGCGAGGCTGGCTGCGAGGCCGCGTTTGCCTTCAGGGAACTTCCCTGTCATAACTTCCTTGAAAATGGACATGGCCTTGGCTGCGTCGCGAGGAAGGCCGCCCACGCCTGTGCTGAGCCTATATGATTCGAGCCTAAGGTCAGAGAAAAGAGGACAATTGCAAGATTCAGAGCTTTTACCGTAGCCCATATTCCAACATGTCATCAACATTTTTCTTTGCTGCGCCAGCTCGTACCGCTTTCGTCGACCGCGACGTGAGGCGGAGAGAATATACCACGTGCCGGAAAGCCCAGCTCTCTTGTGCACACTCGTGAGCGCGATAGCGGTACCCAACCTCGGCGGGAAGATAGCAGAATAAGTACATCAGTCCGTATCGTTGCTGTTTAAAAAGCTCTGAAGCGTCGAGGGAAGCGGCCTGAGCTGGTGACTCGACCGGGCCATTCTCGTTCTTGGGGAGGGTACTATCCCAGCCGAAATCGAAGGGAGGCATCGTCTGACTGGATATTGAGCCGTGAGCAGGATCCTCGAAAGATAGGATGGCACTTACGCTAGGAAAGACATGGATGGTGGAAGACAAGTAGTAAGTGAGCCTTCAGTGACTTTCGACGCTGACATATATGTAAGCGAGCAATGCGTTTGCGTTCAGGCAATGTTCAAGCCTAGGATCCCACTGCGTCAAGTCATTTCACATGGGGAACACCTGGTCGAGTCAAGAGCGAAGCCACATGGAGGCCTCATTTATCCTTCGAAAGGTGTTTCTGGTACTGCAAGCTCTCAGTCAGGTCTACCGCTCTGGTGTGCAGCTGGTGAATGCGTGCACCACTTCCGATGGTTCTTCCAATCCTGTGGCAATATTCGGCGTAAGCGTCGTCGAGGAAAGGTGCATACCAGCCTGACTTGCCGCAGTCTGACACTCTCGCCCACAATACAGCGGCTTCCTCGATCGCATACACTTGCCCGCACATCTACGCAGCACCGCGCTTGTCCACGTCTACCATGCCTCATTCAGATTTTCTCAGAAGCGCTCGAAGCGATATGGTTGACTGACGAGAAAAATTCGAGCTGCTAGGCGAGATCTGGTATATGCACCATAGTCAGGTGTGGGTGTGGGTGTGGTGCAGGATCGGCGGTGCTCTCTTCATCTGAGATGGTGTAAAGTGGGGTCGAGGATAAGGAGGCCCGGAAGGTCCCAGGGCGCACTTCAGGGGGGTTGTACACGACAGATCATTGGTTGACGCATTCCTCGAGAACGGAATCCGGGTCGAACGTGTAGGTTTGGCTGATGCTCGTGCCGAGTGATGGCTGAAATTCGAAACCTGGAGGCGTGGTCTGAGGAACGGGAAAAAAGAAACAAAAACAAAGCGGAGGTTGATTTTACATACCTTGGGCCCGAGTGTAGAACAGCTTGCTCTTCGGAGATCCGACATAACATACAATCAACGTTCAATCTCCAGGAACGGTCAATGGCAGGATTTGTTGACTGGGACAAGGAGGAGAGCGACGAGAATAAGATGTACGAGATTGACCGAAGTATTTAAGATCTCATCGACGATCGTCGGACATGGGAGTGTTAATTTGGCGTGGAACGTCGGCCCCGATGGTTGAAGTTTGTCGAAAGAACTGCGAGTTGACGTCGATAAGGCCACGATGCGGAGTGTAAGGGCGCAGGAACTAACAGCGAGGGCCGTAGGCAGTGTGCAGCCAGAGCTGTAGCGGACGTTCTTCCCATTGATGTTCATAACGAGCTGACCGACAAGAGAAGAGATGGGAGGACGGGACTGCAGTCGACGGCGGCGGGGAGCCCCGGGACAGTCGATAGCCTTCTCTCCCATATGGTATCCGATCCTTCCAACGGCACCTCTGGCTGTCGTGAGGTCATTACCGGGTTCTAAATCCACTGCCTGTGCCACATTAGCAAAGAAAGTCAGGTGCGGGAAGGGTAGACATACCGTTCGTGGAATGGTATCTTGAGACAACTTTCCACTGGTGCCATGTCCTGCAAAACGGATGGATCGCATTCAAGTTGTGCTAGGATAGAGGTCTGCGTTCCTCCCAATGTTGAGTGTTTGAGCAATGACCGTATTTACTGTCAGCGCCGTCAACGACTTGAGGTCCTGGCCGAACGAGAAGTGACGAAGTCGGGGGGAAGAACGACCTGGGGGTGGGGAATGCGATGGGCGAAGAGGAGGAGAGAACGCCATCCAGGATCCGATGTGACTAGCTGAGGTTCAAAGGGCAAGCATGCGAGGTCCGAGGAGCCTGCTCGAGCTTGAGGGCAGGTCAAGTGGCAATCTAATGGTCGGCTTCCATCCGTCCTGGTCGCTGGCCATCCTTTCCCTCAGCTCCTGCGATAGTCTCCCACTCTCCTGATCCTGGAGTCGTACGCTGTGCTTCCTTCTTGTAACCGCTGGCCTGAGCACAAAGAACATGTCCCAACCTTTTTCTCCGCACCGCCTGGCGCATTGACATCGCCTGTTGAGCTTTCTTCCCCGGGCCCCATTCAACACATCTCCTCGTCCATCCTTCCGCCGAGTCATAACACACCTCTCCACGCATTCCTTCCTTCCCCTGGTCACCCTCTCGTTCAACTCTTCCGTCCATCAACATGCACGTTCCCTAGACCTCAGTGACACACTTCTCCTCCATCTCCGTCGATCGCAAGGTCCATAGGTGGGCAGTTTTCCCTCTACAACCTCCATACCTGCAGTCACGGATTTCATGGCTCTTGACCAACCGCATTCGATGCTCAAAGTCAACGCCTCTCCCTCAGGCTAGTCTCCCATGCTTGCCTCTTCAACCAGTCATCTACTCCGCGACATCGTACCTTGGCTCACCCTTACACTCACCTTTTCAGATGGTTGGACCTCTGCGGCGAAACGCACAATATACAGTCAAGCTGCTCTTGTTCGAGTATATTATACAGGGGTTTACAATCAATCCGCGCTATCACTGCTCCTTCCATCTACGACTTGGTCCAAATCTGCTTGTTCGCTTCGACGAACTGCCGCAGGGTGTGCGTCCCCGTGATCGTCTTGCTCGTCCCAACGCAGCGCTCCTCTGATCCACTAGCGACCAACGCCTCACCAGCGGTCAACATCGCAGCGTACTCTTTCGGCAGCCCGAACGACTGGTACAGCGCCTGCTCTTCTTCGTCGGTCAGGTGCTTATGGGTGATCTTCCTTCCCAGGACTTCGGTGAAGAGAGCAGCTACCTAGAAGGTTGTTAGCGGGCTGGCTTTTCTGGATGTGAAGGGCGCTCACCTCGTCGTATGAGAACAACTCGGGTCCGACGAGGTAGTAGTCCGTGTTGGGGCTCTGCTCTGCGAAGAGCGCGTCGAACGCTGCTTTGGCGATGTCGTCCGCACTGACGAGCGGGAGCTTCCCGCTCTTCATGACTGAGAATATCTCATCCTTCTCGCGGATGCTATGGGCGTAGAGCGTGCCGAAGTTTTCTATCACCCATGGGCAAGTCAACATCTACTTATCAAAAGAACGGCTCTCCAAATCCAATGGACAGAGTCACGCACCGATGAACCACGTCGGACGCAAGACCGTGTACTCAACACCCCCTCTCAGACCCGCGACGTACTCGTGCAGCTTCCCAAGACCCGGCCCGCCAGACTCGCTCAACGTCGCAGTCAGTAACACGAACCTCTTCACGCCCTTCGCCACCGCGAGGTCGACGAACGGTTGCACGAGGGGCAGCGAGTCGAGCACTGCCGTCGGGGCGATGAGGTACACGCGGTCGATCTTCGTCTCCCCCCCGCTGACAAAACTGAAGGGGTTCTGGAATGTTGATGGGTCGGCCCAGTCGAACTTGACGCCCAGATTGGAGGAGAGGGGCGCGGGGGCAGTGCCGGAACGGGAGGCGAGGATGAAGGGGTGCCCCGCTGCGTGCAGGAGTTTGGCGAGCCTGCTTCCTGTCTTGCCGGTGCCGCCTGTGATGAGGGTGGTCATGATAATGCGCTGAGAGACGGGATGATGGTAGAGTCTAATGTGTGTAGGAAGATAGGCAAGTGATTGGATTGCAGATGGCTTTTGGACGATCCCACTGGTTTATATATGTGTCTGTCGCCTTTCGTTCGCTCTGCCGTTAAGGCTCATGACGATATGTGTATCCACGGCATAATAAATCCCCTGGGCGTCGACAGCATTCGTTGCTCTATCAGAACCTGCGCAGAAGTCGGTCTTAGCAAGCAAGTCTTTCTTCAGACCGAGTCGGGCGGGGTCGGGCGGGACGGGCGGCGATGCTGAGCTGCCTGTTCGAAGTTCGACATCTGAAGTTTCCATGTTTGTGCATCGATGAAGGTACCCTCGAGACGGTCGGCGGCGGCGGAGACCTCAAACGCGTAAATTGAAGCCATGGTGCAGCGCTCAACCGTCCCGCATGCGTCGGCAGGGTTGTATTTCCCATGCTGGAGCGTGAAACGAGGTAGAAAGAAGTATTTCGAATTCGGAACAGCAGTGACAGCCTAGGACAATGGGATAACTGGTGTTCTTGCTCCTGCCGACGTAGGCCGGGCCCTTACTGGAAGTACCTGGAAAGATGCCTGGGGCGAAGGGGAAGTGGCATGGCTCCGGGACGAGGAGAGCGGGAGGGACACGAGACTGTCGTAAGAGCTCTGGAAGAAAAGGACGGCTAGTAACCAGGAGGGTATTCCGAACGCGATGACGGGCAGGAAGGAACCTGGAAGGACGTCGCAGGCTTTGCTGAGAGAGTCGCCAATGTGCGCGTTGCTCGCGATCGACACCGCCTTACTTAGCGCTTTACACGCTGTCTCCTCTCACTTCCCTCTATCCATACTCCAGCTATTACCCCCGCTCACCGCCGCCCCGGGCCCACTTCCGCCTCTCCTTGCCCCGTCTTGAACCCATCCCCCTTGGCTAGATGAAGCCCGCCCCTCGCCGTCCGTGTCCTCGAACAGTAACGCGACATCTCCTGCCGGCCCTCCGGGCCCCGCTTGATCGTCACATCCCGCTCCCGTTGCTCCTCCTCCTCCTCTGCCTGCTATTCCTTCCGCTCCCTCTACTCAAGCTGCCGTCCGTGCCGTCGCACTCAAAAGTCGTCCTCGCGGCTCGATGCTGAGTGCCGTAGACGTAACGGAGCCCATATATATGTAAGTACCTCAATGTGTTCCAAACACGCGTCGACATCAAAGAAGGTAGATCTGATACCCTTATGCGATTATTTTGCACGTAAAGAACATAAGGAACGAGGTGACAGTGCGCCAAGCGCTCACTTTGGCAAGCGGACGGACAGCAAATAGCCGACCCTCCATTTTAGCGCCCGTGCCCAGCCTCTAGCGCCGCCGCCGCAACTGCCATTTAAAATATGTATATGTATATATTTTGTTACAATCTATACACTCGCATCGCTCCCCTCAGCCGTTTGCTTCCCAAACAACTGAGGTGCCGTTACCTATGTACCTATTCTTGTCCTTCTTCGACATGTACTTACGTCGTTGCCGAAGTAATTAAGTTCTATCTCGCTCGTTTGCTTCCCAAATTACTGAGAATTAGTGCTAGGTTTTCTTACAGTTTTCTTACATTTCAACTTCGGTATGCCGGTCCCCAGCCTGTAATTGGCCATATTTAGCTTTGGATGCTTCCTTACGGTGCCAGCATGCTTCTGTCCATCTTGTTTGCGACCTGACGGAACCCTCTCTAATCATAGCCTCGAGGTTTTACAAATCCACGCTTCTTCCCTGATGGAAAAGAATCTAGCCCGCCTTGGCAAGGTGTGAGCAAACTTGCCTTTATCTCTTGTTCTCTGAAATCGCTCTAACTTAGCAAGATATGCCACTGCCCCTTGTTGTCTTTGTCGTGCTTCTAGTCACTCTCTATCTTCATTCTCGTTGGCATAGACAGAAGTTCCCTCCCGGACCCAAAGGCCTGCCAATCCTTGGTGTTGCGAAAGAGCACCCAAAGACAGAGTTCTGGAAAACTTACGCAGAATGGGGGACAAAGCACGGTAAGGCCGTGTCACCTCTCTCGCAGCTGTCCTTCTCTTACCTCCAGGGCATGCAGGGAACATTGGCTTCATATCGTTCCATGTTCTAGGACGGCGAATAGTTGTGATCAACTTTGCTGCGGTGGCCGAGGACCTGCTAGGAAAGAGGTCGGCGGTGTACTCGGATAGGCCGTTCCCGACGATGGGTGGCGAGCTCATGAAACGAGAGAAGAGCATCTTTCATATGTGCGTACCACCTCTGTTTAGGCTGACTCTGGTTTGATAAAGTCACAGATAGCTCGTTCAACGAGAGGTTCAAGACATACCGGAAATACATGCATTCGTCCTTCAACCCGACCGCCACTCGGTCATATTGGCCCGTCCTGCAGAAGGAGGCGCGCATCATGGTCGCGAACATCTCCCAGATACCTCAGAATCTGGTCAAGCATCTCCGCAGGTAGATACATTGGTCCTGCTCTCCGTCTTTTGCTCACATTTGGCTGCATGTAGAAACGCTGCAGCTACGACCATGAAGATTGCCTATGGGTACACAGTTAATGAGGGAAAAGATCATTTTATTGACATGGCGGAAGAAAGTGCGAGGGTTGCCTCGCTAGCCTTGGCTCCTGGGAAGTGGCTCGTCGATTCTATCCCTGCTCGTGAGCTATTCTTTACTTTAGAGCGCACCGATTCTCATTCCTAACAGTCAAGTACCTTCCGGATTGGTTCCCTGGAGCTAGTTTCAAGAGGCAGGCGAAGGCTTGGAGTGAACAGATGTACATACATTTACTAGAGCCCCATGAGTGGGTCAAGTCCCAAATGGCAAGTATTTCCCTTCGTGTTTCCTCCGACTTGCGTCTGATACTCTTTGGCCAGGCTTCCGGAACAGCAGAACCTTCGTTTACTTCACATCTCCTCGAATCAAGGGATCCACGAGTCTCAGAAGCTGAACATGACGAGGTTGTGTTATTCACAGGAGGGGCCATCTATGCAGCCGGTGCCGACACAGTAAATCATTTAATATCTGAGAAAGTTCGTGCAATATTAAATCACCCTCCTTTGTGTCAGACCGTCGCTGCCGTCAAGGCCTTCTACTTCCTCATGATGCTCTACCCGGAAATCCAGAAACGTGCCCAAGCAGAGGTCGATTCAATTATCGCAAAAGAACAACGACTGCCCACATTACAAGACCGGCCCTCGATGCTTTACATCGACGCCCTCATGCAGGAAGTCTTCCGCTGGACACCTTCGAGCCCAATAGGCCTCTTCCACTGCACCGCTGCCGACGACGACTACAATGGCTACTTTATCCCAGCAAAGACGACCATCATCGCGAACATCTGGGCGATGATGCACGACGCCGAGCAGTACCCAGATCCATTCACCTTCAATCCCGAACGCTTTCTCAAGAAGGACGGTAACGGTACGGTGCAGCCTGACCCTCGCGAGCTCGTGTTTGGCTTCGGGCGGCGTGTGTGTCCGGGGCAGCACGTCGCTGAGGCGTCTATCTTTATGCAGATGGTGACCACGCTGGCGGTGCTCGATATCTCTAAGCCCGTGGGTAAGGACGGTCGCGCTATCGAGCCTGAGATAGCGTTCACCACGGCCATCGTCAGGCAAGCATCTTCTTTTCTTCCTTTTTGTCCGCTGCGTGAGCTCGAAGATTGGCGTTGATGCTAATGGATGCCTGTTCCCAGTCATGTCAAACCCTTCCAATGCTCTATCAAGACGCGCTCGCAAGACGCACTCACGCTCCTCATGCAAGACATCGCGGCCGATGTTTAACCTCCCTATGTTTGAATGCTCTCGTTATCCCATGTATCACTCCGTGGTCTTTGTCAGTTAAATTAGTTTTTCGGTTATTTATTGCTCAATTTCCGGTTCATTGGGAGTGAAGGCCTCTCACGTCCAGCGCCTTCCTCGAAGGGCAAAACCCTGCAGCAAATCATGGTCACGGTAGGGCTCAAGACCTATGCGTGTGCCAGGTGCAACGCACGTCCTAGACAGGAACCCGCCTTCGACGGCTGAAGCTTCACGTCGACAAGGCGATGAATGGGAAATTGGTGAAGATCGTCTATGACGCGACAGCCGTCGAGGTTTCCCAGAAGACGGGGCTCTCTCTTCTGGCTCCTGGCGGACAGATGGTTTGTAGGTCTCGGGGCTCGAACCAAAGAGCCGGGTCTTTGCAGTTTTCGCCCTTGCAAAGGGGCTCGTCAGAGGGCTTAACCGCTACCCTAAACTGCTTTGGTTCTGTAAGCCAATTTTAACATTTCGTGCTACCCAATTTGACTTGCACTACGGGGATTCCACTGAGGTAAGGGTGTTCCACCCAGGTACCATGCAGTTTGACCCTGGACTAGCTGGGTGTGCGTGAGGGGGGGTTATCGCCTGATTACGGCACTGTGGCGCGCCTGATGTAATCACAGGGGCATCACTCGCGGTTGAGCAACTGCCGACGTACTGCCATTTCTGGACTTTGCGCATCCCATGTCTGTTCGCTGACCGATCTCAGACTGAGTTGGCAGTCTCCGAAGATAATGCCGAAACAGTGCAAAGATATCACCAATGACCCGGTGGTGAAGGGTGAAGAGGGCAAAAGTATCCTCAAAGTCATGGGTGATCTCCTAACACCACCCAATATCGAATTACAGGAAACACTGTATAAAGATACAATCACTGGATTTTTGGAAAGAGGTGTTTACAAGGTGAATAAGCAGGCCAACAAATACGAAGTGCTTCCAGACGGCCTTGCGGGAGTTCCAGATGGCTTGAAGAGGATTGAAAACGGCCAGGTAAGCTCATAGCCCATCCACAGGAAACGGTCTGAACGCATGTGTAGAATGATCAACATAAGTAGGATCCCCTACGGCTCGGATGACGTTGAAATGGACACTATGTGATTCTGCTTGCCAAACGCTGAGCCTTTGTTAGTTAAATTTCGATTTTAGTCGGAAATAGTATGTCGCATTTGGGGATCGAAAGCAGGAATAGCACCTTCCCACGGGTGATCTGCCTGGGAAAGCTGACAAAGGACGATCGTGCCGACGCTTCTTCCCCAGAGAAGACAAACCACAGGACCACTGCGAACGCCAACTTTTCATTTTTCCTATTGCCCCTACCTAGTGCGCGTCAGCGTTCAACCTAGACGACGGATAACGCTATCGACGGCGATCTGCTGAAGTCCCGTCTCACCCGCAAACACGACAACACGAGTACTACGACGATTGATCAAACGAAGGACAAAGGACGAACACGCTCAGAGGATCCCACACATACTTCCATACGCTGCTGACGAGTGGATGATCGGCCAAAGCGCAGGAAAAAGCACAGGATCGATATCGTCATGGCCGCCAGTGCCGCCGTTGCACTAGCACTCGGTCCATCGCCCGGACTAGGTGAGCTTCCCTCGTATCTCTTTCCTCTTCTCATTTTGCGTGTACTAACAGCGTCATCGTTGCTTTCAGAGCCTGCCGAGAACTGGGACGACGATTTCGAATTCGGTGGCGGGGGCCGAGGCGAAAGCGTTGGGACAGGAGGCGGAGGGGGTAGCGGGCGAAGACGAAATAGCAAGAGCGCAGGGGTGGGTCGGGGAAGTGGAGGGTACGCTTCGAGCGGGATGGGCCCGGGCACAGAGTCGGTTGGCCATACGGCGGGTGTCTCTGGCCCAAGTGATATTTCTGCGAGTGAAGAGGATCATCTGAGCTCATCGACACCGTCTGCCCACTGCCAGGGCCACACCCACCCAGAGCCACTGCACATTCGCGCCGCAGCCTTCTCGCCCTCCTCTCCGGTCTCTGGCTCATCCGCGTACGTCACGCCGACCAACTTGTCCCCTCTCGGTAGCGCCACGAGCGGCGCGAGTATCGATCCACAACCGTCGGTGCCGGCAACGAAGAAACCTACGTTCGCACCTGGACCGTCGAATGGGAGGCCTCTGCAACAGAGCGCTTCTTTAGGCCGGACGGGCGCTGCTGGAGTCCTTTCTTCCTCGGAAGCTGTGGGGGAAGGTGATTCGGATGCTCACGAGGCAGGAGGTGCAGGAGAGGGGGCACTGATGAAGGAGAAAGAGAAATACGCCCGTCGGAACTCGCTGGGCGACCTCCAGATCCCAACCCGCATCAGCCAGGCACAAGTGGGTCTGAGGCGAGATTTGGACATGGTCAAGGAGTTTGCGGGGTATGTTGGAGGTGAATTCTTTCTCACTTTCGTTTTCAATTACTTTCCGTCATTTTCGTGATGATGTGTTCGCGTCTCGCTTTCTTTTTTATTTTTCAAACGTGGCTGAACGACGGTGCTAATGCATTTGCTTTTCAACTCAATAGAGATCAAGGAGTTCCAACAGACGTACCATGCCCTCGCGTCTGAGATACAGGCGATGCTCGATGCCCAAGCGCACGACCTCCAGCACCAGCACCAGCACCAATCTCCTTTGGTTTCAAACCCTCCACCTCCCCCTGCAAAAGACTCCATACATACAACTTCTGGCTTCTTCTCCGCCTTTCGTGACATCCGCAAACCCAAAAATCGTGGCAGGTCGAATACAAATGGCCGCCTGAGCCTCCCTCCTCAACACGAACAACCAAAGGAGAAGGAGATGGAGGAGCAGCCATCGAAATCGAAAGAGCACCTACTCGCATATAAGGAGCTGGCCTCCGCATTCTGGAGCATAACCTCCAAGTATCGAATAACGTGGGAGTGTGCGGAGTTACTCGTCGAGCTGGGTGGAGGTGGCCCGGACGAGAGCCGTAGCAGCCTGAATACGAGTGCATCTGCACCAGTGGCGGTTGCTACTTCTGTAGATTCCATGGGTAGAGAACGGGCGAGCACCGACACCCTCAGTGCCGGCGATCAGTCGAAGCCTCTCCCAGCCCTTCCGCACCCCTCTTCCTCCTCTTCCTCTTCCCCTCCTACTCCCGCTCACAGTCGCCAGCACTTGCCCACCCAACCACCACACGCACCACCACCATCCGCCCTCGTGAGCGCACCCACTAATTCCACGGGCTGGCATGACCACGACCTCTCCCAGCGGCAGCGGCAGGTCGTGCTTCTGCGCGAGATGCTCAGCAACAGTAGCACGAGCACAAGCGTGGCCGCCGAAGAGACCCAGACAGTCACAACGACGGCGATGGAGGTGGATAGGGAGTGGAGATGGGGTGGTGATGGCCTGGGGAATAGCACGGTTACACTCCCGTTACCGGAGGAGGAAGAGGAGCGCACGGCGAGGGGAAGGGAGAAGGGAACTGGGAGCTCGAGGTTGGAGTTAGGCATGAGGGGGATCAGAGACATGCTGCGGGCATTGAAGTTCAAGAGCTCGAGGGCCCATGCGGAGGACGCAGCGCCGTCGTCGTACTACACTGCACCACAACCGAAACTGCAACCATCCCCCCGCCGACCGTCACTTGCGTCCATATTTCGTCTGGGTACGAAGACGAAGAATCGAGCGTCCGCGAGTACGGTGACGCTTGTTGAGGACCTGCCTGTGCCTATATCGTCTGTGCCCTCGAGTGCCAGCCCGTCCTCGTCGATGCCACCTTGTTGCGACCACCCGACGGGCGCAGAGGACAGCAGTAGTAATAGCACGGGCGAGGAGGAGGACTGGGACCACATGGACTCGGCATTTGACTTCGACTCTTCAGATGCCTTTGCGACGGTGAGAGGACGCCGGCGGACGGGCACGACCACTGGTTGGGAGGGGGGACATCGTAGTCCGGATCAGCAGCCCAACGCCTTCAACCACATCAACACCTCCACACCGGCGCGCACGCACACCAACGCAAATGCTGCCACCAAAACAGGCACCGTGCGCTCAATGCCTCCTTACCCGACTCCCTCGGACTCTACGTCGTTACAACCTGACCCGATCCAAAAACTTGCGATGACGCCCGAGAACATCAGGCCGCTGCTCGAGAATGCGCGGGAGGTGCGGGCAAAGATCGTAGAGTGTTTGGCGGAGTTGCGGGGGTTGGTTCCTCCGGATGGGCATGATGGGAGTTGACAACGTTGAAGGAGGGGCCCTTTTAGACTTGGAGCACAGTGCTGGTAGCACAATCTTGCACGGTACGACAAGAAGCGTTCTTCAAGTTCGAGTCGAACCATAAGTAAGTCGACGTCATTGGTCCGTCCCTCCCGATTCCAAACACCCGTCTGATAGCCCTTTTCATATGTAGCTTCTTTACAAATTCTAGCGGTGGACTCGGGTCCGCCCATCAAGAGGTCGAGGACACACCAACACCTCAGAGTTAAGGGCACTCAACATTGGATGATCCATTGCGTATGAAGCCCGTGCGAGCCGCCCAGCCTCTCCTCCTTGGGCTCCTCGGATAGCGTGCGCGAACGCGGGTGCTTCATCTTCGACTCTGGGCCGGGTAGCATGACGTTGGGTATCATTTTCCCGTGGCCAGTGCTCAGGCGCGTAGGACCTGTCCAGATGTCATGGACGCTCGATGTTCGAGGGGACGTAGCTCGCGTACGGGCCCATCCCTACGGACGACCAACTCATCTGCATCCCGGGGGGGGCATGCTCAGCCAGGCGGATGCGATCCTTGGCCCAACAACATGATCATTAGGCACCAGCGGGCCGGACGGTGTTCCATAGGGAGTTATACCACTTGTCGGTTCTTGGGGAAGCTGAGATGCTGGGGCTTCCTCGTTCTCAGCTACTGCTTACACATGAATAAATAAACAAAAGCCAGCATCTCATTGACGGAGGCAGCATAACGTGCATTCTATTTGTCACATCTAAAACAGTACACAGAGGTGGTTGAGAAATTAAGTCCAAGTCAGAAGCTTTTATGCAGCGTAGGCATTACCCTTGCCCGTGAGCTCAGCTTGCCTCTCCAAAGTCTGAGGTGCATCGAGAGCATCCATCATGACCTCGACGAGCTGGAGGTTGTCAGCGGCAGCGAACGCTTCGTTGTCTAAGAGTTCGTTGAGTTCTTCCTTGTTGTCTACGGTATAGCTGGCGGTGGAGTGTTTTCCGCCGTCGTTCAGGGTATCCAAAAGGCTTGACCACTTCCAATTTGCGACGTCGTTGTAGCCACTGGGTAGAATGGTCAATGAGGCGACCTACAAAGGCGGTACAAAAGGAACTCGCCGATATTTTCCATGAATATATCGCTCAATCGAATATCCTTTGTTGTTCAGAACGAAGATGATAGGTTTCAAGCCCTTCCTAATCATAGGCGAAATTTCTTGGACGGACAATTGCCTAGAATGAATAATCAATCGATGCTGAAATGATAATCGACGATCAGGCCAACTTACAGACTGCCGTCACCCACGAACAGGATGACTCGTTCCATTCCAACGTCCTTTGCAGCCAAAGCTGCGCCAAGAGTGCTGCCTACGCAAAGTTAGCGAGAAAAGCGCACTAGACGAGCTTGCTTCACTCACCAACAGACCACCCGATACTACCCCAAAGAATTTGGTTGAGTAGAATAGCACCGCTAGGCAAAGGAACGTCCAGAATACCGAAATTGGCGGTGCCCGTTTCGGTGATGATAACGTCCTTGGGCCTGAAGAAGTACCCGACTCTTGGCCAAAACCACAAATGCGAGATGACGGGAGTGTTTTCTTCGGGAAGCTGCTTAATGAACGCCGGAACCGGAAGTCTGTGCCCGGGAGGATAAAAGTCACGGAGGCGTTCTGAGAGCTTGGGCAGCATATGCTTCATCCCGATGTTATCGAATCGGGCAAAGTTGACTTCGGTGTAGGTTGAGTGAAACTCAATTTGGCGTGTCTTAGGGATGTTCCATGAGAAATTGCCGGTGTTGAAATCGCTGCCGAGTGAACCGATCGACAGGATGAGCTTCGCGTTTTCGACTTTCTCTTTGACGTCGGGAGGTGTTAACGAGCCGATATAGATCTGAATATGATAAGGGTGAGGTCGTATTGAGGTGTAATGGAAGTTACTCACTCCACCATAGCGGAAATAGCTCTCATCGACAGCAGTCTTGCCCATTGGCGTCGCATAAACGGGAAAACCGGTCACCTTGAGAAGCTCGTCGACCTCCTTTCGGACACTGTGGCGAATAACGCAAGCATCAACGATAACAACAACGTCACCGTTGGCTGCCTTGACACGGCCATAGATCAAATCAACGACGGCTTGCTCCATCTCGGGTTGGTTGAAGGGTATATCGTGAGACAAAGGTATCTTCAATCGCTCAGAGGATATCTCTTCGATAGACGAGGTCGGTAGGAAGGGTGAGGTAGACCGGACGGGCCTAGAGGGATCAAAATGAGCAAACCCTCCGCAGGTGTGGTACAAAAAGTTGGGCACCTTCGTGATGCATTCTGTTATAGCGTGGTCAATCTTTTCCGCTGCAGTTTGTGTGTCCATAAGATATTGTTGGCAAATGGTGAACTGGGAGGCGGCTTTGCCGTAAGCATCATATCTAGTAGGCGATGCTAAACGTAGACTTTTACAGGAGGAGATAGGATGATTTACCTGCCGTCACCGAGGGTGTGATGGAGAAGGGGACGGGTCTTCTGCTGGACCGTATTTGGTACTCCCACAATATGGAGGACGGGCACCATCTCCGAGAAGGCTGATGAAAGCATAGGGTGAGTATCAAAAGGCACAAGAAATAGACACCCTCACCTCCAGCGATACCGTTCATGGCCGAGAGCTCTCCAACACCGAATCTGTGCAAGGGTCCTTGATCACGAAAATGGGCACTATGCATGTTTGAAGGACGAACGTCGTGGTTAAGACGCCAATGGAACCCTCTTTGATCCTGGCGTAGCCATCAGCTGCATAGGCAGCATTCAATTCATTGCTAAATTGCCCTCAGAGTTTCTTCTAACAGGGTGTGGAGAGTCTGCATACCAATTTCCGACCCAGTCGATCTGGGGGTGGTCTTCGACCAGATCCTGCAAGAACGGAATTAGCATAGGTATAGGGAGACCAGGAACCTCTGAGTCGGACTCGCCAGGAAGCCAAGATTAAAGTCTCCTGGAAGGCCGAACATCGACTAGGATTTATGATCAGCACCAAGAAATCTAAACAGATAACGCTTTCATACAGTTACGTCCAACTGCGCGAGTCGGGTGAGGAGGTAGTTCCCAATAGAGATCTTCTCGACGCCAGCATCGACGTGAAAAGTCTTCAACTCGAGGCGGAGACGGTCGACCTCAGCTTGAAGAGCTTGAGTATCCGTAGACATGTTGGAAGAAAGGTAAAAATGTGTATGGAGGATGGGGAGGGCTTCAAAGCTTATATACAAAGGAATGGCGATAATCATCTTTCGTTCTCATTTTGCACGGCTGTAGTAGACTGGACACGGCAGTATGGATCGGTGATGGTGTTGACGGTGTGTATGCCCAGTTATGGTCGCTCCATGGAAGTCACTGGAACGGAGCCGGACTTGATCATACCCGACTGGAGTTTATACCCAACTGGGTAAGTTGGCCACGAAGTTGGTTACCTCGAACCCCATCCAAGGTGCCCCTGAGTTACCTTCCGGGTTAGCGAACATCTTGAGATATGCAGCATTGCACGGACTATACAAGAAGCGGCTGGCTTCCGATGCGGAAAATGGTGAGCGCCCCATCTCTTTGTTGTTGTAGACTCGGTGCTTTCGCGTTCGTTTGGTCCGCTGGTGATTCACTTTGATGATTGGAAACGAGGAACTCCCGACCCTACGTAGTGTACTAAGAGATGCACTGGAAAGCTACAGCTCCTCTAGGAAACCTTGGTGCGCCTACTCCCTCGCCGCTGTGTAACTCCGACCACTGTTAGAGGACTCAGTACTCATCCCCAACTGGAGTATATAAACTAGCAGCACCCGGGGGTGTAACGCTTCATTCTCGAACGTTCACCATCTCTCCTCCCGTATCGACGTGAGCCCCCGCACCGATGGCCATACCCCTGCGCAGATCCATATCCTCAACGTTCCTGAACAGCCTCAAGGCCCTCTTCCCTGAAAAAGGGCTCAATGCATCCAATCCATCCTCGTCATGTACGCACCTCTCTCTTTCTTCGAATTCAAAATAGCGTGTCTTAGGTTCATTGGCGAGAAGACTTCAGGAATCCGTGGTTCATCGCCGCCGCTGTCGCTTTCAGCGCGTCAAACCGCCCAGAAGGCGTACCGAGGGTGTTCGAGCATGCTCTAGCAGATCTACGGTCTGCGAACACGAATAGAATCTTGAGCCAACCTAGTGGAGTGCAGGAGGAGATGCTGCTGGCGCAGAAGATGCGCGAGGCGGTGTTCAAGTCGGCGCACATCTGTGGCTACCCTAGGGCAATTAATGGGCTGAAGGCGTTGCATGAGGCCATGCCGGAAAAGCTGAGGGAGAAACAGCTCCTGAGGTGAGGCTCCAGCCATTTTCTTCACTTGTCTTCTAGAGTCTCAGAGTTAGAACTGATCGGAGGTTGAACTGATAGAAATCCAAACCTGTCGTTGGAAGGATATGAGGTAGCCGGTAATAGATTTTTTAAGACGCTGTATGGAGAAACGGCGGAGGAGGTGATGGGGATGCTGGATGCGATTTATCCTGATCTGGGTGCGTCGCTTCATCGCATTATGCAACAAAACCTGACCCGTTTTCTGTAGGTTGGTCCGTGAGAACGACATGCTACGGCCTTGTCTACGGGACGGCCCTCCCCTCCTCTTCCTCCTCCTCTGCCCAAACACAAACATACATCTTAACCCCACTAGAGACTTCGTACACCCTCGTCGCAGCACTCATCGCCGTCGACACGCCGCGACAGATTGCATGGCACCTGGATGGGGCGCGACGTGTTGGTGCGAGCGTGGAGGAATTGAACTCGGTGAGGGAGGTTAGTGAGAGGATTATCAAGCTAGGGAAGGGAGATGGGGTGTAGTGAGCCAGGACGGGAGTGTCAGCTGCCTGCTGCAGGGAAATTGGCGCTGAGTGATGAATCCAGGATAATCCGTAGACCTCATGTCACAGACAACCAATGCACGAGATCCGAAGTTGCCGCAGCCCAGATACGCCTCATACAGATGGAACACGCCTGCATAGAATATGGTAGAGCCTGGGATATGTAGAAAGGAGCCAGAGTTGAAACGTAAACGGTTGAGCTCGGTGCGTTAAGGGGGGTAGGAGGGACAGAGATCAGTGGTCCTCAGGAGGCCGTGAAGTTTGACGCTTGAAGTTTGAAAGCTTGAGGGCTGGAGTGCGCGTGAAGGCCATCCGTTCGCCTGGCAGTTTTGGTCGAGCTTCTGGGAGAGCACAACGGTCGGATGAATTTGACCTCGGCACCAGCACACGATGGACGGGGCACGACGAACAGGGTTCGATGCCTTAAGAGGACACCGCCGTCAGCCAAATGATTCTAAATTAGCAACAGGGAGTGCGACGTACTACTGAGAGCATTCAGTACTTAAATCATCCAGTGTTATAGCCCCATCTCACCAAACCCATCTCCGAGACTTCTTGTTCCCGGCGTGAGCTGGGTGGCGAGAAAGTGGAGTAGCGGTGGAAGAATCTTGAAATCGTAGTAGGTAAAAGCCATGGTACAGCTGTGGTTGTGGAGCAGAGATCCGGGACAGGAACGGAGGAGGCCAAAGGCTAGGGTGCTGTGGGAGATCCTGTAAGAAAGAACGGAGAGGACAAGGAAGGACGGGCCGGGTTGGGTGTGATTCAGGGCCGGTCAATCTGGCGTCGACCTAAGCCTGCCCTAACATTACAGGCCCACCCATCCTCTACAATCAGATTCATATATGGCCTCATGTATCCTTCTGAGCAGCCGATCCTCTCCTCTAGAGCGATTTTGCCAGTCGCTGAAATCCCGTAAGTCATGCCAAGTATCCCGGTTGAGCGACTCGGAGACTCACCTCAGACTCTCTCTAGATGAACAGCATATTCTCGGGCAAAATACGCTCGTCTCACGAGAATAGGTCGCATATATGACATATCCGACCTTGGAAATTTTGTCTATGCGACAGATTCTTGATGGTATGAGCGGCTTTGACCTGGTTCTTGTTTGGGTTAGCTCGAGCTTGTGAGCACAAAATCGGTATGGTTTACACCAATGACGCGCCAACATATTTTACTAATCTGTAGTCAATTTTTTTGTTATCTAGAAAGGACGATGGAACACGGGTATTACTTGCTTTCGGATACAGAAATATTATCGTCGTGGGCTGTTAATGGTAAGTCGATGCATACATTCTGAATCGTTCTACTAGTGAGAAAACAGGCGCTGGACTCACACCTGGGACCGCGCCTGGTATATATTTCGCACTTCCTGCTTCCTTCCGACTACTGTTTTTTCTGCCTGTTTCGCCGAAGCTGACTCCATTCATTCCATGGTAGCAAACACGGCGGGAGGCCTTTGTCAGCGAGCTACCCCCGCCTTTTCATTCATGCCTTCAATCTCGGTTACGCATTGTGTGCCCTCGGACAAGAAATCGTTCCACGGAGCAATACTGAAGCAAGGCGCTCACACGCTGACGACGGCAGGAGCATTGCAACAATTGAGGGAGGTCCATTGCCCGCTGACGCCCATAAGCGTTGTTGCCACCGTCTCATCCTTCGTAGTGAGTAAATTTCACTTTCAATAATGTGCTTTGGTGCTGATGTGTATGTTCGTTATTGACCAGTTGGTTTCGCATAAATGAGATGCCGCCTCATCCAGAGAAGAACGTCGAAAGGGTCCGTCGTCAGTTCAGACGCCGTCTCCTCCCGAGGCATCGTCTCGTCCGTCGGTGTGGTATGTCTTCTCCTGCGTAGTATCGAGGCCAACTGACAATTTCTTTTCGCTTTAATTAGTTTATCATTCGTATCGCTGTTGTGCCCTGGTCACTGCCCATGTCTGTGCATTGGTTATTTCCCCTGACGAAATTCCTGGCCTTTCATCGAGCTTCACCCCGTTCCCGAGTGGGATGCGAATGCGGGTTCAAGTTTTCAACCAAGTCACACCACAAGCAACCTCCATTACACTGTCCACAGCACATTTGATAGCATACCGCATTCTCTCATACTGCCTGGTATGCAATACGTGCCTCTTCCCTTCCGACCTCGCTCTCCCTAGGCCTTCTTTTGTTCCCGTTGGCTCCGCAGGGCATATAATAGCACCTTGACAGCTTATTTACGGCGAAGCGGGCCCAATCTGGTGATATTGCGAAGTCTACGGACGTCCGTTTGAAAAGCTTGAAGGCGGTGTTTGTCATATGGGGCGCAAATACCCCTGCTTAATAGTTTGTAGTCAGGCAAAGAACGACCACAGCAGGATCCCCTTCGTTCAACACTTGCGACAATGTTATCTTCCACACGGGACCGACACTGATCCCTCCCGCGTCAAGTTTCTACTAATGCCCTGTCCCCGCAGACCACCGATGCCCACCCTACAACCAGCTCCAAGCCGAGTAATAGAGATTTTGTCCATCCTCTTTGTTGTGACAATCTATCGACAACACGATTCTCACATCCACTGTCTGCTCCATTGTCCCTCTGAGATGTGTATCCCTGCGGAGCCCCTCCCTGTTCTGACGTTCAAAGTTGACATTCGACTCGAAATCATACTTTTTTGTAGCAGACTATGCACAGCTCCAACATCGCAACACCAGCTGGCAGCGATTCGAGGGTGTGCTGGAGTATGAGGCACCGGTCTGCTATCGTTGACAGCAGCCCCCTTTGTCCAATTTCCATTGCCTAACCGTAGCCGTTATGGATCGGGGCAACACTTGAAGATAGGGGCAAAGGTGTCTGTAGTTAAATCATCGCGCGGTGATGGGCTACAGATCCCCATGAAAAGATGATCAGACGTGACTTGGGGATGCTCCCTCTTTCCTTGCAGGTTGTCCCATGGCTAAAGTATCTCTTTAGGGCTCGTTATGCTTGATTTAGACAGCGCAAGGGGGAAATCAACATGACGTCAACATGACGTAGCGCAAGACCTGTGCACTGGAATCTGAGGCGTAATGGGGGACAGGCCAAAAAAAAAATGGGGGCTCGCAGCGAGGGCGGGTTGACCGAGTGAAGAAGGCAATGTGGTCAGCTTGCTCAGATGGCATAGTCGAGTGCCATTCAGAGAGACGTCTGTGGAGCCACCGTTGGGTTGATAATTAATCCAATGCATGAAAGCCATCAAACTAGTCAGGGATGCTGGGATGCTGCGTCGGAGATCTACGTGTGTGGCCGTACGGGCTTCCTCGTTCTCAACTACTGGGTTTGGTGCCGTGTCTGTCCTTTATCACCCTCACCCTCACCCTCGTTTTTCTCCGGATACTCCCCTCATGCTCTGCTGAATCCCGTTCGTGTAATTCCCCTCACGAACCGCTTACTCGATTCGAATCGTCGGCTATGACGCCAACACAGGATGCCGATGCATTATACTCTAGGTTCATCATCAGACCGTAAGTTCTTATAAGAGTCGAGTGTAAGACTGTCGATTAAACAGCATAGATCCTCCCATGGACTTTCCAAAGCTATTCGAAACGACCCAGTCGAAATTTATACTTTTCATCGCTTCTCTCGTCCTTTCTCTTGCCCTCAAACCATCTCCCATCCGCTCTGTCACATTTTCCATCGTCTGCGCCGTCTACTTATCTATCGTCCTTGTTCCCTCTCCAACCCCGCTTACCGCCACGACTGAATTTCAATTGGGCTTCATCGGTGCGCAATACCTCAGCCGGGCCTGCTACCTCGTCTTCTTCACCAAGAATCCTTTGCAAGAGCTCCAACAGAAGGGACAGAACATACCAGCAGCGGGTTTAGACATCGTTTCAAGATTGCGATGGAGCCTCAACCTTATCCTTAACACTCGTGGCGCCAACTGGTCCTGCGAAGTTCGGGGACTCCGCCGCTCCAGCATCCACACACGTTGGGCCTTCGTCTGGTCCCAACTCAAGTGGGCTGCCACCTTTTTCCTGCTCCGCGATGCACTGGAGTTTGCGGTTCGGCACAATAATGCTGTTGGTGCATTGCACGAGCAAGGGATTTTAGATGCGCAATGGGTCCTCTGGCGTACGTTCAATGGGGTCTTATTTTTCTTCTCCCTGTATGCCTTGATGCAATCCACCCATGTGTTGGGTGCTGCTATCTTCGTTTCTCTGGGGATCTCAGAGCCAAGTGATTGGCCGTGGTGGTTCGGGCCGTTGGATGAGACAGTAACAGTCCGGAAGTTCTGGGGGTAAGTCATTATCATCGTGACGCATAAGGAAACAATTGCTAAATTCAGTGGTCTAGGCAAACTTGGCATCAAGCCATCCGTATGGTATGTTGCTCCATGCATCATGGGTTTCTCTCTGATCCGTCGTTGTTCAGGGAGTGGCCACACATGCTCAATACTTTACAAACACGATTCTAGGATTTCCCAAGGGGACTTCTCGATCATCATACACCCAACTTTACATTGCCTTCTTCATCTCTGGTCTCTTCCATGCCTTGGCCGACTTCACCGTCACTCATGACATCAAGCCTTTCATCGATAACATGATCTGTTTCCTCACTCAAGCCGTCGCTATCACATTTGAAGATGCCATCATCGCCATCTTCAAGAGATTCGGTGTCCATCGGGTGCCTCGAGTCATCGGGTATTTGTGGACAATGAGCTGGCTCGGATGGAGTTTCTTGGTATGGTTTGATACTCTCGTTGTAGCTGGCATAGCACCATTTGGGCCGGAATTCTCCTTAACAGGAAAATTGCTTGAGGTTCTTGACTCCTTCTGTACATTGTAGCCAGTGCGTTCGAATGCAGAAGGGTCTTTAGATATGTCTGAATTTATGTCATTTCTATACTGTTTCCTACAAGAACCTGCTTTCAAACTTGTGACATATCTGGGCCTGCTTTTGATCGACTTGTCGGAATCTTTGCCTAGCTTTTTCAACTTGTGCAAGGCATCTCTCCTCGAGAAAAAAAAGTTCCGGCAGGACATTCCTCCAAGAAAGAGTTCCGGTACGTCCCATTCATCCCATTCATGGTCATGAAAGTCCCAGGGCTGATTTCTCTCCTCAGACAAAAGTTCCAGTCAAAGTTTCCCTGTATCATAAATTCTCCGGTACTCAACGCAATTCGGATTCAGCATCGACGTCCGCTCTACTAGCGAACACCGATGAGATAATCACCAATGATTCTTTTTGGATTCTTTACGATATTTATTGTCCTCCCTATCAGTCCACGCCAGGACCCATACCCTCCAAATCATCCAAACTATCAGGACTCCAATCATGGCTTCAACCTCGATGCTCCCTCACCAGACTGTCTGCCACACGACGCAGTTTTGGCACTGGGGTTAAGCAGACGAGCCGTGAGGAGGTCATGTGACATACTCAACATGGATCGCGCCCTCATCCTGGAGGCTCTCTGCAGTCTGACGTACAAATTAATATGTTAATTATGGAGAGATATGTAGACTGTATCTTGTATTAAAATTTTTCACCTTAGTGGTAGACCCCTCAGGAGATATGAGTCTTCAAAGCGACGAAGGCAAAGGAGGACCCGGGAAGCTCCTGCAAGAGCTTGTCCGGATTTTTACGGATTTGAGGTCCAAAATTTGCCAAATCTTTGTCCGCCTAGATACGGATTTGAGGGAAAATATGGCCAATCTTTGTCCGGAATTGCGGATTTGAGGGGGTTCGGAGGGCAAAAATATTTGATAAGCCCATGGACACCGAGGCAATTTCTATTGAATGTATGTGGCCAACACCTGCAGCTCTACGAATCAAGCTCAAAACATGAAGAAATTACCGAGATTCCACCATATTTGGCCCAATTCTCGCCTATTGAAACTTCCATGTGACCACGACGCGTCCCTTCGAGGACGCGATTGCTCCTTCAAACCCCTGGTACTTGTCAGCCAATTGCCATGGAAAGAACCCGGATTTATGTCTACATCACGATTATAAGGAGGTGCTCTCATAGGGGTCAGTTGTTAAAAGCCAGTACTAGTAGTAGGCTCTTACTTTCCTTCAGTGTTTTACATCGTATTTTTGTGGTGGAAAATGGTCTATAGAATGGTGTTATACCCGACACACGTAAGTACTGGAGACACACGAAAGCGCTGGCAAGACGGCCATTCTTCCTTCTCGTCTCAACTGCCGCCCTCCCTATACTCGCCGTCTTGCTGCCGTGTAGCCACATTCATCCTGCTTGCCTCCATCCTCGTGTCATCTCGCCACCCCTGTGTTTCCCCTTCTCCCCCTTGCTTAGCTGCCCTAATTTTGCTGCACCGTCCCCCCACTTGCTGCCCCGATTTCTTGCGGCATCATCCATTTGGCCATCTAGCAAGGTGATCGAGGGACAGGTGTCGATTAAGGCTGCTGTTGTCTTTGCCGTTTTCAGCCACGGATCGCGCGCGTCTTGTGGGCGCGAGTTCGATGTTGCTTTCTTGCCATAGGATGCAGCGAATTCTGTGCCGCAGGCGCCGGAAAAAAAATTACCTTTTAAAGAAGGACCCTGGCGACCTTTGTCCGGAAATGCGGATCTGAGGGCCTAAAGGATACGGATTTGAGGCTGAATTTTTGGGTTTTGCCCGGACAAGCTTTTGCAGAAGCTTCCCGGGTCCTGGCAAAGGGCGATGCCCTTATTTGCATTTATTTGCCTGCGGGCGGTATTAGTCGCCTAATCAACGTTTGAAAGTTCAACTTGACCATGTCCCCCTCTTGCTCGCCGCCCCAATCCTCTCCCTTCCGCGATGTATGTGGCGCGAAGGTTGAATTCGTGTACACCTGTGGTTGGATGTGTTATGCCAACGGCCGTCTGTGGGCTCCACGCTGAGTGGCACAGGTGTTTCATGTATAATCTTTCTTCCAAGGGCAGTTGCGGGGAGTGGTAGATGTCGGGTGCAGGGTGCTCCTCCACCAAGGTATGTGCTCCCAAATTCACTTGTTAGAGGACCACACCACAGCTGACTATTCCATCCCTAGATCATTGCCTTCCTGTAACACTGAAGCACTCCAAATTCTACTAACTTCGAGCGCGTAACTGTCCTGCCCCGAAGAGTTGGGCGGAAATCTCTTTTATCCATGAAGAGGGTGCTGTCATCGAGGGACCATGGAGCATAGCAAAATTGGGTGGTGGGGGGAGGGCTTCAGAGGTGCGCTCTACTTTTGCGTTTTTGTCTTTCTACGTTCGTATAATATTTGTGGTTGTACCTATGTGAACCTATGTACCATCTAACACATTGGCTCTTCCTATCTCAAATGACCAGAATGTGAGCGCAGCGATGCGAAAGAGAGGGAACGAGATGGGCCCAAGTGCCGAACCGACGGTGTACACATGATGACGCCATATGGCTTGTGGTTGTCATTGCACGCCGTGCATAGTGGCATTGACCAATGGTTAAGCAGGGGGACATCTAACCTCGTTGAAACCTGCTACTTTTTATAGCCCTTTGCGGAACTTAGGGCGCAGGCCGTTTTTTTTCCCAAAACGGGTCGAGCTGATGGTTCGAGCGGGATCGGGACTCGTTCGTGGAATAACTTCGTCAATTTAAGCCCGTTTCGAATAAAAATACAATCGTTGGACTCGGATTGAAATTATGCATTGAATAGTGTCCAGAAAAGTGGGGTAGAGTGAGGGAATGAGAGGAATATTGACTAGAGGAAGATTCTGATGAGGTGGTGGCCATTCGCTTTCGTCGAGCTCTCCTCTTGGGCTAATTCTCCCTTGAGCAAAGCTGTCTTACAATGAGAGATCATTTACATTAGAAATAGGGCATTAAATGAGAGCCCAGGGCGAAGTTGGTGGGGCAACGCCACCGCTCACAATGCACATACATATGTGGATGAGGGGATGTCCACTTTCCAACCTGAAAACTACCTAGAAGCTTCACCTTTTTACAAAATCATTATGTACTTACTCAAACTAAACTGCAAATATCTTTTTTCTAGTTGAGAGAAATACAATGAAGACAGCCCAACACCAGTTCTCGTAGGCTGCTCAAACACTGTCTTTACCCATGTCCAGAGGATGCTGCAGGCCTAATCGGTCATAGATACGGTTTGTTCGTGTCAGTGTAGCACCAACATGTCAAGAACTCTGTCCATTTCATGGTTCCAGGCAGTCCCAGGTCCAGATGAAACCACTGGGGGAAGCCCTCGCAATCTCTCGCAATCCGGGCATGCTATACTCCATACATCGGGGATTATTTTATTGAATAGTGTATTCTCCATGTAAAAGTATCTTCTGTATGCAAACTACGTGAAGACGGGTAATGAAAATGCTTGATTTTGTAGCCACCTCATTGAAGGGGTGCAAAATGAGCACGGATGAAATGCCTCAGCCTACTATGACATTCCTCCCACATATTATACACCATTCAACGCAGAATTTCAATCCGAGTCCAACGATTGTATTTTTATTCGAAACGGGCTTAAATTGACGAAGTTATTCCACGAACGAGTCCCGATCCCGCTCGAACCATCAGCTCGACCCGTTTTGAAAAAAAAACGGCCCGCGCCCTAAGTTCCGCAAAGGGCTGTAACCATTGCCTAGCCATCATTTGTCTGAGGTTCAATCAAGCACAGGTGAGCCTGAGGTTGAACAGGCTACCTGGCTGTGTACAGGAAGGCAACTCAAATTACTTGAAAAAGTAATTCTACGTTAATATTTCCTGGTAGGAATAAATTTCCAATCGGCCCCTCATACCTACCCATTAAGAATGGAAAGAAATTCCGAGTCCCTACTTTTGTTTGGAACATCGAGACACAAAACTTGCCGCGAGGAGGGATGTGGATGATATACAGAAGTATGCCCTAAGGGGGCGCACGCCGCATAAGGACTGGACCGTATAGGCACCATCATGCTCTGATACGAAGAGGATTGACAATTAGCAGAGATAGAGATGCGCCGGTGAACTGGATAGATCTGTGAACCCGCTGGGATCCTATCGCAGATCCAGACAGCAAGCGTGGCTGGATTCAAGGGAAATGCTCTCTGTTAAGCTCCTGTCTGCCAGTGCGTTCATTATCTGAGCCTCCTACACCATCCATAGCCCTGTTGATACTCTGGATGGCCAATCCCCAGCGTATGACGCTCAGGGATGCTCTAATTAATTCAAGGGTGTATTTAGGTATGAGGCTCTGTGTCTGCTATCGTTGGCAGCAGCTTCCGTCCGGTTCCCATTGGCTAACCATAAGTAATCGTTCCACTTATAGATCGGGGCAAGGGCGTCTGTGGTTAGATCATCACACAGTGACTTGGATGGGGTACAGATCTACATGCTTCTAGCTGATCCTTGAGGATAGATGACGATGTCGGTGTACGGAAGATGATGATCTACGGAAGAAAAGACGATCAGACGTCACTTGGGCATGCTCCCTCTTTCCTCATACGTCGTTCCATGGCCAAAATGTCTTCTTAGGACTCATTGTGCTTGATTTAGACAGAAGCCGTAGATACGAGAGGTGGTGTATGTATGGGGAATCAATATGATGCTATGTAGGACAGACCTGTGCAGCAGAGCCCGAGTCTGAGGCGCAAAGGAGGATGGGACGAAAACTGGAACTGGGGGCATGCAGTGAAGGCCGAAGGGGGGTTGGCTGAGTGAAGAGGGCAATGTTGTCAGCTTGCTCAGATGGCATAGTCGAGTGCTATTCAAAGAGACGCCACAGGGGGAATAAGTAATCCAATGCAGGGAAGCCATCGAACGAGTCGGACAAGATGACATGCTGGAGCTTCCTGGGTTTGGTGCCGACGTGGAGGTCCTGATATGGTTGGTTGGTTGAGAGATCGCCGGCCAGGTCCCCTTCAAGAACTGCTGGGTTTGCATTGGCTGGGGGTCGGTCAGGAGTCCTTTTTGCCGTGTAGAATTTTTTGTAAGGAGCCTGTTCTGCTCAAAAGCTCGCTCTCTCGCTCAGGACTTCAGAAACACCTCGTCGTCTCCCTGCCTCCTCCTCCTCCCCGAGATGATCCTCGCCGCAAGATCTTTCACCGCCAAAAGTGGCTCAAAAGCAGCACAGGCCATTCGATGCAAATCTACCGTCGCACCGACCTCGTTTTCTATGATCGACGCAAAGTCGAGAGTGAGGGAGCATGCTCGCAACAGCAGCCAATCCACCGTCGCAAAGGCAGAGCCAGCCCCTGCCGTGTACGTCGCACTGCTTCTAAAGAGTATGTTCGTGACCTGAGTTACCACTAGCCGACCGACGCCTACGCCAGGCTTCCAGCAGGACCTGAGCAACACAAGACCGCCCCCACCGCATGTTGAAGGTCCAGGACCAGCACCCAATGCCGCTCTCGACCACTCTTTCATTGGCCTTTCAGGTGGCCAAATCTTCCATGAGATGATGCTGCGTCATGGGGTCAAGCACATCTTCGGATACCCAGGCGGCGCCATTCTCCCAGTGTTCGACGCCATTTACCAGTCACCCCACTTCGACTTCATCCTACCTCGCCACGAGCAGGGAGCCGGACACATGGCGGAGGGATACGCTCGTGTGTCTGGCCTCCCCGGAGTCGTCCTTGTGACTTCTGGTCCTGGAGCGACCAACGTCATTACACCCATGCAGGATGCCCTATCCGACGGTATCCCCCTCGTCGTCTTTTCCGGCCAGGTAGCCACCTCCGCGATTGGCTCCGACGCCTTCCAAGAGGCGGACGTCGTCAGCATGTCGAGAAGCTGCACCAAGTGGAATGTGATGGTGAAGACCATCGAGGAGCTTCCCCAGCGGATAAAGGAAGCGTTCGAGATCGCCACCTCAGACCGACCTGGACCTGTCCTCGTCGACCTGCCCAAGGACGTCACAACCGGTATTCTGCGTTCGCCCCTGTCCTACAAGGCAACGACACCCGACATCCACCTCGGACTACCCATGAACCCGTTACAGATGGCCGAAGTACCCACCGACGCCGAGCTCATCAACCAGGCGGCGGACATGATCAACCAGGCGGAGAAGCCCGTCATCTATGCGGGCAATGGCGTCCTCTCGTCACCCATGGGACCCAATCTTTTGGCCCAACTGGCGGAGAAGGGTAACATCCCCGTATGCACGACCCTCCAGGGCTTGGGAGCATTCGATGAGACGAGCGAGAAGAGCCTGCACATGCTGGGCATGCACGGGAGCGCGTATGCCAACCTCGCGATGCAGCAGGCGGACGTGATCATCGCGCTCGGTGCACGGTTTGACGACCGCGTCACGGGTAAAGTCGATGCCTTCGCCCCCGCGGCCAAGCTCGCAGCTGCTCAGGGCCATGGTGGGATCATCCACTTTGAGATCCTTCCCAAGAACATCAATAAGGTCGTTGAGGCGCAGATCCCTATCGTGGGCGATGTGATTGCAAACCTCGCGGCGCTGGTGCCGGAGATCAGGGCGAAACCGAGAGAGGGGTGGTTTGGGGATATCAAGCAGTGGAAGGAGAGGTACCCGTTCACATTCGCGAAGAGCGCACCGGGGGCGAGGATGAAGCCGCAGGAGGTCATCGAGGCTCTGGATAAGGAGACGAGGGAGAGGAAGGACGATGTCATCGTCGCGACGGGTGTTGGCCAGCACCAGATGTGGGCCGCACAACACTTTAGGTGGAAGCACCCACGCTCGATGGTCACGTCAGGTGGTCAAGGGGTGCGTCTTCTATTATTTCCTTTCCTTTTCAGCGCATATATTTACCTTTTCTTCGCTTTTAACAGACGATGGGCTTCGGCCTTCCCGCCGCCATCGGCGCAAAAGTCGCCGCGCCCCAAAAAACCGTTGTCGACATCGACGGAGACGCCTCCTTCAGCATGACCGCGGGGGCTGCGGTAGCTCAGGTGGCACTATTGCGGACTTACCCCCAGGCTTGCGTTGAGCTCTCGAGTTCGATTCTTGCTGGTTGCATGGATAAACACACTTTAGACACCATGTGACTTTTCCACGCCCCCGGATGACACCGTCTGGGCCTCTGTATTAGGGAGCGACTACGTCTCGCGTGTTCTAGACCCAAGGGTCTGGAGTGACCGTACCTATGCATGCTCACATAATGATATCAGGGTCACCTGGTTCTCCTTAGTCATCGAAAAAATGACTATGCCAGGAAGGGAAATAGGGAGCCAAGGGACAAGGTTGTGTGGATCTGCCGCTATGCGGCGAGACGGCTAGAGCCGACCCTTCGGGACAAGGTTCACATGATCTGCTGGAGCCTGCTGGGTGTTTCGGTGCGCTGACTTCCCAGAGTACGTAAAGCAAACCAGCGAGACGGCTAGAGCCGACCCCGAGGTGTTAATACCAAAAGTACTGGAGGGTGGGAGTGAAACTACACGAAACGGCTAAAGTCGTCTCCTAACACGGACCGCCAAAGAACCGCGTGGCACGTGAATGATGGAACAAACCCAAACCCATAGGGAGGTTGTGTTGGATGCCAGTCACACGAACGGCTGCTTTCGGGAGCTAGGGCGTTACTATGTGCGAATATACGCGATCTTATGCTTAGGTATATCGAAGCCCTGATTAGTGTAAATAGTTACGGGATGTCACGATAATTGGTATGATCACGGACACTTAGGGTATTACTTAGGTCACGCCGCTGATAGCCCGAGGATTGGATGTTCCCTTACGGTCATGTACGGAATGATCCTCGTAAATCAATAAAGAACCACATTCTTCTTCTTCTTTCAGCATGACCGCGATGGAGCTCGCCACCGCCTCGCAGTACTCCATCGGCGTCAAGATCCTCGTCCTAAACAATGAGTTCCAGGGCATGGTCCAACAGCTTCAGGATCTCTTCTACGAAAATCGCCACTCGCACACGCGCATGGTCAATCCAGACTTTGTGCTGTTGGCGAGGTCGATGGGCGTGCATGCGATTCGGTGCGAGAGGATGGAGGATCTGGAGAGCAAGATGAAGGAGTTTTTGGAGTATGATGGGAGTCGGCCGGTCTTGATGGAGTGTTTGGTGGAGAAAAACGAGCATGTGTTCCCCATGGTGTGTTCGCCCTTCTTTAATTGTGGCCCTTGTTGTCGGTTGTTCATTCAGTGGGTTGTTGACGTGACGTGGTTGTTTGTTTGGCATTGTAGGTCCCCGCTGGCACGGCGCTGCACGACCAGCTGCTACACCCCAACCTGAGAGAAACCGCGAAGAAGTCAAATTGAAGGCTCAAGCACGACAAGAACTGAAATGGACAAAAAGTCAACTCACAAAAAGGAATGCTACGATCTCATAATCTTTCTGCTTGGGCGTAATTTCATCCATGTTTTCCGTCCCCTGCATCCGTCCTATTTCGCTCGCCTCGCCTTGTAAAACAGACAGACTCACATCCATCCCTCTCGAAGGAAGGACGGTGTGAAGGAGTTGATATACCATTGAGAACACACGCCACTGGCGTTGCAGCATGTAGGGACGTTAAATGAGATGTGGTTGGTATTAGGGATCCATTCACGTTACGCCAACAACGAGGAAGGTGAAAATGGAACGTGCTTTGTCAACGACCGCCGTTAGTCGATTCCACGACGGCAAAGCCGGACCGTCGGCATGAGGGCAGGTCAGTAAAGGACCTCAAGAAAGCACGACGATCGATCTTTCTCCGCCCACACTCGACCACAGCCAAGCGTTCCGTTGTGTCGCGGCTGGCTTCTTCACCGCTATTTCGCTCACGGTCTTGAAGTCGGACAGGCTTTTGACGATGAGTTGTCCAGGCGGTGAGATTTGTATAGGATCTGATGTGCAACAAATCAGATTCGACGACTTTGTTCCTAGAGGTGCTAGCGGAGAACACAGTTGCACAATCCTATTAAAGAATATCAGTAACAGGCGGGGAAGATGTTTGATAATGATAGAAATCGACATACGAGAAACATGCGAGCACCTAAGTAGTCGATTATTTCCAGGCAGGTGCGTGCCAAGTATTCGGATTCGGTGTTGGGAGTAGTCGGCGTTCTGTTGGTTATGCATGAAGTGTGACCGCAATTTGTGATGACAGAGTCGGACGCCGAGGGTCGACTGAGGCTCGTGCTGAGTGATAATCTTCATGGCTAAAACCTAGAGCAGTGGTCTAAGGAACGAGCGAAGAGAAAGAAATTATATATTGGCTTACATAGTGCTCTTAGGAGATCCACTGCACCATCCAATCGCGAAAGTTCGATCCACCGTAATCGATGGAGACAGGGTAAAATCCTTGACTTGAAGCAGGGAGGAGATCGGCGAGCGCAGGAGGTAAGAGGACCACAGAGACACAATGGCCAGTGTAGGTGTCTTTGCCTTGACGGGTAATGTTGTTGTTCGAGTTTTCGGGGTGGCGGACGTCAACGTCAGCTCCAGTGCTCTGTTGTTCTGGTCGATCTGTCTTCGTATCGCTCCGAAGCGACGCGGAGGCGTGTTCCGTCGGCTTTGAGGCAACAAAGACGAGATGGGGTCGACATTCAGGTCGACGCTCGATTTCGAGTGCCTTGGCCGTTGATGGCCACAAAAGGCAGAAATAGAAATCGAGAATGTGAGAGTGCAGGATGGTGGGTAGCCTGCATTGGCTGGGATGTCGGTTGCACGATCCCGAGCGCGGAAGGCGACTCCAGATTGATTTGGTGAGGGGTGATAAGGACTCCGGCTGCGATCTGAGCGTGTAATGCGAGGGCGGAGAATTGAACAGCCGAGGTGGGTGGTGTTAAGACAGAGTCGCTGTGCACAGTTCTTCCATCAATGTCCAGGACAAGAGGCGTAAAGGGGAGGCCTTTGCCTGATACCTCACCCAGACGTCGCGCCCCTCACTTCGGGTTTCAAACCGACGAATATCGCCCCAGCCCTAGAACGGGCGAGTGTTCCTCGGTAGGTTGTCGTAATAAAAATCGAGCACAACTTTACACCTATCGCCTGGACAGCTTCAGGAAAAGAAATGAGGTGTAGGCAGGATAGACACGTACCGTCGTGACAGCATCACCTTGACTGTAATTGACGACATGAGCTTACTTCCTCGCTTTTGCCACGTCCAGCCTCACGGATCGATCGCATCGTGCTACGAGCAGGTCTGCATTCCTTTCAACGTTGCGTGTTTGAATAAGAGGTCTTTGACCTGACTTGTTAGAATCGCGTGATTCGGAAATGACCGAGAATTTTCCCATCCGCCAATGCTGGACCTCTACCGAAACGCGTTGTTGTCGCCAACATTGTCGCCCTTTAGCTCCCCCACACCTTTCAGATAGCGCTTCATACTCACCCAACTCAATACCACATCGCACTTCAAGCTTCAAGGCTCCACGCGATGAGTTCTCTTAGGTTCTCTTCTCGCTGTTCAAGTTGCTGGATGGATGGATAACAAGGCTAACAAATATTAGTATCTAGGCCTGACCTCGCCCAGATAGACCTTACAGTGCCGAACGATTCTATCGTTCCCGTGCTTAACCTGTGGATCGTCGCCCACCAGAATATTTGCTTAATGAATCTGTTTTTGAAAGCCCCTGGTACGAAGTTCGGACACGATGCCATTCATCACTGGTTATGGGCTAGAGAAAACAACTCTGGTCTGTCTCGGTGACAGAAATTGCAAGTTATATTTCCCTGTTCCTTCGAATCAGGGCCATCTCTGAACTGCAATCGACCGAAACTTTCATCCGGTGGCCCTTCAGGTAAGACACCCGCTCATTGTACCTATACATTCCTTGATGGGTGTTCCACAGATTTCGCCTTTGGCGAGCTAGCGACTTGGTTGCGCCGTCCGGACTACCACCAATCGTGATCAACCTCTTTGGCTGAGGTATTCGTCCTTGGCTTTGGGATAAAAATCTACGCGGAGTTTTCAACAATGTCCGTTCGTCCTTGACGTCGGCCTTCACAGACCACTGAACATTTGAACTCTCAACGCAGGCCCGTCGTGGTGCACGGCTAATCCCCATACTGTTTCGCTCTCGGTCTTGTTGATTCGATGTCGGACTGGCTTCAGCCGGCGAGTCGTCCAGGCAACGAGGTTTATGTAGGATCTGATGACCAGTCCTCATACGACAGATTCGACGACCTTGTTCCCGGAAGTGTTGGCGACTAACGAGCGCAGCTTATGAGACATCTCGCCGCGTGTCTCTGCACGTTTGGCTGTTTACTGGCCGTCTATAATACACTCGCATTCTCGTTCTCCACTTGTTCTTTGTACTGGTGCCTAAAGGTCCCTTTTTTCTTTTCATGATTCTCCAACTTTCTCCAACCATCGCTAACACTTCATATCAGATTTCACTTCTTTCCAGGATGATTTCCCTCCCTTCATATTGACAGTTCTCAACGCTCCATCTGGACATCATTATGGGTGCTACTTCTAATCAAACAATAATCTTCTACCTCAGCAAGTTGTCTCATCTCGCATGCGCCAGAGACAGCCTATGTTCGTGATTGACACTTCTGCCGAATCTGTGCACCAAACCTTCGCCCATGTTGTTGCATGTCTTCCTCGCTCTCGTCATCGCGGCCTTACTTGCGGAGTGAGTACCAGAGACCTTAACACAGTCCACTATCCGTTTTGAAGATGATAATGGAATAACACTCCCTGAACTCACAGCTTCGGGGCTCCTACCCTTCTACCCGAATTATTTTCGGTCATAAGTACATCACGATGCCACGGCAGTTAGGCATCGAGGGCACATTCGAGACGACCTGGACACATGTTCTGTGATGACGACTGTGGTTTAGCACCTCAGATGCTGGTCAGTGGCCTCTCGAAGCCCACACATTTGCAAGGTTCTGATTGTTGGGACGCAGATCAGGTTTAATTTTTACACATTTATATGGCTGGGGGTGAAGGTGGAGAGTTCTTCGACCCACTTTCCCCATCACTCGCTACGCGAACTGAATTTAAAGGCCGTGCACTCTTCGTTGGGCAATTTCACGATGGAACAACTCCCAGCACATTTCCTGGACAAGAACCTTGGGGCACCTTACATCGGTATGCTGCTTGCCGCGACGTCAGTACTCGTCTACTCCATTCATATTGGAAAAACTCTCTATTGACCGACGCTTGTCCACAGAATTTATGGCGTCACTTGCAGTCAAACGTTCATTTTCTTCAGCAATGGTAGAAGAGACAATGCCTACCTCAAAACTACGGTATGCACAATCTTTTCGCTTCGTTCACGCAGGGTGTCTGACCATGATTCACTCACATCGTACTCAGGTGCCGTGATGTTTGTTTGTCTAACTTCTCGCCGAGGGTTGCGGATACGGTCCACATTGGGCTGAATGCACACAACTTGTACTTCAGCCTTGTTTCGAATTGTGGCAATATTTACACTCTAGCCGGCCTTCCTCGGTGCGTGATATTTCATGCCGTGAATCTCAACTCCTGGACTGTTTCGGATGCGGTACTGGTATCCAGGTCTGGTCTAGCTCAGATGTACGTTGCGGCCACAAGTGACTTCGTCATCCGTCTGTGAGTAGCCTACTTCAAGTCCGATATTATGGATGTAATATTAGCTAACGTTAAAAACCATTAGGATCTATTCAGGGAGGATATACATGCGTTAGTAATATCTGGGAGGTTGTAGACGTTTGTGTTTAACCATTAATTGGTCTACAGTTCTCAAGGAGCAAAAGGTTCTGGCCTGCTCGTTATTGGCAATTATCGTGAGTTGGCCAACAATCTTCGTGTTAAGACAGCAGGACTAATGAAAAACCTGCTGACGGGTACAGATTCTGTTCTCTGTCGGCTCCACAGGTGGGAATGCGTCTCCTGAGCAGTACATGTCCCCTCACGGTATCGTTTCGCAATTTGTAACAGCCGTAGCCTTTGGTGAATCCCTTACCAGAGCACTCCTGACGGCATGCTGACTCGATCTATGAAGCTTTGGCCTCCTTAGGGTGCGTTCCCTTTGAATCCTCGGATGAACCTCCGTCTTAGCCCATCATTGCCCAGTTTCACCCTAACGACCTACCTTGAATTTCACAGACTTTCCGTAAGCCCTGAGTGTCTTGTTCAGTTAAGCGAATAAAAAGAGGTCGACATCTTTACAGTGGGCGCTCTATAGCGGCCTCGCTACCTGTGTGGCTGCAGACTTTTTCATCGCTATTTCGCTCTCTACGCTCTTAATTCGGTGCAGAACTGGCTTTCATAGGTAATTCATCAGTTTTCGTGTTCTGAAGAAATCATTCAGGCTGATCAGAGGCTCGCAGAATGGATTCAACGATCTCATTTCTTGTTGCGTTGGCCATCAATACAGGTAAAACTTGGCACATCTCCCGCTCGTTCTACTGGAAGCTAACTAGAATTCTTTAGGCTTGGTTACTAGGTGTGTATTTACCGCAGAACATGTGAACGCGCTATCTCATTCCCGCCCAGTATATGCGCCCTTGGATGCCTGATCGCGGTATGCACAATTTGAATCTTTACCACCCATTATTCATTTCGAAATTGACAGTACACCTTATCGCCCGATTCGCTCATATACTTTGGAGTATACATTCTCTTGACGAAATGTCCGCCCGTCATCCTTGGACCTCTTCCAATTCCATGTTCTCACCGAATGTTTTTAGTATATTTCAATGCGCTCCTCGCGTCGTTGAACTCTCGCGGTGTGGCGCAGTCCATCGCCCGAGGACCCTCTGCGACGACAGGCACCACATTTGTGACACACCCTGAACCCTTCAAGACGAAGGAAACGTCCGATGTTGCGAGCCTCACATGAATTAACAGTGCACAAGAGTTGAGCAAGGGTGCGCGATTGGTTATGTTGTGTACTTTTTCATTTGAACTTTGGTGTTTCGCCCTCCTTGACTATTTAAATAGTATTCATCCATGTTTTGGGACGTCTATCTCCGAGACAGTACGTGGGTTGTAGGTAGAGGAGAAGGATCGCAGCATGTAGTGACAAATTTATTATCGGTCGCTTCCCAACCTCGATGCACATCCAGACGGTGGGGACGCCGAGTTCTCTAGGACCTACGGACAGCAAGAGTCGATGGACGAAGCTGAAGAAGGAATCCTCGGGCAGAGGCTGCTCGATCGTAGCCAATTCTTGACACTTGTAGTAGTATACAATAGTAGTCATACCGAGGTTGTTCCACTAAGAACGACAGCTCACTCACCTCTTGGCCATAAAGTCCGGCTCCATCACCGCTTTCTGTCCAAGGAATGATATCTCGCCACCGCCTTCCCAAATCTCTCCAAGGAAGTTTCAAGTTCATGTGGGAGACATGGTTCGTTCAGACCTGGATGGAGATGGTCTAACTTCCTTCGAGCACAGGGATATCTGTCGAGTATGCACCCATCTATCGTTTGACTGCTGCGTATCTTACCAACGGCCGCTTCATCCCCACGAAAGCATTCGGTTGCGATGTCTGCTCCGACTCGGATAGGAATGTCATTGCCACTAGAAGGTAACTTGTCCGAATTAACTGAAGTACGTGTGAATTGAGTCAGATCCGGCCCGCTGACGCCGTCCTTGAACAACTTGAACACCAACCGTCAAATCAACGTCAGATGCCCCATCTTTCGCGTTGTCTCCTCCACCGCAGTTCTCATGTTATGGCTTTTCACTTCGGGATGATTCTAACAGGAAGGCCTGACTGCCTGACATGCGCTCTTGCCTTTGGGGCTATCGCCTTGTGGGCCCTTATACTGTAATGCCAGCATTGACGACGCTTCTCCCGCTACCAAGTGAGCCAGGTCTCGCGGGTGACGGCCGCTTACAGTACGCTTACACTATCAAGGAGACTAAGTATGTTGTTGCTTGGATAAGTACTGTTTCCGAAGACTTCACAGCGTACGCAGTTGTTCGTTGGTGTTGAATGTTGAGCTCTAAAGGTGGGTCCCTGCATTCAAGTGTCGTCCTATAAATTAACCCTTTGTCGATGGTGGATTCCCAGTACATCTCCTGTTTCAAAACTTTGAAGATGTTCAGCGATCGCGGAATTGTTGGGGTCCTCGCGACCTTGGCTCTATTAGCTTCTCCTTCGCTCTCCAAGCTCGATCAACCTCTTTCCAACAAGGGTGCAGGATTTGGCGAATCACAGCTGAATGCACGAGAGGGTGAATTCTCTTGGGAAGGCGTACGTCTTCGTGGCTTCTCACTCTGGTGACAGGTTCCCTAACTACAACGATTAGGTTCTTCCGCAGAAGACCCTCGTCTGGCAAGACTGTTACTCAGGATTGCAATGTGCTCGATTTATTGTGAGAGTTCCTCTGTTTCAATTTAAATTCGTGTTCTCAACGTTTATTAGGTGCCATTGGACTATTCTGAACCCGAAGGCAGAGAGGCAATCATCGCGTTGGTCCGCAAGCCCGCTCTCGTTGCCGCAGAGTCAGAATCCTATCGAGGGCCTGTGCTCTTCAACCCGGGAGGACCCGGAGGAAGTGGCGTGGACTTCATTATCACGGCCGGGGATATGTTTGCTACTATCGTTGGTCCTCAGTTCGACCTTATTGGGTTTGACCCAAGAGGTGCGCAATTCGCTTTACCTTTCCGCACTCAGGATTGATGGTCCCAACGGTAAACAGGCACCGGTCGTTCTCTTCCACGCGTTTCCTTCTTCAAGACTGATGTTGAGCGTGCGCTGTGGGGAAGAATGGGAATCAGGGTAGTGAACAACTCCGACGAGGGGATAGCTCGAACTTGGGCTCGAGCCACCTTGCTCGGACAACTTGCAGCAGAACAGGATGACGGGTCCCTTAGGCATATAAACACAGATCAGACTGCGCAAGACATGCTGCGTATCGTCGAGGCCTATGGGCAGAAGAAGCTTCAGTATTGGGGTTTCTCGTAAGTCAATTTGTAGAAATGATCCTTCAATGCTCATCCGTGTTCCACGAAGATATGGATCTGTCCTTGGTGCTACCTTTGCCGCCATGTTCCCCGTAAGAGAAGGGCTCCAGGCATCACCAAGTTGTGTACTCTAACCCCCAGGCAGGACAAGATAGCACGTCTAGTTATTGATGGAGTCGTCGACTCTGAAGATTATTATGCTAGTAAGTGTTCTATCTCCATTCCTGTTTTTTTTCTCTCCCTGTAGCTTACATTATTTCAGCGCTCTGGACCCAGAATCTAGTCGATGCAGACAAGACCATGGAACACTTCTTCACAGGCTGCACAGAGGGCAGGCCAACAAGGATGCGCCTTCTGGGCGCCTTCCGCCAATGAAATTCGTCAAACTCTGAGCAAACTGTACGAATCCGTTCGTGCACGACCAGTTCCCGTAAGGACTGATACATCCTATGGTGTATTGGACTACAACTTGCTTCGCATTGCCGTCTTTGAGTCCCTTTTTTTCCCTTACGACCTCTTTCCAACCCTCGCTCAAGGATTAGCGGAGCTTTCTACCGGGGATGGTCGACGCTTATTTGAACTGGCCAGCCTTCCGCCCTATCAGTGCTCTTGTGACGCATCGGCCCACCTATTTGACGTCGTCCTTGATGCGTCAATTGGCATTCCATGCAATGACGGAGATGATGTTCCTGGTGATTTACAGTCTTCACAAGAGTACTTCGATATGATGGCCAACTCTTCGCAATGGGGTGACATGTGGTCCCGCTTTAGGTTGGACTGCGTGTACGTCCATCTTGTCCTTCGCATAGCCCGTTTGCTAAAGGTGAAGTAGTGGGTGGCCTAAATTCCCTAAGAATCACTTCCAAGGTGGGCATTCCCACACCAATTTTAAATTATGGGTCTGACCACGGTATAGGCCCTTTTGACGCGAACACAAGTCACCCCATTCTCTTGGTCGGAAACACGGCAGGTGGGATAATTTTCGTGTTCTAGTTTTTACTTCGCTAATCATCCTGCATAGACCCTACCACACCGTTATTAGCGTAAGTCCCTTCTGTTGTCTTTCTTCATTTTGCCGACAATGACTCGGAAATGATCAGTGCAAAGAAAATGTCCGGCTTCTTCAATGGGTCTGTTGTCCTCACGCAAGATTCTGCAGGGGTGAGCATAAGCTCTGCCTGCCATTCCTTTCCTACAGGCTGACTTCCCTCGTACTTGAAAGCATACTTCGTTGGGCGCTCCTTCCGTTTGCACACAAAAACACATCCGAAACTACTTTGTAAATGGCACCTTGCCGGAACCTGGGACGGTTTGCGAGCCTGATGGCAAACCTTTCGATTCTTCGACTGAAGTGAAGGCACTGAGCGAGGCTTCCGTTTCGGAGGAAGACCGAAAATTGCTTGATGCACTGAAGAAGCTGAGCAGGACACCTATAATCCCCTTCTCTTTCAAACTTTAGTAATTCACGTTATTGAGCATAATTGAATTCTGTCGAAGTTTGCTCTCTCGAGTATTGGCAGCATCCTTCAACAAGAAACGAGCATAAACCGAAAATTCTAAGTAGACCAAGTATTTGGATTTGGACCAATGAGTCGTGTGGCGCACTTGTCTGGGGTGCCAGTGTGCTCGTCGTTGGTGATGTTTCGAGTCTCTCCACTTGCTTCCGGACCACAACACGCGTGCAGATAAATTGAGCTATCTGACGAGATCTTGATTTTGTTAAGAAATTAATACGGCGAAGTGGTCTGTCCGGTCGACGGTCCGACAGGTCACTTGTGTCAGTGAAGTTAGCTGCTTCCGTCCATATCTAACTGCTTGTCGACTAGCTAAGCTGTTCACCAGACGCCAAACTCTCCCGTTTTTAAATGCTACACTCTATCGAGGCAATTGCTATGTGTACGTGAACAAAAAAACTGAAAGATCTACAGTCGCAGCTTGCAAGTCTAGCCGAACAATTCATCTATCATCTATCGCCTTCCTCCCTCCCTCCCATTTCTCGCACCCTCTCTTCCTCCAATCGCACCACCAGTACCAGCAGCAGCAGCACTAGCACCCTCCCTCCTCCTCCCACTCGGCCCCTTCTCAATAACCAGCCCCGGCACGCCCTTCAACCCCATCTTCCCCACCGTCTTCGCTTCCAAACTCGGTGGACCCTTCGCCTTCTCCCACCTCAACGCACCCACAGCATACACCCACGCCATCTCAACGAGCTCGGCCTTGGTCATCTTCATCGGTTTCGTGTACGCATTGTAGTATCCCAGGAAGGCGCGGTAGGCCTGCGCTTTGGTCTCGGGCGAGACTTTGGCGATGGCTTTGGTTAGGGCGGTGGATGATGATGACGAGGGGTTCGAAGTCAACGACGACGATGGAGGGGTGGCGGGTTTGAGGGGAAGCGCGCGGACCGCGGGTGTGCGGAGGAAAAACTCCTCTTCGGGAGAAAGGACGAGAATCCCTCGCCCACCTGCACCCGCACGTCCTGTACGTCCCAGTCGGTGGATATATTGGTCGGCCGAGGCGGGTAAACCGACTTGGAGGACGAGGGTCACACTAGGAAAGCACCACAATAACATTAGCCCCTCTGAAACGCGCAGCAAAGCGGAAAACTCACCCAGGGAAATCCATCCCTCGTGCAGCGACATCGCTACTCAACAACACAGCGCTCGTAGCCTTTTTGAACGCTTCGGCGGCTTTGGTGCGGGCAGCCTGACTCTTCCTCGAATGGATCTCGAGGATAGGCGGAAGACCGGGTAGCTGGGAGAGGACCTCGGCTGCGAAGGAAACCTGGCGCGCCGTCGGGAAGAAGACCATGCACTTCGAGGTTGACTCATAAGTGGAGGAAGAGCGGTGGGAAATAAGGTCGGCTTGAAGGACGTCGAGTGCAGTTTGAAGGAAGGATGTTTGAGGGGATATGATGAACGTTTGGTTGACTATATGCGTTATCAGGGTGCGTGAGGACCTCGAAGCAAAGCAATCTGTGCAAGAGTAAACTTACCGTGTTCATGGGTATTCGCCTCGTCCTCCAACAGCGTACTCACGAACGTGTACCCAGGCTTCAGAGCCCCAGCTACGACTTTCTTGATTTCCTGACTAATCGTTGCAGAGAACAGCAGTGCCTGCCGGGTCTCCTTCGGTGGTAAGAACCCGAGAATGGCGTCGAGGTCGTTTTTGAACCCCTGATCCAAAAGTCGATCGGCTTCGTCGTATACGATCGTTTTGAGGCCTGAGAGTTTGCTTGGAAGGGCCGAGGAGCGGAGGTGGTCAAGCAGACGACCAGGTGTCGCGATGAGGATGTCACAAGGAGAGGAGAGCACACGTGTAGACTCGGTATTTACGCTACAAGAGACGTTAGTCGTATATATAGAAGATAAGGCGTGTCGAAAGTCGAAAAAACATACTTGGTCCCTCCGATGACATGTTGGACTTTGAATGGGTGGTGTGCTAGGAGCATGTGTGCTTCTTTTTCGATCTGCAGTGGAGAACAGAATGAAGCGTACATGAGAATGTATGCCAGTCATCGACGTACCTGGAGCGCAAGCTCCCTTGTAGGGGCTAGAACGAGGATGGAGATGCCTTGACGTGTGGCAGCCGGTGCTTTGAGAAGACGCTCGATGGCAGGAAGGAGGAACGCGATAGTCTTTCCTATGGCACGAGTACATCTAGCTTGAGCAACAGCAAGCAAAAACGAGCGACACAAACCCACCTGTTCCCGTCTTAGCCTGGACTAACAAATCCTTCCCACTCAAAGCTGCGTCAAGCGTAGCAGCTGCACAGTATCCCTTTCAGCAAACAGCATATACTCGACAACCACGATGAACCGAACCTTGGACATCAGACAAGAACCTAGGAGCGTTCACGTTCGGTCGGCATCCGTTTCACGAAAACGAACAAAGAAAAAAGTCGACGTACTTGTGTTTTATCCCCGCCTTGGATGCATTCGAGATCGGCGCATCTGCGAACGTCTTGTCTGAGAAATGCCGTCCTATAGTTCCAGTAGGAGACGGCGTTGCGGACCTTTCCACTTGTGCTACGTGGACTTTCACCACGGGACGTATTGCAGCCGTAGCCATACCTCTAGACACGCCAGTCGGGCTACCGAGCACGTCGCGTAACCCGTGTTGGTGACCTGAAGGAGACGGTAGACCATCCCGAAGCGCACCTAGTGGTCGTGCACCTCTCCCTCGTCGAGGGCCACCTCTGTGGCCGCCTCGTGAAGGACGGTGTGAAGGAATTGACGCGCCGTTGAGAACACCCGGCACTGGTGTTGTAGTGGGTAGGGACATTAGGTGAGAGATGGTCGGTATTAGGGTACGGTGCGACATTCGTCACTCCAAGTGGCGTCGAGCACGACCAAACATCGTGGTGAAAAAGGAAAGTGCCGCGTCGGTGCCGTGTCGGCTACTCGGTCAATTCCGTGACGGTAAGGCCGGACCGTCACACATCCCTACGCGCCCCGCTCCTCCCACTTTCTGTCTCCCTTTCCTCTTGGCTGTCATCGCAAAATCACATTCAACAGCTGTTCCGTGGAAGATATTTCGGGACCGACTGTGACGAGGTCCCCCTAGCAGCTTCGCGTCGCTAGACCGCTCTCTTCCAATTCCAATTGACCCATCCCATCCCAACCCATCCCTCCGCTTCTCCTTCTTTTGTTACCCCCTCGTTTCGGAAGACACGCTTAGGCATGAGGGGAGTGCAGTGTGGAGCCCCTACGCCATGGCGAACTCGATCCGTGAGGCGCTGCAAGGTATGCCGTACTGTCCAGCCTCGTTTGCTCATTGCGTGTGACATCCTTGTGTTCATTCAGATAACAAAGACAGGAGAAATGTATTGAAGAAGACGAACTTAAGGGGCTATAATGAGCCATGGTGAAGGGAGAAAGCCCCAGCAGCTCAACCACGTAACGGGCATGGCGATATTTAAGTTTCTATTCAATAAACTCAGGACAGAGGACGACTTTCTGACGTTCCTCGCTTCCCTGTTTCCAGATCTTGTGTCCTAATGGCCCTTGCGCTTTCTGCGAGCTCCCTCTTCTCAAGATAATCGCTTACCTTAGATGTATTTTGCGGCCCCCCTCAGGGCATGCCGCCCAACCTCCTGCTACTTTATTCCCTCTTGTATATCGAGAGACTTCATCCTTCATCCCGCGTTCCGGACTTTTGGCTTTTGAACGCTATATTCAACACGCCCAACATCGCCTCTGGTTTCGTATCCATGTCATGGAAGGCCTACCATTTTCACGATCACTTCGCTGTGTCGCGTGGTGGAAGCCAAGGCGCTGCGGAAGTAAAAACTACGCGGCCTTGTGTTCATATAAGGCAAGTAACGCCACTAAGATAGCCGCCGCGAAAGTACATTGTTACGAGTTGGGGTGCAGGAAGAAAACGAACGCAACACAGCACTTCGAACACGATGACTGAGATCCTCACACCTGCGTGCTGCTGGCAGTTTGTGCCTCATGGTCACCTTTCAATAAGTACCCAACTGAAAACACTTCCGTAAGTCCGACGACGACGACTATCTTTGAAAAATTTCTCATTAATTCTTGTCTTCTAACACGTGTAATTCTATAATACATTCTGACGAGCAAAATTTGTAGAATTTGGTGGTGTAAGTGTAAAAATATCCACAGGGAGAAGGGAAGGCTGTGTGGACAGGCGCGACGAAGATGAGCGCGTTCACCCTGTTGACCTCAGAATAGCCGGGATACGAGCCAGACCTCCAGGATGCCTGGATATTATTTTCCGCAGTAGCTCCCAAACATGTAGACACCCGAGCCACTTGGTGCACGGCATCCGTGGAGCTCGAAGAGGCCTTGAGGTGGAGCTATGGGCGGCATGGCAAAGAGGAGCCCTCTAGATTTCCTGTGGTTTGCACAGCTCGAGTCTCGAGAGCACCATTTGAGAGCTTCAACGACGAATATCTATGGAAGGTGATCAGAGATGTAGATCCTTTTCTCGCCTGCATTCTGTGCACAGCCAAAAGGCAGTGATTTTCGGCTGCAGGATTCATTTGACGTGCAGCATGTCAGAAGAAGCGCCCGTCACAGGAAAGCAGGAAAGGAGCAACCGAACTAGCTGCTCTCAATTCGAAATCGGGTCAATGAATCTCCGCCGAGAGTGGGAGAAACGACGAAATGTTCGACTGACAATGATGATGTCCTTTTACTTGTGTCATGCTGGCCGCTATTTTTAGGGAATAGGGTCTTGACGATACGGCAGGGATGCTGTATAAAGGACTGCCGGAATCAAGGCATGCCAGACTTGATTTTTGGCCACCCTCAACCCCCCCACACCAACTGAAAATTTGACCCTGCTGATGGCGTTCACCTCCATGGACATCACTGGCGATGTGAGAGACGACATGAGGGTCGTATCTCCTCGCTCGCAGATATGGCAACGGGTTTGCCATCGTATGGTCACCCCAGCCGTAATCGAGTATCGTACCATTGTCCTGAAGGGTAGATGCTCTGTTCTTGTCACGAGTCCTCGCGCTAACTGTATGTCATAGATTTTGTCGTCGAATTCACTGGGGGCCATGAAACGACGCTTCGCATGTCAATTTTTGGATCAGGCAATGACGAAGATACCGAAATGGAGCAAACGTCGCCCATAATGTGGAAGTGGCCACACATCATAGAACTGTAGGTGTCCCCGTCTCACCAGTGTCGTTGTCGGAGTTCAAGCGCTCATAAATCACGCAGGCAGCCAAGTATGGGTGAATTGACGTTTGTCCTCCGCTCGGAAAGCACCGGCGACCTAGGCTACCTTGTTTTGACCGAGGACCAACTTGCAGCATTCATGACAGTAGACCAGGGTACGTGATCCGTGTGATTGTGGTCTTCCGACTGAAATAAAACAAGTTTAATTATAGACACCAAGGCCGAAACAGGTTTTACGGTAGAGGATGTGAAAACATCATCGAAGATGAAGTATACCATCGGTAGGTTTATTTAATTAGATTTATGATGAAATTCCCCTAACTAATATGTGTTCTGCGCCCATAGGTGTCGGTAAACGCGTTGATAGTGTGATGAATGCCCTTCAAGATCCAAGATTGTTTCCCGCCATTCTAGAACAATTCACGGACGACCCAGAGGCCCTCAACGACCTCGGACACTGTGCTAGCGAACGATTCAGACAAACAGGCAATGAAGACGACATCAAGAAGTCGATCCAGATTCACGAGCTTACTGTACAGCTGACAAGTACAGACGACGTGAAGTATCCAAGATTCCTGTATAACACTGCCTGGGCAATGTTTCTGCTGTGCCAGAAAACCTGGAATTGCTCCGACTCAAGACGGCTCATTGCGATGATGGAGACCGCCATTGCCAGCACATCACCGGACGATCCCATCCTTTCCATTATGCTCGACAACCTTGGGGCAGCCTTTGCAAATCAATTCCGCCACACAGGAGATCCGCAAAACATCGAAAGCTCCGTGTCCTGTCACCAAAGGGCAGTCCAACTTGGAAATCACACAAACATGTTCGCAGCCCTCAGCAATCTGGCGTCTGCCTATTCAGCCCGCTTTGAGCACTCGGGAAATTTCGAGGACCTTCAATGCGCAATCTCCTATCGGGAGGAGGTCATGCAATTGACGCCTAATGGCCATCCACTCCTCTCTATGAACCTTCTCAACCTTGGTTCATCCTTTTTGAAGCGCTTCAACGTCACCGGAGATCTTGCTGACTCTGAGAGAGCAATTTCTAGCTACGAGAAGACAGGCCAGCTTCTTACCGAACAGCACCCATACATGGCTGACCAGCTCAGTCATCTCGGCGTCGCCTTCGAAGGTTTGTTCCGTCAGACGGGCAATCTTGCCGATGTGGAAAATGCTATATTGTACCTAGAGAGGGCCATCCAGGTGGCCCCTGACGGGCACAAAGACCTGCCGAGATGGCTCAATAACCTTGGACATGCCTTTTTTTCACGCTTCTCAAACACTAAAGATCTTGGTGACATTCAGAGCTGTATATCAGCTCTGGAGTGTGCCGTCGAACTCGTACCTGCCTCGGAATCAGGAAATCCTGATAGACATTACTATCTCTGGAACCTCGGTCGCGCATTCTTGAGGTTCTTTAGCCACACAGGAAACCCCTCATATCTCGACAAGTCACTACATTATCAGCAGAAGACAGTTGACCTGACACCAGAACAACACGCAGACATATCATGCCGTATCCACGGTCTTGCTACCTGCTTTCGCACTCGTTTTAACCATAGCCAAGATTCCGCCGACCTAGAGACCGCCATCCACCATTACCAGAGAGCCCTCGAACTCACTCCTGAGAGAAAATGGTGCAGGCCATTCCTTCTCAGCGAATTGGGAGGCGCCTTCCTCGCTCGTTTCAACTCTACAGATGACTCTGCAGACCTCGACGCGGCCATATCCTATCACCAAAAGGCATTAGATTGCACCCCAGAGGATCATTCTGGCAAGCCCGGTGTCCTCAACAATCTTGCGCATTCCCTCTTACAGCGGCTTATGTGCACCGGGAATAAGGACGATCTTGAACAAGCGATCCGTCTATATTCTCTTTCTGCGCAGCAGATCACAGGGGACACATCAGCACGCCTGCAATCCGCCTGGATGTTGGCCAACATCTGTCGTGAGGATTCACGTTTATCGCAGTCGTTGGACGCTTTTCGCGTGGCTATGGGTTTAGTTTCCCGCGTTGCAGGCCTGGAATACACAATTCACAAGCGACATGAGAACCTTGTCAAGATACCGGCCCTGACGTCTTCCGCTGTGGCAACTGCGATTCACTGCGGAGATGCTGAATCCGCACTAGCGTGGCTTGAGCAGGGCCGCTGCCTTGTTTGGACCCAGATCAACCAGCTTCGTACACCCATCGACGCGTTGCGCGCTCATGATCCATCTCTCGGCGAGAAATTTCTTAAAGTTTCTCGTGCCCTGGACTCGTCAGCATCTCGACAAGAACAATTTAACTGCACGGTTTTCAACGAGGGCAACCTGTCGGCGATGGTCTCCCAGCAAGAGAAATCTCATGCGCATGTCCATCTCGCAAAACAGTGGGACGATCTCCTTTCGGAAATCCGTGAGATTCCAGGATTCGGAGACTTCCTCCAGCCACCGAATGCAGAAGCTCTGCTCGGGCGTCTATCGCTCGACGGACCCCTTGTTATATTCAACCTCAACGAGGCACGTTGCGATGCGTTGGCGTTGATTTCCGGCGCCGATATACCGCTTCTCATCCCACTTGAGCGCTTCAGCCTTCAAAAGGCAGTCGAATTGCGGAATTCTCTCCGTCTATATCTTAGCGCCCATGGAGTTCGCATGCGTGAGGATGACCGGGGTGGACATGTTGTTCCAGTTTTGCCCAAGAATCCTGCCATTTTCGCGGTTCTTCGCGTCCTTTGGGAGGACGTTGTGAAGCCGATACTGGAGGCCATTGGGTACTCGGTATGTTGGATTTTGGCTTACCCCAAATATATTCCGACTGAACCAGCTCCACAGGACCCAGATCACCCCAGATCTCGTATTTGGTGGTGTCCTACAGGCCCCCTCTCCTTCCTTCCTATACACGCTGCGGGGATCTACAACCAAGAGGTTGAGCATCCCGGCTCTTGCGTCTCTGACTTTGTTATTTCCTCGTACACTCCCACTGTGACCGCCCTCTTGGACAAGAGGATCCGTGCATCCACAAATATCTCTGACCACAGAGAGTCTAGCCGAATTCTTCTCATCAGCCAACCAAAGACGCCAGGCAAATCCCCGATCCCAGCTACGGTTGAGGAAACACGACGCGTTGACGAAATGATGAGCACCAGAGGGGTCCGGTCTCTGTTGCTCGACGACACTGATGCCACGTCTGAGAGAGTCAAGGAAGAGATGAAAACCAGCGACTGGGTGCACTTTGCCTGCCACGCTATCCAGGATGCGCAAGAGCCTCTGAACAGCGGTGTTCATCTCCACGACCGGCGCCTGACCCTGCTCGAGATTATGGGTCAACACATTTCAAGCACAGAGCACGCTTTCATGTCCGCGTGTCAGACCAGCACCGGAGACGAAAAGCTTCCGGAGGAGGCTGTTCATCTTGCTGCTGGCATGCTGGCTGCCGGATATCGGGGAGTAGTGGCGACGATGTGGTCGATCAAAGACAAGTACGGACCTGAGATCGCAGAGGCTTTCTATGCTCATTTGTTGGAAGGAGATTCTGAGGGAGGGGAGCGGCGACTAGATGGATTCGGCGCTGCTCATGCACTGGACCATGCCACGCGCAAGATCAGAGAGCGCATCGGAGACACCGAGAAGGCGCTCTTGACATGGGTCCCCTATGTGCACTTTGGTGTTTGATTGGGGATTTGGGTTCGCTAGAATACTGACGACTCTAGATATAAATTGTCTCCGTTGTTACCTCACACACGCAATTTGACCGTTCCAGGACGCTTAGCTGGATCAATAGACGCCCTAACCTGTTGCCAAGCCCACTAGTAAGTAAAAGAGGTGGTACAAGTTGGTTGAAAACTCGAACCCACATTCGCATCCCGCTCGGGAACGGGGTCGGGAGTTTGCATTTAACGCTCAGTGCGGTGGATGGAGCTCGATGCCGAGCAGGATTTTAGTCAGGGGAAATGATCAATGCACAGATGTGCGCACAACGGCGATACGAACGATAAAATAACTACAGAGAAAAGAAATTGTCAGTTAGCCTCGATATAAGGCAGGAGAAGACATACCAGACCGACGGATGAGGCAATCACGAACCCGGATGCCTTTGGGGGGAGCCAGCGTCTGAGCTGCCGATGGACCCTTTCGGCATTCTTCTCTAGATGAGGCGGAGTCTTCTTGATGTGAAACCAACTGGTCAATAACAAATCAGCACTGAAGCACATTACTGAAAGCGAAATTTACTCACTATGAAGGATGAGACGACGGCACCGACGCTTATGGGGGTCAGTGGGCTAAGGATCCCCCCCAGATCATTGCAGTGCTCCCGCTGTCGTCAACACGTGAACGCTTCGCTTCAGGACTCCACCGTGGAACGGGTTCTTGTCCTCTCGCGCACACTGCGACGAGTGACCAAGATTGAAGGTGTGAAGATGGAAAAGGGGGGTACCTCGGTAATGTTTGTGGAGGCGCCCTCGCCGGGTTTGTTAATATGGGATGAATGGGATCAGTTCCGGCGAGACAGAGGAGGAGCGAAAGGGTATGCCAGGCGCGGTCCCAGGTGTGAGTCCAGCGCCTGTTTTTTCACTGGGAGGAATGTATGCATCCACTTACCGCTACCAACCCAGTGCTCTAAGATCTTCGAGTCCGCCAGTCAGCAATGGGCGTGCTCCATCGTCCCTTCTATATGACAAAATCCTGATTGCGAATGGGTGAGATGCGTTGGTGTATCATTGCTAGAGACTGCTGATTTTCTGGAGTCAACCCAAGCAACAACCAAGTCAAAGCCGCTCGCACCATCAAGAATCTGCCTCATAGACAACATTTCCAAGGTCGGATATGTCATATATGCGACTTATTCTCGCGGAACGAGTGTATTTCGACCGAGAATATGCTGCTCATCTAGAGAGAATTGGTGAGTCTCGCTCAAACGGATACTTGGCACGACTCACAGGATTTCAGCGACTGGAAATATTGCTTCGACCAGCAAAATTGCTCTAGAGGTCGGCCGCTCAGAAGGATGCATGGGGTCGCATATAATCGTAAGGTTGTGGAAAAAGGATGGGCGGACGTGGGCGGACCTGTGTAGCCAGGAAACGTTAGGGCAGGTCAAGGCGTACCGCCCATTGACCCACCCTGAAGCAAACCCAACCCGGCCCGTCCTTGCGTAACGCTTGCTCAGACTGTTATCTGGCTTCGATCTAGCTCCTCCCCTTCAGTTTAAACTCCCTCCGTCTCCCTTCTTACAGAGCGGGACTATCAAGCGGTCTCGCCCCATACACTTGAACGTAAGTCGAATAGTCACTGATGCAGTCGACATTTGATAGCTGAGTATTTGATGCCGTCCACTCTAGAATCGCGGGCGCAGTCCAGAGCCCCGATTGCAGAAAGAAGGCGCATGGGTGGCGTGGTCGGAGGACCATTTATCAATTCACCCAGCCGTGATAGGTACACGCTACCTCGAAAAGGGGAAATGTGGCGCAGTGGGAGCCCTCCTGCTTTTTCGGAATTTTCGGACGGCAACACCAGAGGGGACGCGTGGTACCATATATAACGGTACTCCCCGTACCCCTCCTTGAATTCATGTCAAACTTGAAAGAGGCATTTTCAGCCCAACCGTCGACAGCTAACGCAAGAGAAATATACACTCCGACGCTATTTGAGTGCCAATTATAACAAGAAATCTACTCCTCGCGAGACGCCCGTCACACACGCTGGTACATAGGTGGCGGATCATAGAAGGTAGTTCGACTATTCCGAGACGGTTCCGTGGGTGACTTCGCTGAGGTCGGGGTCGTAGCCGGAACAGAACTATCGGCGAAGAACGGTGTGACGCTAGTATTGGAGCCATCATGATACGGCCTCGCGAAACCAGCCTCAGGTGGTGACACAGGCTGGATCTCGGAGGTATCTGAGACAGGATACACTTTGAATCAAGAAATATATCAGCTCATTGGGCTCGTTTGCTTAATTTAACGGAACGTACCAAGGGGCGCGTTCGCCTTCGGGTCAGTAAACGGATTTGCGTTTATGGTCGTCTGCGCGTCTATCATACGTCTTTGCCTCTGTCGCATGCACATCCAGACGAGAACACCGGACAAGACTGCTATAACTATCGCAGCGCCTATCGAACCACCGATGATGGCCGCTGTGTTGTTCGAGCCAGAATTCTGGGCGTCGGGTTGGGGTAATAGAGATGTTGGGACTCCTGACCGAGAGTTTGATGAAAAAGAGGATGAGCTTGGGCTTTGGGAGGAGGGGGAGATGCCAGTAGCAGCATCGCCAGACGACGATGGCGACGAAGCTGATGATGCCCCGTGAATCTGTGTTGCAGGAGGCGCGGTCGCTGATGTCGAAGTTGATGTTGGACTTGGAGCAGACGGGTTCGTTGGAGAAGTCGGTGTCTCGTCCGCTGGCGTGTACGCGATATAGTCGAACCAGAACCATGCCTCGTCGGCTTCATTCTGGATCACCAGGGTATGCCTTCCAGGAGAGACAGGGCGCGACTGGAAGAACGGCGTTTGGTAGGTGATCTGGGACACCACGGGGGCTGTGTAGAATGTCGGGGCACCTCCGTCGATAGCATAAGACGAGGACGCAGAGACGGTGACGTTAATGCTGATGGTGCCGTAGACCTGAACTGAAGAGCCTGATGGAACACAATCAGAACGCGCACGGGCCAAGCGCCAAAGTCGGTGGGACGTACCGACGAAAGAAAACGTTGCCCTCGCTCCTTTCCTTCGCGATAGGGTGGTCGTGCCCATGTATTCTTCGGGTGCACCCCACGGAAAGCCCCCACTGCTTGAAGCCCAGTCCCACTGTCCGGGCGGCGCGGTCGAATAGATGATAGCAGGATCGCGATCGTCGACTCGTCTCGCCATGGATGGTATCGATGTGAGTACAGCAGGTTGAAGTTGAAGGAGCTGTTGTCTATTGACGACAGGAATTGGTGAGCGATGCAGAAAACTATTCGGATGGAGACTCACTGTCGGTTAGGAAGGACTAGAGGTTCTTGGGGTGTCGGTCAGGTAATAAGCCAATGTAGTAGGGAATGAGCGAATGTAGTTGGGAGGAGACCGCCCACAACAGAGGAGAGGGGTGGTCGGGGAGAAGGGGTGCGTGGTTAAAAAATCAGGAATACAAAGAAGTTAAACTTCGGCAGGAATGAAACTGCGCGTCAAATCTTTGATGTCCACTGTACCAACGCCACCTTGACAGTAATTGAATTCTACTGCCTGTCTTGGAGGTACCCTGCGTGATTCTGCGGCTTATTCCATATCCCATGAAGCTTGAGAAGGCGTGGCCAGCACAATCTTGAGTGAACTGAAAAGTACGGAACCCGCAGAACTATGGAGTTCGTTTGGGCACTGGGAGAGAACCTGAGGTTGATTGAAATTCACGCTAGTTGGGCATACCTCTTAGAAACGAATTGGTAAGCAGGGACGCCCTGTCATGCTGTTAAGTTTTAACGTTAATAAGTAAGGGTTGACGCGGACGTTGCTCACCTTCGGACTCTCTTTCCAGGGATGAGTCGCCTCCGCTGGATATTTATTGTATCGTCCTTTGCGTCGGCGCTGTCCTGAGGATGCTGGCCATGAATAATATCTGAAGGCCGGAGTGCGATTCAGAAGAGGTCAGAACGGTCTTGTGGAAGTAAAGGCACTTCAGGGTGGGTCAAGTGACGATCCGGTACCTCCACGGCCCGACATGATCAACTCGAAAATCTCGGACTTCACCGTTGTACGGCGAGAGCCTTCTTTTCCCCCTTCTTGTAATACTGGGTCCTCTCCCATGCACTCCTTACCGAGCACAACACACCCATTCCTACTCCCCGAGCTCCGTATGTCATGAAGGCGCTGCGGTGATACTGTCGGGTATGCCGACGATTTCTTCCCCGAGCTTCGAAGCCAGGACCATCTGTTTGCGGTATCACGTCCGCGATCTGGAAGCTTTGAGCAGCTTTGAGCAACTGGCAAATAGTCTGAAGAGCTCGCTCGATATCGCTGGTTATATCCAAGTGCCCTTCCTGTGCCTACCTTCGTCGATCCAAATCAGATGGAATTACCAAACCGATGTCGATGAGGCCGATTCTGTGGAAGACTTACGCAGGTTTTATCCTCGAGGAATCCTCCCTTTTCTTCTATCCACCCTCCACGCTCTGGCAAATCTCACAACCGCAAGATTGAACACGATACACGTCCAGCCGTTGAGGGCTGCGCACCAATCACAATGACACACCATCACATTCGTCAACTGGGGTTCCGTGAACGACATTGCCCATTCAAGTTAGGGCATGGTAGGAACAACTGCTCCGCGGTGCAAATTTGGATTTCATCTCCGTCATCTGAGAATGCACGTCGTCGGGTTTCTTCCAACTTGGATCCGAATGTTTGCGTCGAATGAACAGCATGAACCTCGAACAGGCGCTGGATCCCGCGTCAACGACACCAAGCAATGAAAAACCGATGGAATCTCCTCTATGCAGAAGATCCCATTTAGAACAATTCGTGGACTATTGCCTCGACAACGCAGCTTTGGCCTTCGACCTCAGTTCCATCTCACATCTCGGTCTTCAAGGCCCAAACGACTGGGGCACCAACCACCTCTCACGGCTCTTCCCATTATTTTGGACCACCTTAACTTCACTAGACCTCTGCTGCGACAGCATGGAAGAAGGTTCGTCTGTTGCTCCGTAATACTGAAAGGAAGCTCCGGCTTACCCCTCTGAAACCAGATTCTGATTGACCAGGCCCTGAACCCCTTGGCGCGACAGTGCAATCGAGCCATCCGTGGCCTCAAATCATTCACAGACACCAACAAGTTGTCCAGGGTCATCTTCATCGTTCATGTGGACACGCAGGCATCAGATTTCGAAGAATTTAGGAAGGAGATCGTGGCACAGGAGAAGCATTAGGACCCTTTTGACAAGGAACTCGAAGAATCGAAGCAGACACGGCTCCAAACCTTGAAATGTGTTGATATTGGATACCCCACAATGCTAAGCCAGAGTCTCAATTCACCCTCAGAGATTGTTGACTACATCTCACCGACTTTCTTTGCTAAGACCCGCGTGAGCTCTTTTCCCCGTTTCCCGACAGTCGATCTGCTGACTTCGACCGGCGTTTCGTCCAGTAGGTGTTTCTCGTTTTCAGAAATTATTCCAGCTGATGATATGTATTATGAGTTCCTCTAACAAATTGGAAGCGATACCATTCAGTTAGTCGATATTATTTTTATTTTCTTTAAATAAAGAAAAATACATCCAGAGAGTGAGGAATTCAGGATAGCAGGAGACCGAAGAATCGGAAAGCTTGCGATCAACGGTGCGGAAACTCTCCGTCAGCTAATAGTAAATATGTGGTGCATCCTCCGTGAGCCTGCTTCGTGTCTGGGTTCAATCCCCAGATATGGCTTACGCTGTTTTCGGCCCTATCTTCGGAGACGGCCGACTGAGCAAGCCATGGGAGCCCAGACCGCACAGATAGTCCCGTGCAAAGTCGCGCTGGCGAAAGCAGGGCGCACGTGGTCGGCCGTCGTCATCGAGCGCGTTGATGGCGGTCCTCGTGGAGCGATCAAGTGACAGGTGGCGTCACACGTTCCAGGCCCCTCCCCCCACGAACACCCACCAGTTCGGGGTCCCGGGAGCAACTCGGCATTCAAGCCGATCCGGTAGATCGCGGTCCGCGGATGCGTTCCAGGCCCGGTCCATACTCCCCCTCTGTAATCTAAGCTTGGGTAGCGGTACACTATCAACGACAGGTTAGGGCAGCGGTTAAGCCCTCTGACGAGCCCCTTCGCAAGGGCGAAACCTGCCTAAGCCTGGCATCTATAAGACTCACATCTCATAAGGGTCCCGCAAGCCACACCCTGTCCCGCAGATTTGAACCGCTCTATTGCCCACCATCATGATGATATTCTATGACATCGCCTCTACTCGCCTCAATACATCGTGGTCTCCAAATACCTGGAAGACGAGGTATGCTTCAAGTCGTTCTATGTTTCACACTTTCTCTAACTGCCGGCCCCACTGAAAACAGATTCGCTCTGAATTTCAAAGGAATTCCATATCGTACCGAATGGATCGAGTTCGGCGACATTGAAGCCCACTCCGTCAAGAACGGGTTCTTACCTACGTCCAAGAAGGCAGACGGCAGACCTCGCTACACGCTTCCTGCCATCTACGACGAGTCGACCGGCGCCAAGATAGCAGACTCGGAACTCATCGCCGATTACCTCGAAGCTACATACCCAGACACACCGCCCCTTTTCCCTAACAACACACACGCCTTGCAAGCTGCATTTGAGCCCGCTATGCGCACCACCGTCGACGCGGTATTCCAATTCATGTTGCCCTATCTCATGACGGGAAAATTCTTCTCAGAAGAGACAGAGAGGAAGTACCGCGCGGTCGTGGAACCAATGTTCAGGGGAAAGCGTCTCGAGGACCTCCTGCCCGTAGGGGAAGAGCGTGTCAAGCAGTGGGAGCGCTTCAAGGACGACGCAGGGAAGGCCGCGTCTTGGTACGACAAGAACAATGGGAAGGGTCCGTTCATCCTTGGGAAGACGCCTTCGTGGGCGGATTTCGTCGCAGCATCTTATCTTCTATGGGTGAGAATTCTCTTAGGGGAGGATAGCGAGGAATGGAAGGATCTTAAGACGTGGCATAACGGACGATGGAAAGCACTCTTCGAGGCCGTCAAGAAGTACGAAGGGGCTTCCTAGCAGGGTTTCAAGCAGTCAAGGAGTAGTTACGCGATGATGTACGCACAATAAATGCCCGCGTCTTTCAGCAATTATGCCTGATAGATCTACTATTCGATCCGCGTCAATATCTTGACCACATCATTTCTCAGAACTCTAGTTCGTACTTGATGCTTAATGTTCAAACATGGCAGTATCGTTGGTGATAATTTATCAAATGGTCATAAAGAGGAAGAAATAGATATCCCATAAATACGAGCGCAAACGAGGCGGAGCAGAGATTACCTGCCTAAGAATAACAAGTGCCACCCAACATCGACGATTTCGCATCGGCAACCTCCCTGCCTCCATCCATATATCCGTCCTGGAAGTATTTGGTACCCCGATGCCCCAAGGGCCGCCAATTAAAAAACTGGGGTGCATAGAAAGAGCACAATTCGCATAATGTGGTGAGGCTAGCGCTGCTAAACTGGATGCGGTGAAATTTAAAATCTGAGGTTTAGTCGGTTTTTGGTCGCGATGAAGTGTCGACTTCTGTTCTTCGTGATGTCTTCCAGGCCACCCTGACGATCCACAAGAAACAAATAAAAACTGTCATCGCTGTGAATGGCTCAACGAAGGCGAGGTCGTAAGGGTTCCCGAGCGGCAACAGGAGTGTCGTGGTCGTCTTTGTGAAGTTCGAATGCGGTGGAATCGGGATGAGTTTACGTGGGGGTCGCGAAGGGAGTGCTGCGAGGATATGTGCAGGCAGTGATGGCTGGGTGACCCGTGACTTCAATAAAGCTAAAGCAAGAACAGCGCATGTCACCTTTCGCTCACGATTGAGACATGAACACGTTGGACGTACACGTTGACGAGCACAGGAGGAACGCGTGCGGCCATTCCACCTGAATTTCCTCGTACGGTTTGCCTTCGCTCTCCTTGGACGTTGCGGTGGATCTTGGAGTGCCATACCGCAGGTGCATGGGAACCTCGACGTTGAGCTCCATCTCTTCCTCGTCCGCGTATCCTTCTTGGGGAATTTGAACATTGATCAAAACCTCTGAGGTCTCCTGCGGCAAGGCGTGGACCGGCTTCTCGAGATCTCTGCTACCCCAATGGCTGAAGGTATAGGAGCTGCTTCTCTGTCCTAGTTCGTGTGTGTCGACGAAGACGGGTGGCGGTAAAGAGTAGTACAGGTGCAGCGAACACGACTCGTATTGCGGGATTGGACCGGGGAGGTAAACCAAACTCGCTGAAGTTGGATGAAATCCTTGTGTGGGGCTGAGCTCCGAGACCAGATAAGCCATTGCTTTAGAGTACCTGGGGAAAGAGGGTATGTGGAGGAACTTCAATGGTGGTGGTGGGAAAGAAAGAAGCGCGTCAAGCTCGAATGGACGGCAACGGCCGGGAAACGCGGGCCGCATTGGCAGGCAGAGGCGAGGCTAAGATTGGGAAGTTACAGTGTAACGGCACTCCTTGATACAGTCCGCATCCTGGGCCCAATTCCCCCTCAAATCCTTAGTTTTTTTGCACAGCAGTGCCATTATATTGATTCTAGTGTCTAAATAAAAAATGGAGGGTGGGGAGCATTATTGCTTTCAAAACCTGCAAAGGACATGATTTTGAGGGCACTCCGCTAAGGAGCACAGGCCCTGTCACAAATTGAGCCGCGCAAAATTCGCGATAAATTCACGGTACATTCTTTCTATACTAGGCAAAATGTGGGCGAAATTTTGGGACCGGAAGTCGGCCATGTTGAGAAGAAACAGGCCAAAGAGACCAAACGAGGTGGAGAAGTGCATCATTTGGATTTTCCCACCCGCCAAATTTAGCGGTGATGCGGGTGTATCAAGGAGTGATTCGCCATCAAAAAGCTGCCTTTCCTTGAGAGACGCATTGTAGGCCCAAATCGTGGCCAATCGAGCTGAAAATTGGCAGGTGTACTCGCAATATGTTGTGGAAAAATAATATTAACTTTAATTTGCAGCGAGTGACCTATCTGCCTTTGAAATCGGAGATGACCTTAACCTGTATCAAGGAGTGCCGTTACACTGTACTAGTTATCGATCCCTTCATCAACTCGTTCAGAAAATCAAAAACAAAGGTGATTTCCCTCTTATTTCAAGTCAATCGAGACGTATATTGAACTGAAATACGGACTCTCTAAGGAAGTATGCGCGGGTTTCCCGAACCACAGACCGTCAGACGTAGGTGTCATTGCAATTTCTTGGAATCGACAAGAAGAAGCGAAGATAAGGTGAGATCACATCTTCTCCCAGCCGTTGTTATCGCCTAGAGGTATCCCAAAGGCTCCTCCTGGACAGCCGTTCGACGAAGGCCAGGTGGAAACCGTATATTAGCAAATGCCCTCTTCGTCTAGCTCTACATGACAAACCAGATCGAGCAAATGTAGAGGCCGCATAAATAATGGTCATGTTCGTGTATGGATGGTGAAGGGTACATTGCGACATTTCTGAATCCTTAGATTCTACATCGTCGCCAAGAGAGGTTCCATAAATGGGAGCAGTAAGCGCCCGCCGTTCACCGGCACAACCCTATGCGCAGACCAATCAACGGAATGTCTTTTGATCAGGAGGCTGGCATATTCATGACGTCTTGCGCGAAGTGCAGACTGTACAGTGCTGGGTCGTCCACATTGGCATTCCTACAAACAATGATATTCTCCTTGCACCACTTGCGATGGCTACTCCAGTCCTAAATAACTTAGCCGAACAAATCCATCCATTCAGCAACAGAAAAACTTACCATCTTCTGACAGGGTCTCCCGCAGTAGAGCGGCTTGCGGACACCATCGCAAGGACCTGCACACTTTCGGAGGAATCCCTTCGGAACCCTGGTCCCGCACTTAGAACACAAGGAAGGTATGTAGGGTCGGTATCCTGTTTCATCCCTGAAGTTGAGAAATATTTCGAGGATGAGTCGAAGAGCAGGGACGCTATCACTCTGGGCGCTGCTCTGCACCCCAGTATGGAGCGAACATTCTGCTATAATGATACTGATGAAGGAGAACAGACCCAATCGACAGCTTTCCGACGCGAACCAGATCGACGCATGGAAATGACGAGACGACAAGGGCTCTTGGGGACTGTCGGGGTCTCGGTAGTTCGAAAAGAGGTAGGAGATGGCGCTAGCAGCGACGGCCTTTTTGTCTTTAGGGAACGTCCCTTCGTACACGGTCCGCAGAAGCTTAGAAGCAGCTGAAGTGTCGCGCTTCAAGCCCGAGATACCAGACGAGTAGCTGTGGTAAATCGAATGAAAAAAGAGCTTCTCAATCTCGTCAGGAGGAGCTTACCGGAGTGCGAGTTCTAGCATGTCATCGACGTCCTCTCTCAATGCCCCGTCCAACACCCAAAATGTAGATCTTCGGCTGATGCGACTGGTGTTGCAGTTGTTGTAAATGAGAATGAGATCGGGACACCGCGGCGTGCGATTTGAAGATAACAGGTAGGATTTGGCGGCTGGCATGAAGGACATGATGTACATCTTGCTGTACGCCATGAGAGGGGTATCTAAATCGACCGGTTTCGCCTGGCCTGACTCCAGATAATCCAGGAGGTCCGATGCAGAAGCCATAGGCGGATAGATTTTTCAGGGATCGATGCTGCGGGTGGCGATGATTAAGCGCTCGTCACGATTTCGTAGATACAAAGCTGTATGCACGCGTGACTGGTGGTGATGACTTTCAACCTAGGACAGCTGGAGATGCAAGCCGGAAAGAAAGGTCGAAAAGCAAGGTGGTTCTCGAAAATTGAGTGAAGGTGCGTGAGAAGAATTTCTTCATGGACGATAAATTAGTATCGCAATAACCTTCTTAGGCTTGGAGCAGTTTAACCCATATGGCAATTGATTCACTAATATGGTTGCAGTGGCAAGTAGGGGACAGAGTCGGTCCAATGATAGACGGGCAATTCGTCCAAATACCCTCAATGGCAATTGTCGACAGACCATTTCTCCTTTTGCATCCATTCTCATCACAACTGTTGTGCCAGGTGACGTGGAATCCAGGTTTTTGTACTAATAGAGGGGAGAAGATGACGGACCAACCATTGTAAATTTGTTCGTATGCTAGCTAGCTAGCATATAAGCATGGGGACTGCCAACTCGATTATAAGCACGAAAATTCAGTTCAAGAAATCCGCAACATTCGCTTCGTCGGATCGTTGTCTGTCCTTTCAATTATGAGAAGGTCCTAGTATGGGTGTCCTGAGCCAGATGTACGCTGTATAGGGCCGGGTCGTCTATGGGATTTCTGATAATGACAATGTCATTCTTGCACCATCTGCGATGGTCAGCCCAGTCCTGAAGTGTCAAGGAAATAAATGAATGCTTCAATCCCATAATTTCGCCCCAGACTTACCGCCTTTTGACACGCTATCCCGCAGTAAATAGGCTTGTGGATCTTGCTGCAAGGCACCGCACACTCGTGAAGGGCATCTTTTGGCTGCTCTATCTTGCACCTAGAACAAATATTTGATTTGTATGCACGGTAGCCTGTCTCCTCTTTGAAGGCGAGGGACATTTCCTGCACGACCTTGAGATCGACAACAGCGCTCCTCTCAGCTAGAGCGGCCAAGCGGCCGAATGCGGCATCAGCCACGAGGACAGAGGTGCAAGAGAATAGGTTGAGTCGGCAAATTTCTCCTGCGAAACGGATCGCCCCGCGGCGGTGGCGAATGGAAAGAGGCTCGTGGGGGCTGTCTGGATCTCTGCAATCGAGGAAGAGGTAGGCGATCGCACTGGCAGCGACGGCTTTTTTGTCCTGTGGGAATGGCCCTTCGTAGACACCTCGAAGAAGCTTGGAGGCGGCGGAGATATCGCGATCGACATAGACAACGCCTGAGAAATGGCTGTCGGAACGCGTCAGACGATGGAACGAGTATTTCTAGGGTGGATTTCACCGAAGAGCGAGTTCCAACATGTCGTCAACATTCTCTCACCATGCACCATCCAACACCCACTCCGTTTGTCTGGCGAGAAGGCGATTGATTATACACGCTCTGGATATAATGGGAAAATCCATTGTCTCTTCGGTCGCAGAAGAGTACGTCGTGTAGGACTTTGTTGCCGGCAGGAAGGACATCATGTACATATCAGTGTACATTTTCAGAGGACCCTCGTCGGGCGGAATGATATTGCTGGATTCCAAGTAATTTAGGAAGGAGGAGGTCGATGTCATTAGTGGATACGCGATCGATGAGTGACAGGCGGTTGTCATGAGGGTGGGGCGGCGTGGAGTTATATCGACAATTAGGCGCCCGCCAAGGGTTCGTACTTAAACGGGCAGTGGTAGTATGAGTGTAAGCGCTATGCTAGTACCTTAGAGAGGGTGAAGGTGTGAGTGTGAGTGGTCGTCGCAATGATTTGTTGTACTTAAAGGAGAGGGGCGTGAGAGAGAAGGAATTCGTCTACTCTTCCGCTGTCTTCTTCCGGAATCCGCGCGGCATCTTAACCTTGTTTCTGTACATGAACCGAATCTAAAGGCCTTTCTCGCGTTCGTGGACGCGGTGTTGACGGACATTGAGATGTGCTGTCAAATCATGCAGTGCCATCACCTGAATCTATCATCGTGTCAGCACATCGTATAGCTACAACATAAAATTAGGAATGTATAAGGTTGCAGGGAAGAACCGGCTCTTTGTCCCAACTTAAAATTCAACATCGTCATCGACGAGATCCCACCCGTCCTCTTCCTCTTTGACCGTCTCCTCGATCCTCTTCTTCACGGCTGACGAGCTCTTGCCACTGGGGCGGCGTGTCCGTGCTTTCGACGAAGGATGTGCCGCGTGGCTTGGAGCAGCTGCGCAAAATCCAGCGGGAACGACGGGGGCGTGGGCGGAGCCATGTGTGGGTATGTCTCGTGGGATTTCCTATACCCTTCGTCAGTCAGAAGTTCGGAAGCTGGAGGCAAAACGAATGCGCACCTTCCAAGTTCGGTGCTACAGCACACCATCCACAAATTGCTGAGGACATCGCCTGCCTGGCTCAAGGGCACATCCACGCTCTGGGTGTAAGCGAGATAAGACACGTCGTACAACAGCATCGCGAGAGCTGTGGTGAATGACGACTGCGGTGCTGAGTCAGGAGGATCCGAGGCGAGCATAGAAGCCGCCATGGACGAGGACGTATCAGTGGGATAAGAAACACGCGATGAGGATGGTATTGGGGGTGGCGGAGAGGATGGGAGTGGGGCGGAGGAGAGGTGAAGAGGATGTTTGTTGTACCATCTATGTACGTACCATTCAGATCGACTGAAGATGAAGAAGGATGAACGAACCTACCTTGCCCACCCGCCTGTCTCCGCGCCTTTCGTGGCTCCAATCCACGGCTGCCCAACGCCCAGTTTTCCTCCAGTCCATATCACCTCGAAGGGAAGCTTGATGCCGAGGTAGAACGCAAGCAGCGAGAGAAAGTGGACGGTGTGCGTCAGCACCGCATTGATATGATCTGGCGGGTATCCTGTTCTTATTCAGACAGATAACTTGAAGACGAGGGAGGCAAATATCCACTCACTTCGTATATCTCCTGGCACAGGGAGGATCAAATCCCCGATCGTCCATTCGCCCTTTGTCCCAGCCTTGCCACCGATGGGTGGCCTCCCGCCAACTTCGACCACATTGAAGACTTCTACCAGCTCTTGTACGAGACCAGCCCTCGCGCGTGATATGCTTGCAGTAAGATTGGACAGAGTTTCGGCTTGGGGAAGGGACGTTGTTGGAGGGTGCACTAGCATAGGCGTCTGGAGTTTGGCTGCAGACAGCGTTCGTCGACGAGATGCTAGAGTTTCGCGTAGAGTTCTCAGCCGGTCTCGTTCTGCACGAGTATTTCAGTCACCCTTTCAAGAAAATAGCTCGGTGGACGTACTCTTCTCGTTATCCTTCCGCAGCTTCGCCAAGTTTCCCTGTAGCTCTTCGAGCTGCCTCTGATACATTGACAGGTTGGCCCGACTCATTCGAGCTGGCATCATGACATCCGTAAGCGCCTTCGTCGCTTTGACCACATGTTCATCACGATCTGTAGTGTAATGTTGAATCTGTTGTCGCAGGTCGAGGACGCTGGACAACTCGAATGATTAGCAAGTACGATGAGGTTAAAGGTAGGAACCCACTGTGTTCTTATACATGTTTCGCATAGAAAATGACGCTGTTTGAGCTCACATATCCTGCAATCCATAACATGTCGTAGAGGAAAGCAGAGAAGAGGGAATGTGAAGCGACAAGAGAGTATCGCCGGCTTGCCGGGCATATGATGATGTCATCTACTCCCACGCTCGCTCCCCTTTTTGTTCAGGACAGCTCTCGTTCGCATTGTCTCTCTACCACCCATCGACGTCCTTCATCGTTCGATATTTGACTTTAACCTACGACTTTAACCTACTTCTACCTCCAAAGCTATAGTGCTCTCTCGTCTTCCTTCCTCCCCAACACCCCTCAAACCTCTTGGGCGCTTATCTCCTGAGTCCTGACACCATCAAGCTGGAACCATCTTGAAATCACTAGGACTTTCATCGAATCGTCTCAATCAAGCATGGTCTCTACCGAGGCACTTCTAGATTACCTCGAATCAGGACAAGTAAGGCCGACCCCAGATGACATCGCCAAGGATCCTTTGAGGACGTATGCAATCATGTACACCATGTGCTTCCTCCCCGCGACGGACTCCTACATGGTCCACTCTTCGCGCCAACAAACAACAAACGAATTCCATGTCGTCGCCCAAAATTGCAAAAAGCATCGCCTTGAGGCCAGGAAGAAGTGGTGGGTCACAAACGGAGCAATGCAAGAGGACGTCGATGATATGCTGGAGCTCGCTCTTCGGTAAGTAAGCAGCTACGCATACATGCTACCTACATGCCGTAAAATCTTATCCACCTGATTTATCATCGTCTTTTATTCAATAGGCTCTCCTCAGTGATGTGCCTACAGTGGGGTGATCGTGCGAATAATGAATGACAAACACACACCCAAAACACCGCAATGAGTGGCTCTGAGGTGCGAGGACAGTTCCGTGGTTGTGCGGCTCTAACCAGTGGGCGCGCGCGACTCGAAGACGGATGGCGAATGCGGGCGCTAAGCGTGGGAACGGGACGAATGAGGCAACGGCGCCTCCGGAATACGAGTGAGAGAGCGAGGAACGAGGGAGGTGAGAGACGGAAAAACGAACTAAATTCTCTATATTGTGTGAGTGTGTAGACATGGATTATATCTATGAAGAAAGGAGAGCCCGGCAAGGAAGATATCCGAGCCGTGGGTGAAGGAAGAAAGAAAAACAGAAATTTTCAGATAAGAATGAAACAGGAATGGAATAGGGGAGAGGCGGCGAGGCGGCAACTGCGTTGATGGGGGAAAAGGCTACCTAACAAGGAAAGGGAGGCGCGCCGAGCGTCTCGGTGAAACGGGAAAGAGAGGAAAAGAGGCGGTGCCAGTCACGGGACGGATGCTTTTGCTGACTGAGGATCTCGAGGAATCATATGGCACGACGGGAAAGGTGTCGGGGATCGAGGGAACGACGGGAATGCGATGACGAAGGTCGAAAAAAGGGATTTACCGGGGTCAGGGAGTGGTCCGGCTCATCATCAGGCAGTCGCTGATGTCAATTACAACATTGCGGCTGCTGCCAAACTTTTCCGACGTGTGTTTGAAGGCCCTTTCCCGCAGGACAAGAAGGCCATCGCGGCCAGCGCAATTTGCCATCTCTTCTTGAACTACGAGGACCCGACAGAGCCAGGAGTTCCTGTACCCTTCCAACACTGGTGTGCGGCCATTGGCTTTGCGGCGAAATCTTGTCGTTTAGGCCTGTTCTCGTATGCGTCGCTTCTCGTCGCTGACACCGCCCTCGGCATGGGGATGGGTCTAGGAGAAGCGTCAGATAGGACTGAAATACTCCCCGATCTTCACGACATCCTCGCAAGTTTCGACAAGTTCAGGGAGGAAACAGGTTACCGACCGTACAAAGCCGGTTTTTGTTCCCACTGCTGGCAGGAAAAACCGAAAGATAGTTTACGGCAGTGTGCAGGATCTTGTGATAAGGTCCACAAGCCTGTATACTGTGGCAGAGAGTGTCAAAAGGCCGTAAGTCATCCGTCGCGCTGACTGTGAGGCGTTTGACTGAGCATATGCCACGAAACTGGACTAAACATAGGAAATGGTGCAAAGGATCTCTCATTGTCTGCCGTTGAACACCATGGAGGATACGTCACTGTATACCCACCATTTGTTGCAGGACAACCACACAACCATCTCTCGATGAGCAGACAGACTCCTCTACACCAACCCGTATCGCTTGAGATGCCGCACTCTGCCGAGCCCATTGACACTTTGTTTTTCTCACGATAATTTATTTTCTTCTCTTGTTCATCCCCCGCCCTTTGCAGAACACCTCAGTTCTGAACGTGTCGTTACATAAACTCGGCACATCTAGCTGTCTCCTCCCTCTCCATCAATCCACCTGACCAATGACAACCATAATGTCAAAGCCAAAAATTCCGGATGCGAACTACCTGACCTATCTCACAACCTTCCCTCTCCCACTGAGGGGTTCCAGTTCTAAGGATCCCTTGCAGACGTATGCAGTCCTGTACACTCTGTGCTTCCCTCCGGCGACCAAGTCGTACCTGATCAACTCTCGAGATGAGCCAATGGATTTCGACTATGCCCCTTCCCATCTGGATTCTGGGAACCCGAACATCAAGCAGGGTTGTCGCCATCGACGAGTTAGATTGAGGTCGACGAAGTCAGTGATGGTTGGGGCGAAGCTGGAGATAGTGGATGACATGCTAGAGCTGGCCATTCGGTGTGTTATCGCCGGTGCAGCGCTTTTCTGTTGCCTTCCTAACGAGAGCATATAGACTATGGGCCGGCGTCGACACCGCCGTGGATACACGACGTGGTGCAGAGATACTTAAACGGGTCTACGAAGGGCCCTTCGCCCCCGAAAAGAAAGGCGTCGCCGCGAGCCTTATCGCCCATTTCTTCTTCCATTGTGAGCACCCAGCAATGGATACACCCATCTTCGGAATGTCTCCCCGGATGCGCCACTGGGTCGCGGCGATCCACTGGGCAGCGCAGAGTTGCCGCCTGGGACTCTTCTCGTTCATCTGCAACCTCATCGCAGAGTGCGCGCTGAGCCTCCCAGACGACAAGGCCTCATATGAGGGGGAGCTGAGGGGTGATCTGGACCTCGTGCTTGCCCAGCGTGAGGTGTTCGTTGGGGAGACGGGGTATCAGCCGCGTATGACGACGATATGTGGGCAGTGCTTGAAGACGCCCCCCGAGGGCTCCCGGCTCTTGCAGTGCGCTGGGTCCTGTGCAAGGGTTCGAAGGCCTCAGTACTGCTCTCGACAGTGTCAGAAAGCGGTATTTCTCCTTTGTTTATAATCCAGTGGATATCCTCTATATTCTTTTCCTTATGCAGGATTGGAGCAGACATCGGAAATGGTGCAAGAAAGACCTCGATCCTGCCTCCGATAGCGTGGACGAAGAGGCACTGTATAATATGCATATGGTGAACGACGACCCTTCAAAATCGTAACAACGAAAGCAAAGCCACTCAAGGTCTGGTATTATGTTCAAAATTCATCGGTCGCCACAGGTAGTAGCGTCCCTTTTCACCTCTTGTCCTTTCTAATGGGAGAATCAGAATGCCGCAGATCGATCCCTGACTGTCGATAAATATTACTTTCTATCCTTCATCATTCGTAGCCCATAGGTGTATCTGCTCATGCGTATGTTGTGACTTTGTTCCTACTTCTCCTGTATATCTCTTCGATACCTTGGTCAAAGCTCGGCTCTGCGCACCGGAACTCTCTACGAAACATGGTTGACTGTATTTATCTTTCTCTAGGTACTGATTGCAAGCACTTTTTTTGCCGCGGTCGGTTGAATTGTTGAGATAGTACATATTAGCGATTCAAAATAGTACTTGACCTCTCCTGCACCCACTCCTGGAATGTTCGCTTCTTTCCTGACCTGCACACGTATTCCTGCACTTCTCCATCGCTATCTCGCCACAGCACCTTCAAACCTCGTACGGCCTCCAATACCTCGCGAGGGAACGCCTCTCTGCATTTCGTGAGATCCAGAATTGGTACTGGATGTTCAATCTTTCTGCGCCATTGGAGGAATTCCGTCCATGAATCCTCCAATGGCGGTTGTGTCAGGAAAAGCGCACCATGGGCAACGAGTTTGCGGAGCTTTGGGAAAACAACATGTTTATCACCTTGTTTCCTATCAGAAAAAATAAGAGGGCCGAGCGTTGGACGCCCCGTTTTCAGAATCTCGACGTTCGAGAAAGCCTTCAAGAACTTCTGTACGTGGGAAGTGGACATCTGGTCCTTCTCCAGACCGCGGATCACCATTCTCGTGATTCCACTGAAATCGCACAAAGAGAATGCATGGAGGAAAGAGAGAAAGAAGTCGACATCCCGCCGGTGGCTTCCGTGGTGGATTATTATTTCGAACAGTGGATCTCGGGCGATGGATGGCATCTCGCTGTGGCTGATGGATAGATGGTTGCGTGAAGAAGAAAGGTAGATTGTTCCTAGGCAGCGTGCATGGCCAAACCAATTCTCGGAGAACCTGGACAAGGATGCGTTGATCCGGGGAAACAACGGGTCAGTGAGAGATGGCGTGCGGGTGTCCTGCGTACACAAACGTAAACCGCATCCCTGTCCTGGAAATATGTGGTCCAAGAACAGGGCGACCTCGAGAATCGAACGACCATGCACAACAAGAGTGTGAAGGAATGGAAGTTGCGCTATGGGTAGGGGTGATGTGATGTCGGCTGGGACTGAAATCGCGTACGCCACTCTGAGGCGCTCCAGATGATTCATCCTGTTGAGGGCTTCGAGCCAGCCCAAGATGGATTCGGTACCGGTATACGTTCCTTCGATGTATAAGTCGCGTAAATTGGAAAACCACCGCCCTGTGAATTTCAATGCCGAGGTTGGGCGAAAGGAAAAGGAATCTAGCCGAGGCGCTTCATCCCCGAAGATGTTCAGGGTGCTAGGTCCAATAAAACTCCTAATAGAATTGGAATTTTCGGGGAAGAAGGAAAACGATTGAAGGGATTTAGAAGGCGTGTAGAGCACAGCCCAATCGTCTTGTAAGAAGAGATCGTTAATGGACTCCAGGTCGGAAATCCTGATACTGAAGTTTTGCAGCCTGTGCCACTCTTCGCGTAAGAGGCGAAGCACGAACTCCCTCTGTTCTGCGGTATGGATTGTTCCCTTGACCGATATCAACGCGCCTCCAATCCGCCCCAGAATCTCCTCGCGTCCATCGAGCTTGAGTCGAAATAGATAATCGATGTCGATCAGCCCAGCCCATATCGACGACGACCTTAAAACCATTGCCCTCCAAGACTGGCAGACTTGAGAGCAGGCCAGGGTCGCTGTCAATGCGCGCGGCCTCCACTGGGAAAGAGGGACTTTTGGTCGTCCAGGCATGTCTCCTTTCATGTTGGCGTTGATCTTGAATATTGACCAGAGAATGTCGTCGTCCAGCGTGCCAATGAAAGACGGCCCGCCCGGGTCATCTTCGCTAGGTGACTCGGAGGTTGATTTTGATACTGGTAAGCATTGAAGAGGAAGAAATGGAACGGACATCGTCGCAATTGTAATGTTGGTGATGGTTACGTTCATACGAGCGCAGGCCTTTGTTCGAACTTCGTGGCTTCATGGCACTTTAGGGTGGGTAATTTCGCGTCTCAATCTCTACCAATGAGATAAGACAAGTATGCCTTCTGAATCTCCGATGAGATAAAACATGCACCAGGGTTGCGACTGACATTCAAATACCTACAGAACATAGATATGCCTAGGAGCTGGTGGCTCCCCGTGCAGAAGGAGGAAGGCGATCAGACTTGCGGCAATGGCACGTTTTTCGGTGGGAAAGGGCCCATGGTGAACGTCGCTGAACAGACGCATAGCGGCATTATTGTTCATGGGACCATCTATCCCTACAGCAAGTCTTTGAGATACGATCTTCAGATAGAGGAACGGGGAACGGAGAGCTCGACTTACCGCAGTCCGTATTCCAACATGTCATCTACGTCCTTCCTCGCAGCACCCGCCTTCACAAGCCTGATCTTCCGCCTCTTGTACCGTCGATACTGGCAGTTTCCCGCGATGAGAAAGTGGTTAGCCAAAGGATAATCAGGCGAGTACGGAATGCACGAGTGCATTAGGTACGCGGTCGTCGCAGGTATGAAGCAGTTGCTCCACATAACGCCGTAGTTGCGCATCGGCCGCGTCGCACTCGTGCTCGAGTCGTCCAACGTTTTGTTCCGGAAAAGTTCCTCTAGCAGGACGGGGTCTGAGAGATAGGGTGGAGGAGGATTGGGACTCGAAGTCATTTTCGAGTGTCTGAAAACGTAGGAAACCAACAGGTCACTAGCACAACCTGGTTGGAAATGCTGACATGTGGAGAACGCACGACGTTCACTTTCGCGTTGCGTCACACCTCAGTGACCTCACGTACCTGTCACATTATCTGTCATGCCTATGCCGCGGCCGGACGGAATCTTGGTTCCCTTCCTCGCATTTCAGTTTGAACATCTGGCTGTGTGTCGTCATAAAATCCCACCTAACCCTACCAAAACAAGCATCGTTCATCCTTCTAAAAGCTATAGTGACCGATGGCGAGCATACTTGGAGGAAGTTCTTGTGCCTCTATCTAAAATTCAACGCTGACGGTGTACACGGCTCATCAGACAATTTATAGTGGAGCGAAAGGTGAGGACAGGGTTGGCGGTTGACCATGGGCTGATCTATGATGACACGTACTTTCAAGGGTTCGAACTGCTCACAAATGCAGTGGCTGCAAACGCCTTCCACGACTCAGACAGCCGTGTCGATGCACCACAATGCCATGAGAACACGAGAGTCGCTGTCATCGAAAAAATCATGGACTGGGTAACGAACAAGATCGATACAGAGGCCTTCATTATGTGGATCTATGGCCCTGCGGGTGCAGGAAAGTCAGCCATTGCTCGCACAATCGCCGAACTCTGTGTCACCCATAGTCTGCTGCTCGCCAGCTTCTTCTTCTTCCGCCGAAGCTCTGGGCGCAACACCATGAAGACCTTTTCCCCCAGTATTGCCTATCGAGTGGCTTGTGAGGTCCCAGCTGCCCGGGCGTTAATCGAAACCATTATCGAGAACGACCCCCTCATTCTCTCATCTTCGCTGGAGACTCAATTCACAAAGCTCGTCCTCGATCCCCTTCACATTCTTTCAGAACAAGGACATTTCTTAAAAAAGCCTCTTCCGCCTCTAATCATTATCGATGGCTTGGACGAGTGCCTGGATCAAGAAGCACAAATTATATTAGTCCAATTTCTCTCTTCCTCTGCTACTCGGTACCAACTCCCACTCAAATTCTTGATCGCGAGTCGTCCAAAAACCCACCTCAAGTTTGCGTTTGTGCAGGCTGGCCTACGGACCACTGTCTTCCACCTCCAGCTCAACAAGGACTTTTGTCCTGACAAGGATATTCGCAGGCTTCTTCAAGACAAATTTCGCGATATCGTGATGACCCACCCTTTTCGCTCAAGCATTCCTTCCACCTGGCCTGGAAAAGATAAAATCATTATGCTTGTGAGAAAGGCCTCGGGGCAGTTCATTTATGCCTCTCTTGTCATTCGTTTCGTCAATTTTGCACGCGATTCGCCCGTAAGGCGCCTGGATATTGTCTTCGAGCTCCGCCCACCTATCAGCCATGATCTCCCTTTTGCTGAACTGGACACTCTCTACATATTCATTCTCTCCTCTGTACCTGATAAAGAATTGATCCTGAATATTCTAGCCGTGTTCGTGGCTATCGAGCCCGAGGTCCACTCACATGCAATGAAGTCTCACTGGACTACGGACGTACTGAAAGCCATCGACGCCGTGTTGATCTCAATTCGAAGACGGTGACACTGACATGGCTCTTTCTAATTTGTGCTCGCTTCTAGAGGTTCAGGCCAGGAAGTCCAACCGGGGCACAAATATCATCTTTCCTCACTCCTCCTTCCTAGATTTTCTGCTTACCGAGTCACGGTCGAAGGAGTATTATGTTGATGTTCGAAAGGCCCACACAGCAATCGCCCGATCGGTGATGAGATATTTCAAACGAAGTGGTGCGCGCATTCCAGTCATTAATTTCGACCACCTCAATGTGAACCTGACAGGATCTCCCCTGAATTCTGTTATTCCCTTCATCCATCTATGATCTGACAGACCATCTGAATAAAGCATTATTTACCCCTGAGCTTGAACACGACCTTGAAGATTTTTTGTTTCTCCAGTACTTTGATCTTCAATGTCATTCCTACCCACAACTCGAAAGCGCAGAGCAATTCTTTGCATACCTCAAGGTAACGGTACGCATTTTGTAATAGCTATAAAGCCACCTTTGCTGATAATCCCATTCAGGTACGACATGAGCTCTATCACCACCATGTTGTGCTTTTCCGAGACCACGTCTTGTCTCATATTGAGGCTCGCACCGGCTCCGAACAATTCCATCTCATCAGCACCGTCTGGTTTATTTTGCAGAGACCGTTCAAATACGACCCGCCTCCAGCCAAACGGATGGCACTGTGTTCCACCAATAAACCCATTGTGGATAACTCTTTCTGGCCATGGCCGACATTATGCTCAGGTATATTTGGGTTAGACCAGACCGACGTTAGGTGGGACAATGACCACTACAGGTTGCTCCGCCACCCAAAACTTTACGAGAAAGCTCGTGCTCCGGAGCCTTTGGGGGCGATATACGGAGCTCCCACTGCGACTCAAAGCTTTGTCCCGGAACCCGTTTTGTCTTCTCGACTCGCCCACGTCGCAATCTCCTGCATCCGTTACTTGCATCGCTGCGGTGTCCAAACAGTGCATCGCTCTGCATCCAACGCAAACTGGGTTGATAAATCAAGCATTCGCCCTGGATACAATGGCGAATGCGAACGACCTCGTCCCGACGTGGGAAGGTTACCAAAGCCCAAACTTTTCCGGAAGCGCTGATGTGGAAACCTTATGTGTTTCCGCAAAGCTTCCACCAACCGAGCCTGATCATGTATTCGTTTGGAATCGACAGGATGAGGGGATACCTCACAGAGCGTGCGAAATACCGTTGGACTCTGGACTTGCTGCGTCGTACCCTTCGGAAGGCAAAGAAGTCAGATGAGCTGACGGAAGTGCTTTCGAAGCCGTTTCTACCTCGTGAAGCATCCATTCTGTTCCCTTACCGATCGAGACGCACCCGAAAAGCGGCGAATGCTTACCTCGATAAGGTGAGTACGACATGTATTTCTGTTCAAATATATTAGCTAATTCATCTTGAAAGTTCTGTCCGTCTTCCTTGGAACCTCAAGGATGTTTATATGCTGTAGTGCCGGAGAAGGAAAGAGAGACACTCAAGTACAAATCCGTAGGGGTTGAGACATCTGCCACTACCCCAGAATGCTCTACGCTCTCCCTTTCATTCCTTCGCTATTTCCTCTACGTTTCGTCTCTCCTGGCCCTTGGACTAGCCTACATATTATTTGGAGCTACCTAGATAGAGTAGGTAAATGCCCGTCAGCCTTCTTCATTATTCATACATCGTTTCGGGATTGCACTGGGCGTGCACAGCCACTCGAATAATGGCGCCTAATTGTGAGCCTGCTTTGTAGTCTTCCAACAAGACTGTGCACCTGCACTTCTGCATCCCAGATGAACCCAAAAATGTGAGCAGCTTTCCGCGTTCTCCTGTCGCTTAACATTCTGGACTACCATATCGAGAGCCTAATAAGTAGGTGCGATGGAGGCGATTCTCCTCTGAGCATACAGCCGGCCGTTAAGACACTTCGTATTTGGCTTGGGGAAGATCCAGGCCTTCATAAATGCGTTCGAAACTTTGAATTAAGTGGCAAGCAACTCGCCATTAGAGGTTATTTGCAGTTCTGAGGGCTCCACAAATCCGTGAATCCGATTGGCTTGGGGCCTCCTTCAGCCAATGAGGTTTGCGCGATTCTAGGAATATTCGAGGTGTAAATAACCTCTATTTAAATATTCAAGATTGGCAAAGACCAAGTCTGAAGTCTGAAGGGCGGGCCGGGTTCCGGCCCTAATCATATTCAATTCCGCCAGTGCGACTCCAACTCCAACTCCAACTACTTACATCATGACTGGTCCCAATCGATTTACTATCACCTCGCGAGCCTTACATGTCGTCACAAAGTGAAGGAAATCAAATGGAAGGGCGTATGTCTCTGGTCGTCGCTGCTGAATGCCACTCTCTGCTGCAACATTTTTCGACTCCGGGTTTACTTGTCTTATCATCGATACAGGCGGGATGATTGTCAATCTGACCCCTGCTTACGGTGCATGGCGGGCGGTGCATTCGTATGAGGTATGCATCAACCGCCATAAGACTCAAAGTTCTTGGCAGAGCAAAGGTATGCAAGGCCACTTTCATCTGTATTTGATTCGTCGATGACCGATTTGTGCAGCCACTTCAAGCCTCTTTACACCTCGAGGCGATGCTCCCCAACTATCCCAGCCTCCCTCTCTGTTTCATGAGTGCAGCTATATATTCAGTCTCGTATGAGTCGTGTCCCTTCTTCTCATTAATCATTCATCATGGAATCAACCCCTCTACGCCGGAACCGATCGTCAAGGAGCCATCGGAATGGTAGCCCTGTAAGGAGGATACTCTCCACGCACTTCGTGCATTTCTTGAGTGTGAACTGACGCTTCTCACCAACAGACCTTAAGACCTTCATTTGACACCATCAATAGTCCCGTCCTCTCGGAATCTTCTTTCACAAAGATAGGCACTAGTGGCGCAAGCAGCCCAATCGCAAGGACAGCATCGTCTGAATCGGCCAATTTCCATCTCCTCCCACCCGTTCTATCCACAGCGCCGGCGACATTCGTTAGTCATATCAGCGATGAGGAGGATGCACTACCCTCAGCTCCGGAAGCACCTGACTCCCCTGTGCTAATCCGCTTCAAGAAAAGGAGTTATTCCATCGAGCGATTGCAGGTGGGATTCCGTTTTACCCTTCCCGGCCCGTTGCAGTACTGAATATATCATATAAATAGCCTAACACCATGCCCTGGAAAAGTGGAGACCTGTTCCAACACGAGCTTGATAAGCGCGAGAATGACCCCTGGGATACGTGCTACAAATTGGCTAGAAAGCATGACAAGGGGATGTGCTTGGCATGGAAGGAAGAGATAGATAAGATCCTGACCTTTGTGCGTCGTCTTCGCTTTCTGCGGTAACAGAATATGAGGCTCATTGAGATGTATAATTTCACAGGCTGGACTCTTCGCTGCCACTGTGGTCGCCTTCCTCGCGGTATCATATACTCTGCTCAAGCCAGACACGGCCGATCTGCAGAACCAGATCCTATACCACATTGCAACACAAATAGATATTGTCCACAATGCCACCCTTCCCAGTCTCCAGAATTCCACCCTCCCTGACCTGTTTGCCTCTTCCAATCCACCGTTTGTCGCCGTCCGAATGAACTCCGTCATGTTCCTCAGCCTCACACTTGCCTTGATCACGGTCCTGGTCGGCATTACATGCCTGCAATGGATTCGGGAGTATGAGCGCGATGCCCGTCTAGGTCCAAAGGAGGCTTTTGCCCTGCGGCAAATGCGCTTCGATGGATTCCATTATTGGGGCGTACCAACGATGCTCTCGTTCCTACCCGTCCTACTCCAACTTGCTGTCGGTCTGTTCTTCTGGGGCATGACTGAATTCCTTTGGATGTTGAACGGGACCGTCACCCTGATTCAGATCATCCCGATTGGAATCGTCTTCTTTTTCGCGGTTGTCACCACAACGTTGCCAGCGCTCCAGTCAATATTCATCAGCGAGAAAGATTTGCGAGGCCACCAATGTCCCTACAAGTCACCACCGGCGCGTTTATTTTCCGTTCTCGCCTTTTGGCTTGCCCGCATCTTCATCAGCCTCATTCAATTTACGACCAACTCCGACGTGTTGGCGCACAAGAAGGCCTTCCTCGAGAAACTCGCCAAAGGTGGCCTGACCGATTGGCTCACCTTTGACACGGCCTGGCAAACAGAGCGCCTCATTGACCTTTCGACCATAGAGGCAAAAGAAAGCCGCGACGTCCCGCGTAGTCTCGCGTGGCTGGCAAGAACATACGTGCATAGCCGTGAAGCAATCACAGGGCTGTACCACGCCCTCCGCGAAATTTACCCTTCAACCAGTTTACAGACACTCAGGAAGATGACACGGCAGGGGTTGGATAGCGTTGAGGATACGTGGAAGGAGCAAGACGAGGAAATTTACGCGGACATTAAGGCCGCTTTGCTCCTGGACCAGTTGGTTATGAATAACCCTCAGTTGCACCCGCCGCTCCTTCATAAGCGGACGGAGCTCTTTGTACGGATTGTCAACCATGAAATCGTCGAACCAAAACCACACTTGAAAGTTTGGGATTTTTTTGACGCCTTGCCTGGGTCGGGAATCAAGCTTTCTGTGCCTTTTATGAAGAACCAGAATTACTTGCTGCTTACAGATGGTGCACAAATACTTTTATTCGCTCTCTATTTTTCCCTCGACACTGATGTCACTTCATTCAGCATGTAAATGGCAGCTCCTCATCACCTTCAGGGGCTACCTCAAGAAAGTCGGTTGGAAAGACAAGCTCTGGGACATTGTACGGCCGCTCATCTTCCAGACCGTCACCTCGCGACCGCTCACCGCTGACAGCTCTCTCCTGCAAGAGCTGAACGAGTTCAACACTGAGCTGCAGACGTATCTCGTGCGCAGCCAAAACCTTCCGAACGGGCGCATCGTGCAGGTGCACATCCGCGCATACATAAGGCAGTTCGATGACGCGAGGCAGGGGAGGGAGTTGCATCTGCCAAGACGCCTTGCAGGGTTCGACGAGACACTGCATACTCTGAGGTCGTCGCTGGACAGCCAGGCGGAGCTTTTGAACATCCCGCCATCGATTGGGCGACGCCCGAGCCGAAGGAGTGAACATCGGTCTTAATCATCGCTTATTGATCATCCTGTGTGCGAGGAGTTCTAGACTTGCGCTTCATTTCATTCAAGACATCTAGACGAGGTAGATGCTGTGCTCTACACCCATGTCCTCGACGTTCCGTTTAATGTCATATTTTTAGAACCAGAATTTTGAAGTTAGGATGCCACCTTTTATGCGCAAATACAAGGATGAAACTAGTCTTATTCCACTCCGACCTTGAAGAGAGTGTGAGCCTTGGGTCAACGTAGCTTCAGTTCATCCATAAGGGGACTCAGCCACTCCGAATTCGAAGCGATGAGATAAAAGTGAGTGTGTGAGTCATTTCAAAGCCTATCTCCCTCCTTCTTAGCACTACCTAATTGTCGAATCCCACTGGTATGACAGAGATGGTGAAGGACCTATGGCAAGAGACTCCTCTTATCTATTCGACACACCTGTCCCAAATCACCGGCGCTTCGGTCTATCTTAAGCTCGAGGTGCGGTCAACCTTGCATCAACTTGGTACATTGAACTGACAGACTTTACTAAAAATCACAGAACGTACATCCCTCATTCTCGTTCAAGTACCGCGGGATCTCGCGCTTCATCCAGAAGGTGAAGGCTGAGCGCGGTCCCTCCGTCCATCTTGTCATCGCCTCAAGTGGAAACGCCGGGCTGGCCGCTGCGTGCGTCTCGCGTTCGCTGGGTTTTCGATGCACCGTCTTCCTGCCCGATGGTGCCGCGGACAACACACTGGGGTTGTTAAACAGGGAGAAGGCAGAGGTTGTGGTTGGTGGAAGAATTTATGCGGAGGCGTTGAAGGAGGCGAAGGAGCTTGTGAAGACAGAATCCGAGGCGTAAGTCTTATTTGACAGAATCACTAACGAGGCTCAAACGTGTGCTTGTAGGGTGATGGTTCCTTCTTACGACGACCCTGTGCTATGGGAGGGTCATAGTTCGATGATCCATGAAGTCAAACGGCAACTTACGGGAAGGCAGCCTGACGCCATTTTCTGCAGCGTCGGGGGCGGTGGCCTGCTCGGAGGAATTTTCGAGGGTGGTTGGTTGGGAAAGCGGTAAGCAAGTTGGGAGAATAAGATTCAAGATACTGATCCTCATTTCGAAGTCCAAATTATCACCCTCGAGACGATGGGTTCGGACTGCTTTTACTGGTCGATGTTGCTGAACAATAGATTCAACAGCGTCGAGACGGCATTACCGGACGGCGTGCATATCGTTCACAATCAGGAGTTCGGCTTGGACTTGGCGCATTTTTCTAGTGTCGCGTTGCAGTCGAAGGCGTCCAGCTCATTGGGCGCTTCAGAACCAGCTGTTAGGGTCCTTAATAAGGCGCTCAAGTGGCCGGGAGGGGTGCGGACGATCAGCGTGCCCGACGAGTTGAGCATGGATACGCTACTTAAATTTACTGGTAAGTAAGTCTTGGGAATAATACGGGAAATAGTTTCCTTGAATGATCTTGCAAAGATGATTATAGATTCCTCGTCGAGCTAGCTTGCTCGACCACGCTATGCCCTGCATACCATCGCGCATTTTTCAGCAAACTTGTTGGAACCAAGGAGAAGCTTCCACATACTGTAGCATTCATCGTCGATGGAGGATTCAAAATGGATATAAAGACGTTGACAGAATATCAGAGAGTGTTGGGGCAACAAGCAACAGGCGCAGAAAAAATGTGGTCTGTTAGATGTGCATGTGATGGCCGGTCCTTCGCATTTCCGAAGTAGCTAGATCAAAGGTAGATTGAATTCCCTCTGGTATGCTCATAGTTAAGAGTTCGATGCTAGATACAATTTGTTTCCGGCCCGCAGCCTGCTCCTACTGCACCACGTGATTCGATTCCAATAACATTTAGCGTTTGATAACCACTTCGCCGAATCCCCAGCTTCTTGTTGTCTCGTCAAATTCTCGTCCAATTTGAACGATCAGCCCCTTCAATCCGACGATATTCTTGAAGCTTGAGATTGAACTTCGAAGAATACCTAATTGGCTTGTTGGCCTGCTTATCATGATTCTTATCTGGAACGAAATATACTTACATCGCGACTTCGAGTTACATAGCGACGACCACCACAAACGCCTGGGTTCTTGGCTCTTGTGCGAGACAGTGTTGGACGAACGCCCTGTACGGTTTTTCTACATCCAGGCTTCTGACAGTCATTTACACAATTCTGTTGACAATCAGGTTCAAGCCTCCCTTCCAGCTCCAAGCTTCAAGGTCCCTTCCTTTCCATCATATATACATAGACGACCGCGATCTGATCGCCCTCAAAAGCTGGTCAAAGTATGTCTCCGACCCACAAAACAATGCATCGGCGGCGATCATCTGTCTCCGTTGTCCAACGGTCTTATCTACGGGCGCACATATTTACACTGCTCACGTCAAATCGCCTGAGTCAACACCAGCCCCTACTGCGGGTGCCGACAAAATCATGCCATTTCATCTTCTGATCGCCTTGGTGTGCGGCATTCAAATAGAACTGCCAGCGAATAACGCATGTCTACCACCATGTCGGACACACATCCGTCGACGCCTCTCAAGGCAATCGCTGAGGACCCCCCTCCGTTCATGCACTCCTCTCATGACAAGCGCCAGAGAAGCAACTCCTCAGTCTCCCATGTCGATGTCGGGTTCTTCGATCCGGCTGGAGTGCGAGAGCTGCGACGTACCATGTCACTGCAGCGCCAGGAGGAGCAGCATGAGATGCAGGAAGTCGCGTCGATGGTCTCGGACGCTACACTGCGTATCAGCGATGATGGCGCGTTCGACTTCGAGAAGACACTTCGCCACGTCCTTCGCAAGTAAGTGGTACACCTTTCTACTTAGCTGCGTATCTTGAACACTTTCTAGGTATGAAGAACACGACATCAAGCACCGTACACTCGGGGTGGTCTTCCAAAACCTGCATGTCACTGGTCTGGGTACCTCGGATTCATTCCAACCGACGCTCGGCTCCGCATTGAACCCCTTAACCATCTTTGAAACGGTACAGAAACGTCGCCACCCCACTGTGCGCGACATCCTCGTTGGTTTCGAGGGAGTAGTCAAGCCTGGAGAGATGCTACGTGAGTTGATCCTTTTTTTATCTTTTGTCTGCAATCAACTCGTCTGTAGTCGTCCTCGGACGCCCTGGTTCGGGCTGCACCACCCTCCTTAAGACCTTAGCCAACCACCGGTCCGAGTACCACGCCGTCAACGGAGCCGTGCACTACGACTCCCTCACACCGCACGACCTTGCGACACACTTCCGGGGCGACGTGCAGTACTGCCCTGAGGACGATATTCACTTCCCCCGCCTAACAGTCGAGCAGACGCTCAAATTCGCCGTTGCGACGCGCACACCGGCAAAGCGCTTCGCTGGGTTCTCGAGGGAGGATTTCGTAGACTATGCGACAAATGTGTTGGCGACAATATTCGGGCTGAAGGAGGTGATGGGGACGCCAGTCGGGGACGCGCAGGTGCGAGGTGTGAGTGGGGGCCAGAGGAAGCGCGTGTCGATCGCAGAGTCGCTTGCGGCGAGGAGCTGCATTGGCGCATGGGACAAGTGAGGCTTCTGACTTCCTCTATTTTTATGCTGTGACTGAAATAACCCAGTTCTACCCGAGGCCTCGACTCTTCCACGGCTCTTGAGTTCGTGCGTGCTCTACGCCTCGCGACAGATGCATTCGAACAGACTGCCATTGTGTCGATCTACCAAGCTGGCGAAGCCCTCTATCACCACTTCGACAAAGTCTGTGTCATCTACGAGGGCCGCATGGCGTACTTCGGACCCGCCAACCTCGCTCGACAGTATTTCATCGATATGGGCTACGAGCCGGCACACAGGCAAACGACAGCAGACTTCCTGGTTGCTGTGACTGACCCCACCGCGCGCATAGCGAGAGAAGGATACACAAAGCAGCCCCGCACAGCAGAGGAGTTCGCCGAATATTTCCTCAAGTCAGACGTTGCACAGAAGAATAAGGCGGAAATACAGGCCTACCTCGCAGAGCACGTTGACCAGCCTGAGAAGAAGGAAGCGTATGTCGAAAGTGCGCGAGCGGAGTTTGCACAGCTGACTTACGCGAAAAGGTACGTTCGACTCGCGTGTTGATGAAACAAGACCTGATTCCTTCTCTGTGTAGCCCGTACCTGCTCAACATCCCACAACAAGTCAAGGCCGTCATGTCCCGGCGCGTCCATATCCTCATGGGCAACAGCCTAACCACGGGGTTGACGTTATTGTACGTGCCTTTTCCTGCTATCCCACACGATATTCGACCAATCGGTTAACGCAACATTCGCAGCTCCTTTGTCTTCCAGGCAATTATCATGGGTACCCTCTTCTTGCAGCTCCCCGAAGCGACGAGCGCGTACTTCTCGCGCGGCGGTGCGCTCTACTTGTGCGTCTTATCTTCGATTTTATTTTATTTTACGCTGAGTCTCACTAACGCCCCTCTTCCACAATTTGCAGCGTCCTCCTCTTCTCCGCCTTGTCCGCAATGGCTGAGATTCCTTCGCTGTACGCACAACGCCCGATCGTCCTGCGGCACCAGAAGGCAGCGCTGTACCACCCGTTCGTCGAGTCGCTGGCGTTAACTCTGGTCGATTTCCCAATCACGCTCGTCACGATTTTGATATTTGGCTCTATTTTCTATTGGATGGCCGGGTTGCAGAGTGGCGTTGTAAGTAGTTTCTCTTAGAGACCTTCTGATTTTTAAAAGGATTTGGTGCTTACTGGCGCTCTTATTGTTGGGTGTAGGATCAATTCTTGCGAGTTACATTGGATTTATAACTACGGCTGATTAACTGATGTCTTTTTCTTAGCGTGCTATTGCTTTTTGTTTTTGGCATGGCTCTTGTCATGAAAGCCTGGTTCCGCGCCATCGCAGCTGCATTCCAGTCTGAAGCTGCCGCTCAGACGATGGCTGGAGTCTCAATTCTCGCCCTGGCTATTTACACAGGTTAGTGCCCCCCATTTGAGCCATGAGTTCAACTAAGCTGACCCCACGCATAGGCTATACAATTCCGAAGCCAACTATGGTCGGCGCTCTACGCTGGATTACCTATATCAATGTAGGCTTTCCCTGCCCCCTCGGCAGCTACCTCGTAGAGCAGACAAACTGATCTTACCCTGGCTTCTTACCATTTTAGCCTCTCAAATATGGATTCGAGGCGATCATGACGAATGAGTTCCGGACACTCAACGGGCTATGCTCCAACCTCGTGCCTCAAGGTCCTGGCTACGAGAATGTCACGCTGGAGAACCAAGTCTGCACCACCGTTGGGTCGCTGCCCGGCGAGCCGGATGTGAACGGTAGTCGATTCCTGGCGCTCGCATTTGAGTTCTATTGGAGCAACACCTGGAAGGTATGTTTGGTCTCTCCCAGTTCGTTCCGATCTCTTCTGAAGTACGCAGAACCTCGGCCTCGTCTTCGTCTTCGGTCTGGCTTTCCTCATAGCTCTGTTCCTATTTGCGGAGTTCAACACAGGACTGGCAACTGACACCTCCACTGTCCGTTTCAAACGCGGTACAAAGCTCAAATATATTGCAAGGTCTAAAGCTGGTGACGAAGAGAAAGGTGGGACCGTGGTAGATGCAAATGCGAGCCATGAGAAGACTAAACCCGCTCGGGCTGTCGAACGTGCTTCCTATACCACGGAGGGAGCACCGACGATGACCGACGTCTTCTCATGGCAACACATCAACTACGTGGTTCCTGTCCCTGGCAAAACCGACAGGCAGCTCCTCGAGGACGTCTCTGGGTACGTCGCACCGGGGAAGCTGACCGCCCTCATGGGCGAGTCGGGGGCAGGCAAGACGACGCTCCTCAACGTCTTGGCTATGCGCACAGACATTGGTGTCGTCACTGGCGAGAGGTTTGTCAATGGACAGGTTTTGCCGGTTGATTTCCAGTCACAGACGTACGTTCTACCTTTGTTGTCGACGCTATCGAGTTGTTTCGCTGAACACTTTCCGATGAACAGTGGATATGTCCAGCAGATGGATACGCACGTTCCATTCAACACCGTTCGTGAGGCGCTTCTTTTCTCAGCTAAGCTCTGCCAGCCACCTTCCGTACCTCTCGAAGAGAAGGAGGCATAGTAAGTGTTTTTACTTTTCCGTCGGCTTTTGTATGCTGATGAACGTAATCATTTTGCCAGTGTCGAGAAGTGTCTCGAAATGTGTGGCCTCGTAGACTACGCGGATGCGACTGTCGGTTCTTTGAGCATTGAGCACCGTAAGAGGACGACGATAGGCGTAGAGCTCGCAGCCAAGGTAATGTGCTTAAATTTGGACATCAATGCCTTGACTGAAGCTGTCCCGTAGCCAAAGCTTCTTCTGTTCTTGGACGAACCTACCTCTGGCCTTGATTCTCAGAGCGCTTGGGCTATTATTTCTTTTTTGAGGACTCTCGCGGATAGCGGACAGGCTATTTTGTGCACGTGGGTACTTTCTTCTGTTGCTTAGATTCATCCTGATTGACTCGAATCTATAGGATCCATCAAGTGAGGAGACCTTTCATAACATTTTCTTTACATACTGACGTCCTCCCTCAAGCCCTCCGCTGAATTGTTCCAAGTGTGTAATTGAGCGACCTTTCACACTCACATGATTCCATCCTTGCAGGTGTTTGATCGTATGCTGCTCCTAAGGAAGGGCGGACAGACAGTCTACTTCGGCGATCTGGGACATCATGCCACCACCCTCATCAATTACTTCCAGAAGAACGGTGCCCGTACATGTGGTGCAGAGGAAAACCCGTACGTTCTTTCATACCTTCTTTACCCTCAAACCGATGACTTTCTTCACTCAGGGCTGAATACATGCTCGACGTCATCGGTGCTGGTGCCACTGCGACCAGCGAGCAGGATTGGTATGCCATCTGGAAGTCGTCCCCAGAGGCGAAGGCAGGTCTGGAAGAGATTGAAGCCATTCACGCCGAGGGTCGCAACCGACCTGCTGTCGAGGCCACTTTCCATTCTGAATTCGCAACTTCTTGGGTTTATCAGGCATGGGAACTGTTCAAGCGCGACGCGGAGGCTCACTGGCGCGATCCGACGTACCTCATTGCCAAGCTGGTGCTCTCGGGTGTCGGAGGCTTCTTCATCGGGTTGACGTTCTTCAAATCCAAGGATAGCCAACAGGGCACTCAGAACAAGCTCTTCGTACGTTTCATTCCCTGTGCTCGAATGGATGCCTTATACATCGTTTGACAGGCAATCTTCATGGCTACTCTCTTATGGTGTGTCATCTCTTCTTCCCCTGTGATTAACGCGACTGACGAGAGGTTTAGCGTACCGCTCGCCAACCAGATTCAAGTCCCGTTCATCAACATGCGCAAGATTTACGAGATTCGCGAACGGTCAAGCCGCATGTATAGCTGGACCGCGCTCGTCATCTCGCAGATTCTCATTGAGATCCCCTGGAACATATTGGCGTCTTCACTCCTGTTCGTTTCGTGGTACTGGACCATAGGTTTCCCCAACTCGAGGGCAGGATATAGCTACCTCATGATGGCAATTATCTTCCCGTGCTATTATACCACCTTCGGTCAGGTATGTAGTAGCCTTCGATCTCCACTGATCAATGCTGAATAATCCGTCTATCTTGATTAGGCTGTAGCAGCGATGGCGTCCACGGCTGAGATTGCTGCTGTTCTGTTTTCTTTCTTCTATGCGCTCGTTCTCACGTTGTAAGTAGACTTAAAGGCGTCGTAAGCAAGTGCACCGTAGCTGACTTCTTGCCTTAGCAACGGTGTTATCCAGCCTTACGTGCACCTCGGGTGGTGGAAATGGATGTATCGAGTCTCGCCTTTTACGTATCTTATTGAGGGTTTATTGGGCCAAGGTGAGTTTCATTGCGATATCCCACTCCTTCTCCGTGCTCAACGTCACGCATCAGCTATCGGACATCAAGAGGTCAATTGTTCCCCCGTTGAATTCGTTTCTATCAACCCTCCGGCCGGCTTGACTTGCCAACAGTACATGGCTGCGTACATGTCTTTTGCTGGGGGATACCTCACCAATCCCGATGCTTCGAGCGCTTGTCAATTCTGCAGCATTCGCACCACCGATCAGTTCCTCGAGCTCGGTTTCAACATCCGCTATGAGAACCGTTGGCGTAACTTGGGCATTCTCGTTGGATTTTCGGTTTTCAATGTACGTTGTCCTCGTCTTCGTGCCGTCTCCGTCGAAATGTTGATCATGCTTTGGTTTTATAGACAATACTGATCTTCACCTTGACTTATATATTCCGCATTCGCCAAGGAAACCTCCTTCCCTCGTTCTTCAAGAAGAATTAGATTCGCCTACGTTGCTTTACAGCAAAAATACCCAGGCCCTCCTCTTCTTCCACACCCCCCCACTCAGTCCGTTCTCTTCCTCTCTTGCTTGATTGTTCCTATGGACTGCTACTTTGAACGTAAGATCGACGTTGAATAGACACCACATTTATTTCACCGTTGGTAGCTAAGTATTAGTCATTATACCACTGCGAAAGGCCTCATTTCTTGTACCACGCTGCATTTTGTCAGTGAGTTCGGTTCTCTCGTTTTTTCGGTCCTTTCTTGTCGACCCTAAAATCTCTGTCTTTCCTGAGCGCTAGGCCTTTTCGTTCGAACAAATCTTATAGCCTGTATATAGGCTCTAGGAACACTCACTCAGACCTAGCCAAGCGGCAGGGTAGACTAAGATACTAAAACGGTGGGGTGAGCTGTTTACTTCCCACCGTATTTGACTGGAATCCGCGCTTGCTATCGGGCAATCATTCTACACCGCACAAACGACACTGTCAACATTTTACGAAGCGGGCCGGGAGAAGTAGGTCCCATTACTTTTCTTGGAAGGAGAGATCCAATTTTCGACTGTTTGCCTAGGATGAGACTGACTGATCAAGGCGGCCGCTTGCACCGGGTGATTTCCACCCACGTTTTTGGAGATCGTGAACACAAAAGCTCCGTCTTTCGAAGCGGGTTAGGCTGTTGCAAGACTCAGCCGAAGGCAGCCGGTGCGCCGCGTCACAGCGCGCCGCTGAGTGATGAGTAGTGGCGAAATAAGTGCGCAGAAATGACTCCAGGAACACCTTTGACGATGACCTCTCTAGGCCGCCGTAGGTCCCATGGGTGTTGGCCAGGCGATTTCCACTTTCCTTAAGCGCTGACCTTACTAATCGAGGTGTCATAAAGATGACGAAGTTATTGATATCATCGCTATAAAAGCGCCAGCCCTCGATCGATTTCCCCACAGATAGTTCCCCATGTCTTCATCAGCACCTATCAAAGTTGGATTCGTGGGTCTCTCTGCTGCGGGCTGGGCAGCACAGATTCTCGGACCTTCCCTCACCGATCCCTCACTCCATTCGAAGTACGACCTCGTAGCGGTCTCTACTAGCTCTACCGCCTCTGCTGAAGCCTCTGCTCAAAAGTACGCGGAGAAGGTTGGCCATCCTGTCAAGGCGTACCACGGCGACACCTCTCAGATTGCCAACGACCCCGACGTCAATTTCGTTGCTGTCTCGGTCAAGGCGCCATCCCACAAGGAGCTGGTTTTACCCGCCATCGAGGCAGGGAAGGACTTCTTCCTTGAGTGGCCAGCCGGCACGTCGCTGAAGGAAACTGAGGAGATCGCAGAGGCGGCGAAGCAAAAGGGTGTCAAATCACTGATCGGGTTGCAAGGTCGACACTCGCGTGCGGTCCTCAAGGTGTGTAATTCATTCGTATACTACTTCGTCTAACACGCTAAATAACGCGAATAGGTTAGGGAGTTGATTGCTGCTGGGGCTATAGGTACTGTCCGTTCAACTCACATCGTAAGTTGCGACTTTCTGTCGCCATATTTCTCATTCATGACGTCATTTGTCCAGGTCTCCCACGTTGGGAGAGAAATCTCCATCTGGCCACCTCTCGTGTTCGAAAAATTGACCTATCTGTCGAAGAAGGAGAATGGTGCGGATTTCTGCTCCATCTTCACAAAGTCAATAAATATATCGCCTTCACTCTCCAGGTGCCAACAAGCTCACCATCCCATTGGGACACCAGCTCGACACGCTTACCCACCTCCTAGGCGACTTCAGTTCCGTCTCTGCTCTTATCGAAACGCTTTTCCCCACCGGCACCTACATCGACGAGACTGGAAAGCCTACCGGAAAGACTTTCCCCTCTGAGACGCCCGACCACTTCTCCATTTCCGGCGTCCTTTCCTCCGGCATCGTCGCGAATGTCTTCCTTCGCTCGGGGTACGCTAGTGGGCCAGGTCGCCGCCAATTCCTGTGGGAGATAGACGGAGAGGAGGGCTCCATCAGGCTGGAGTCTGACCACCAGCAGGCATCGACCCCTGGAATCATCGAGCCGAAGCTGTTCTTGAATGGGAATCCGGTTGAGGTTGAAGGCGCTGAGAAAGCTGGCGCGCTCGACTCGGCGACGACTGCATGGAGGGAATTCGCAGATGGACATGGCCACTATGCGACGATCGAGGATGCGTTGAAGCATAAGAGGCTCTTGGACGCCATCGAGACCAGTGCGAGGGAAAGCAGGAGGGTTTTCTTGTGATGGTTTTTGTGTATTAAATAAATTTTCTCTTGATGACCACGACATATGCTTGATAAACTTTACCAATTGGTACTGTCATTTTCGTTGGACGTGAAAGGGGATTGACAGTGAAGAGATCGAGATCGTCGTTCTTGCGATGGGCACTGCAATCCTTGTAGTTTCCCTATTTCTTAGCTCCTCGGTGTGGAACGATAGACCGCTCATCTGGTCGGTAGTCACCATGTTTGCCAGGGCAATTTTATGCGACGTCGCGGTATGTGGGTGGAGGAGGGTGTGCCTGTATGCATTCCTCGAATGCAGCCCTCCTGCAGGCGGCTAGGGCCTTCCGACGCTCTTCGAGGATCTGTGCGACCTCTACGAGGCTTTCGATCGCTATGGCCGCGCGTCTCGAAGCCGTAGTGTGCTGGGATTTAAGCTAAGATAAAACGATGATAATGAAGGCGACGCGAAGAAGTGACTGTCATGTGGGGACGCACTTCGCTTGAAACGAACTCAGCTTGCGCGATCGATTTTCTTAGTTGGTCTGCAACGCCAAACTCAACAAAGAACAAAATAGGAGTAGAGGAAGTGTGAAAATACCTTCGAAAGCTGGCTTCCAGTACCCGTTGTTGAGTAGGACATCGCCATACAATAATCTGGGTCATTGTCAAAATTATCCGCGCTATAAGCGGATCGAAGACTCACCTGCCAGGGACTGCGATCTTACGAACATATCTGACGTCGTCTGAGGTCTTCAGAGCCTCCTTAAGTAGTGTGTCTGCTTCATCGACTTTGATTTCAGCTCTTCTCAAGGGATTTGAGGCAGAGACACTTGGTGGACAAGCAAGAGTCAGGACAATTTAGGAACGACAGTCCAACACCGACAACCGAGGCTTACTTTCGATTTGGGAGGAGATCTATTGGCGTAAATTTAAAAATCAAGAACATTTCGACAAGAGTTCGTTATCTGCACTAACCAAGGTTTGAAGATAGCTTCGCTCCCTGGAGCAAATCTCGTGCTTCTTGGGCGGCAGCTTTTGCACGATCAAGAATATCGACGACAGTGTTCTCAGTGTCCACGATACTCTGTAACTCTTCATGGTGCTTCTTCGTCTCGTAGAATTGATACTCTAGTTTATCTTCTTCCGGAAAATCTATGTGAAGGTTGATACCAAGTACACAGTGAGTGAGCACAGGAAGGTGAAGTAGGTGACACGTCAATTGTACGCACCTATAGATGGACCCTCAAAGATGCGAGTGTATAGGACATCGAGCTCTGTTTGGGCACATTCGAAATCCTTCGCCTTCAGCGAGAGATCGGCTAGCTTTGACGATTGGGATTTAAGCTCGCGGCGAAAAGAACGAAGCAAACGGTAACGTACCGCGCTCTCAGCTTCATCAAGCATCTGCTGGATACATGAAACGTTTTCGCGCTCCTTCACTTCCTTCTCCAGCGCTTCGACGTATTGTCTGCACAGTCAAAACGTCCCTCAGCCCAATGTCTTTGAATACCCTTAGGATTCGCGAGGCACTCACCGCTCCTCTTTTCCTGCCCTCTCCGCCCATGCTCCTTTCTTCCCGGTCAGTCGACTGACAAGCTTTCGCCCTGTCGAGTCCCGCATAGCTTCGTGTTCCTTCCTCTCCTTCTTCGTTGCCTCCACTCGGTTTGCTAACCTCCGTTCGGCTTGCTCAAGCTCGTTCTTGAGGTCTGCTACGTAGGCAGCTTGCTTTGCAAAGGCAGTAGGTACGTCCTTCAGGAGCTCGATCGTGGCACAGAGACGCGAGTGATAGCTGGCATTCTCTTGGATGGCGGCTTGTGTCTCACTGATGAAGATTGTAGCTTGTGTTTCGTTAAGTAACTGGGCATCGTCTAGCATATGTTCGCCTGGACTCTAGAGCAACGACTTAGAACGAGAATCCGTTCGTAGGAAATCACGAAACGTAGTACGTACCTTCAAGGTGACTTGGGGCGTCGTCTGGGCATCATTCAGAACAAGATGGCGCGGCGATGCTGTTCAAAAGAAGATAAACCTGACAAAAACTCGATGGCTGTGCAACTCAATCTTATCTTATCTCCAGCCTTCACGACCTCGGTCCGATGCGCACTATTTGGTGAGTATACTTAGTAGATTTTCTCGGACAAATCTAGGCAAAATAGCAGACGTGAGCTCTCGCATCTGTATTTGAGTCAGTCTACACTGTACCTACACGGGAAGTAGTCGACTTCAACAACGGCAAAACAGGCCTTGCCGAATAACTTGTGTTGGTGACGTCAGCCTCTTTGCTGAGAAAGCGTCACAACAGCATATATATAAAGGACGCGTCGCTGTAAGTTTCACCTTTCAATCTTCTCTTACCAAACCCCCCACAATTCAGCCTGAATATACTTCATTTCAGATGGCCTCTCAAGCCGCGAAGCGTGTTTTGGTCGTTGCAGGCATGTATTTTCAGCGTTCTTCCTTCGGTCCTCTATTAAACTAAGTATCTTGAATGTGCCTAGGCATCGGAAATGGCTCTGGTACTGGGGCATCTACTGCGTAATGTGCTTAGCTTTACTTACCAGATCATTTTGGTTAACGAGAAAGACAGACGATTATTCGCGAAGAACGGTTATAGCGTTGCCCTCATCGCCAGAGGCGGAGACTTCGTAAACAACCTTGCGACCGAGATCAATTCGTCTGGGGGCCAGGTTGGTCCCATTTCCATAGAATATTCAATCGTTTTCACATCCTTGCAGGCAGCACCGTTCACCGTCCCATCGTACACGCACGATGGCATCACCTCAGCCTGGGATGCGATCCACCAGCGCTTCCCCAAGCCCGAATACGCTATCCGTGCTGCACTCTTCAACGTAGGGTACGGAGTCTGGAAGCCTTTCCTCGACATAACTCCGCAGGAAGTCCAAGAGTCGCTGAACACCAACGTCGCCGCAGCCTTCTCCTTCTCCCGTGGGGCGATCCTCGCGTTCAAGGACAATGACATCGAGGAACCTAACGGGAAGCGCGGCGCGCTGATCTTCACGGGCGCCACTGCGAGCACTCGAGGCAACGTACTGACGAGCGCATTTGCAGCTGCGAAGTTCGGTACCAGGGCTCTTTCTCAGAGTTTGGCGAAGGAGTTCAATAAGCAGAACATCCATGTTGCCCACGTACGCTTTTTTTCATAGCTTCCGTCGTAGTACTCACAATGCGTCCTGGCGTGTTAAAAGGCTATTATCGACGGCTGTTTGTCTTCCTGCTCATTTACACGCATTCCTGCAGGTACTGATCTATCGTTTAGCTATCAAGGTTGATCGTCCAGGTCAAACCAAGACCTCCGGACCAGCAGGAGAGTTTGACGCTTCGGTCAGACTGGAGCCCGATAGCATCGCAGCTGTAAACTATCTTTCGTCTTCATCCCTTGTTCCATTCTTACATCCAATATGCCAGTCGTATTTGTACCTCGTCAACCAAGACAGGTCCGCTTGGACTTGGGAGCTCGACCGTGAGTTGTTCTTGAATCTCTGGAAATCATAGTCGATTCAGATGATCATTGCCTCTTTCAATTGACATTGTACTTAGTTCGCCCTGCACATGAGAAATGGTGAACAAGGATGGCTTTGGCATGAAAGTTATGGGACAGGGGAACTGATTCATCGAAGGCTGGAAATATTTCTCTTTCCATTGTTTGGTAATTGTATGGGTTGTGGGCAGGCTTCCGCCTGGGCTACCCAGTTCAAAAAGCAGGTCTTAAGCACAGTAGTGCACTAGTGAGGTATCACACCGGTTCAAATACAATTCAATAAATATTATTGCCAAAAACAAAGAAGCTATCCTCGTTACTAGTCGTACAAAGCCTGAATCATAACCGATATCTTGGATTCATATCTCAAAGTGTATATCGTTTGCGAAGTGTCAAAAAGTCCCTCGCATCTGTCATCTCATGGGGACCCCTTCCGAGCCTAGTGCGGCCATGAAACTAAGGTCCCAGGTGTGTATCATCAATGTCATCTCTTCCTCTCATCGAATGCGCAGCGATGTCACGCTCGAGAAACTCGCTTGCTTCTTGATCTCCTTCCTCTTCGTCCACACGTCGCATACATGTATCTTGCCCTCTCCGGGGACGCTGAAGATGACCTTTGTGCCCGCCGCATTGAGGACGCTCTCGCTGATAGGCTTGTCCGCGGGCACCCTCTGCGTGACCACATGCCGGAGGGACGAATACGAATGCACAGACAGCGAGTTCTCCATGACCGGTTTTGGGGGCGCCTGCGAGTCCGAAGAGCCAGCGATCTGTGCCCCGTGTGTCGTTAAAATTTCTTTGCACTGTGGCGAGAAGTGTACGCCTGTGATGACCGCCCTGGTTTCCAGTTTGTTTGAAGTGGCGGCGTTGGATTGCGGGTTCTCCGCGTTGATGTTCCAGAACTGGACGAACCCTTTCTTGTCGCCCGTGGCGAGGAGGTTGGACGACCAAGGGCTCCAGTTGAGGGCCTAAATCAATGGATGTTAGCACCGAGGAAATAAAGACGCGATAGTGGCCTACCGAAATGCCGGAGTCGTGCTGGATCTTCTTGCGCCGCTGAACGAACCCGCCGACGTTCAAGGGCACCATCTGGCCATATTCCCAGCAATGCACCAGACCGGTGTCGTCGCCGCTTGCCAGTCGCTTTCCGTCTTCGTTCCAGCTGAGGCAGGTAATCTGCCCTTGGTGGCGGGTAATCTTTCGTGCTTGTTCCCTCATCTTCTCGACAGGTGTGATCCTCGTGTCATAATGTCGGATTGTTCCCTTGACGCCACCAATGGTGAGAGTGGGTCCATTCCAGGCCAACGCTGAGATGTCTTTTGTCGTTGGCAGAGTCGTCGTTAGTTTCTTCGTATTGACATCCCATATTTGGATGAAGCCTTTGCTCGTACCAACGGCCAGGACATCGGGGTGGGACTTGTCGCCCCACTCAAGGGCACGAAGGTGGCCGCGGTTGTCGGAGAGCTTATAGAGCGGAGTAATGTCGTCGTGGCCGTTCGTGTGCAGGTTCGTGAAGTAAATGCGGTTGCTACGTGCGAACGCGACGATGTTGGTGGCAGAACATCCCAAGAGACGAGCAGTGATCCCCTCTGGCGCCTCCGGTGGGGTGTAGTTGATCGTAATCTTGCTGTTCTGCATGTGGTGTTTCGCGGAGGACTCTGGGTAGGAGGGAGTGTTGGATATCTCGTGAAGAGAGGACGAGGAGATGGTCCTCATAAGCTGATGTGCAGAGGACACACTCAGCGCGTCGGTGGGGTAGAAGGGGCTGTCCGATCTCGAGCCGGCTGTAAACGAAGAGCTCCCGCTCAGGATACGAGAACGACTGGAAGACATGCTAAGAAAGCTTGTATCTCCTTCATCGCTAAGGAATGAACTGCGTCTAATCAATCGGTCCCTCTGAAGACTATGAACAAGTGATCGTTTAGCAAAAATTGACGACCCACCCCTTCACCGATGCGGCGCGACGCGCCCGAGCCGAATGGACCAGCCATTGCGGACATGCGAGGCCTCTTGTTTCTCCTCACGGAGAGAAAGGACTCATCTGTAATCGAATCGACACGCTTTCTGACCCCCAGAAAGACGCTCAAGTTGCTGGCCGAAGTGTTGAAGCTCATGATCGCGATCTTCTTCGTTTGCACACTGAATCGACTTTTTTCTCGCGTTTCCCGTGTCAAGACACCAGGTATTGCAAGGTACCAGCGAGAATTGGGGGAGGTAGGCGGGAGGATGGTGGTGGGGAGGAGACAAGAGCCGGTGTCTGATTCGGTGAAATCATGTGTTGACGTGTTATTTGGTAAGTATTTTGACCGGCGGGCCATCGGCATTCTAATTTCCCATTGTTCATCTCTTTCCAACATCCATGGTCCCCTGAAACCATCCTCCTGCGCATATCCATGGAGCGCAGCTGACCAGAGAAACCTGGAACTGTAATGGACAAGAAGAGAATGGCAGGGTAGGGCTGCCGATCGATGCAGATAGTGTAAGTAATGCTTTCGAGTTCACCCAGCACGGAAGAATCTCGCCAGCGGTGCTAAGTACTCCAGTTCCACAAAGAATCCAAGACGCATACTATATCCTAACCTCCTCATGGACACTCTATTGGACACGTATGCTGTGGCCCAGATTGCCTCGAAACAGCCAGAGGGGAATCTTATCATCTTGCTAGGAATGTCCTTTCGCTCGACGCCGAAGATCCGACCGAAGACATAATCTAGGGAGTGTACTGCGCAGCGATGTTCCTCAAACGCTTAACTTTTGGTTTTCGATACCTTGTCACGTCTTCCGCCCGCCTAAGGATCAGAAGACGGAAGGACGCGAACAAAAAAAAAAGAGATCTGCAAAGAAGATGACGGACGGGGGCGAAATAACAGTCTAAGTGCGAGTGAGCTCTGGTGTCTCATGATTCAATTACCCTTGGATAACGCACACGGAGCAGCGAACCCCATCGTGCTCACATCCTCACGGTCGTTCAAAATAGCTCTGGTCGATCAGTCCTCTTGATTGTTTCAAAAAAAACATGTCTTGTAAGTGAAATTCTGCTTTGTCGTTCTCCAGCTTTCTGTCAAAAACGCTTTTTCTTCATGCAAACCTCCGCCTTCGTTCATTCTGGCATTCTTCTGTTCGCATTACGCGTCATCGAAGCGTGTTCGTATTAAAGTCACGTGATCGCGTGTAACCATGTTGAGTCGCGGTCAATGGGTCATGACCTAGGTATTCACTGTCCTGTGCCCTTTTTGCTGACCGCCATTCGGTCAGAATTTTAAGATCTGCCGACCCTCTCCTCATTCCATTTCTGTATTATTGCATCCCTCCAATCGAGCCATCAGCATCGGTAGTGAGTCACATTTCTCGCATCCATTTCTCTGTTCGAGAGGTAGCATGATCATCGTCTCCTCTACAGATCTATTTTTTCCATAGGTCGCATTCCGCGTCTATCGCGTTCGATCGCTTTTCTTGTATGCGTGGTGTGACCCTGATCCGCCATCAAAAAAAGCAGCCTATTCAAGAAACACCAACTACGCCCACAAACCTAGCCTTGAGGAACGTCAACAGTGAGAGCTTGCTCATGACTCTAAACAACTCAGCACGGATTTTCATGAAGATCCGCTGGATGTCCGGCGATAAAGTCCTCCGATGGCGGAACTGAGTCTCTACTGGGCGTCTTCGGGAGAGAAAGCAAGCTCTTGACTCGGACCCGCTGATGTTTCTCTTTGGCGCTCCTCTCATTTCGACAGAAACTGCATGCTATTGTTCTCCGACGAAGCCGAATTCCGAATTCCATAATCCAGTGTGTGGAGTCGCCGTTGTAATATTGTTGATGCTGAACGCATGGTTCAGTGATAGTCTCTGGACCCACAACATGTTAATGGACTGATTGGCAGCCGCATTCAATTGCCCGTTGAGTGGGTCATGCCGCGTCGGACGCCCGACACCGCTGTAGAGCCCACAGGCCATCTGCCTCATCTCGGAGGATGCTGTGCCCCAGCCTTCGGGGACGTTGGATCGTTTTTGCGCCACTCACCCGTCTGTGGTTTGACGATCTTCGAGTCGGTAGCTCGGTCCCCTGGTCATGTGGGCTAGAAATTGGGACAAACGACTATCTGTCTGACTCGGTTTTTGTCATCCAGGGTACTCTCTCAGATATCTTGACTATCGACCAAGGGCGTTTGTCGGGCCCTGTACAGATAACGCGATGTATGCGAAGTGCGCTGAAATTCCGCCGGTGCGCTGTGTTCCTCTTGGCTTTAATTATGCCATGTTTTGATACGTCCTTGTGTGTCTGTTTTCGTTTTTCTGCCGGTGCTGTATCTCACCCGCCAGGCCTCCGACGACTGCATCCATTTTCAAATTTCAACCCCGATGGTGCTGTGTACGCGTCAGTGGCGCCTTCGTCGACATTTTCATATCTCGAAATGGTTCCGCCTGACCACCAAACGTCCGAGGCTCGCGACTGATTTTTGAAGTAAAAGATTTTGTCTTTCCTGTCTGATTCAGGAGGATCATGTCCTCGACTTACCAAAACGGATCACAGCTCTATTTTGATATGGCTGGAATCATCTCTACCAGCCAGCCTAGCTACTGCGCCGACCCGCGCTGTCGCACTTGGGATGGCAATGAAGGTGCTCGCGTCGCAGTGTATGCCTAAATTGAATGCTGTGGGTAGGTCCCGCCTACCTGCGACTCTGCAGACTAATCCTCCGACAGAACGACGTTATCTTGATACATGATAGACCAGAGTTTTTCTACGGGCGAATTGCTTTTCTGGTAGACTGAAATATGTAGCAGCCTTATTCCACATAGTCCCCAAAGTGGGTCGAAAAAATATCTTGAGGAATTAGGAGCTGAGAAAAATCGGGCAATAAGCTGCAGGACGCCATGCAGTAGTAGTGGAATTTGGAGTAACCATCGTCGGATCTCTCTTGCTCCTGATTATTTTAATAAAGTATTTTGCTCAAATTTTGCTGCGGGGTTTTATCGAATGCGAATGGTCTAATACAATACAGAAACATGGGGTTGTGACTCGAGTGGTCTTGCTTATTCTACAGGGTCGTCGTAAGGGAACATCATGCGTACTAGGGGGCTTGTCGAGAGCGATATCAAAAGCGAGAAAGCAAAAAAACGGAAGATGATCGATGAAGTATGATCACGATTGAGTTGCAACGGGTTCGGCGATGTGCTCGTCGATAGGTGGAGCTTCTTGGGACGCTGCTGCAATCATAGGGGAGTCAGCTCATGTTCATGGCAAGGGTCAGGCTCCTCACCAATTCGTTCAGCCTCCTGGCGCTCGAAGTCTCGTATAGCTTTGATTGTCTCTATATACATCTCCCAGACGTAGAAGAGGATCTGACGCTCGACACCGAAGACTAGTCGTTCGGCCTCATCGAAGGGTAAGACATGGCTCTGATAGTCTTGTTCATCCGGCATGCCAGTGCCAGTCTCCGCTACCTATCGAGAAAGACAAGTCATGATATCAGATCGCGTACACTGGTAGGGCTGAAAAGGTCTTACGGCGTCTTCTTCTATCATCCCCGCGTACCATGTCGTGAGGTACTCGCCCCCATACCGCTCCATCGTCCCGTTGCGCCGCCGTCGTGGCCGCCACGATGTAAGAGACATGAACACGGGTTCGGTGTTGTAGTAACTGTCGTAATCGTGGACCTGAGGTGAGGTTGGTTGGTGTGTGCGGTTGATCAGAGGTAGGAACTGGGCACGGTATCCTGACTGCCACCACAAGCGGGCCAAGGCCCAACTGTCAGAAGGGAGACTCCAGATAGCCCGAAGGAGCTCACCTCTTCATAAGCCTCTCTTAACGCCGCCTGCTCCAAGCTCTCGCCAACATCTTTCCTTCCACGCGGGAAGAACCAGTAGTCCTTCCTCGTCTCATGCACGACCACGATCTTGTGCGTCCTCCTCTGGATGAGCACCATGCCTGCGCCAAGCATGAAGTCTCGCGAGCTCCACGCGCTATCTGGCACGGCGGGGGTCGACCATGGTGAAAGTCTTGGGCCACTGGGACGCTGGCTCGCGGGACGGTTGATGATTTGGCCAAGAGCGTTGTTGAGCGCGTTCATGTTCATCACACGTCTGGGAGAGGAGATGCGTGGCGTTCAGCTCATGGGCTTGGTGTGTGCGAAAGGAGGATGGGGATTCGGTGGCGATGGTGGCAGAACCCTCGTGGTTGAGGACAAGTGGAGACTGGCTGGCTTTGGCCGCCCGATTCGGCAAACCTGCGTAGTAGTAGTAGTAGTAGTAGTAGTAGGTATACCGGCATGGTCCAAACGCTGAACACCGGTTTTCCGGGAGTATCAGTATGCGGGCAAGCGTCTATCGCATACCGTCCCGGGCTCTGTGCACTTATATCTATCAAGCCGCATCGCGTTTAAGACCGCCCTCACGATACAGTAAGCCCAGAGCAAAGAGACTCGAATTTACGTTCACATGGATGGGAGATTGCAGCATCTCATCATGGGCTAGTGGACCTTAGGAAATTTGTGTCCTCAGTTTTGGTGCCCATTAGATCAGTTTTCCCGAAGCCAGTATGTACCAACACTCAGAATGTGCTATGGTAGGCTTGTGGCTTCCTTGAGGAATAAATGATGCCGCTTGTCCTCCGAATCAATGTGCTTTCAATATGGCCTCGTTATACAGCACATGTGGATCCATATCTTCCATCACAGACAGTCCATAGGGAATTGATTCATTGTACTTGTTTTCTTCGAGCATGAACATGGCGTCCTTCGGGAACGAGGACCTCAGGCAGTGGTCCATTTATTCAGATGACCATTTATAGTTGCTCATATTGTACAGACCAATTTTTGGGACTATTACAAGGGGATGGTTCTATGAATCCAGCACACACTTTGCTTGCCTTTTTAATTGTATTTTCATGTCTATTCCCCCCAAGAGAATCACATTCACGGAGATTTTGCCACCAAGCTAGTGCGCACTTGTTTCACCAGTAGGCTCTCAACAGGGTAAGCCACCTAATACATGTATAACGCGACTGTGGGCCGTAATTGGCGATGTCGACTACATAGCGCCTGACTTCTCTTGTACGAAGACTGAGGTGAACGCGAACGCGATGAAGTGCGGGGACCGGCTATCTCGGTTGTGAACGATGCCGGACTCCGGCGGAAGGAAGGAATGAGGAACGACCGACTGGCAGAGACGAAAAATTTCGTCGTCGCTCTCAGTGACGGGACGATCCCGAGCAGCACGCTTTCACGGGTATTGACACCCTCGCTCCTCGTTGTGTATTCACGACGATGCTCTCTACTCCACTGCAGCCCCCCACAAGAAGAGAAACGGCTACAACCACTGATAAGACAGATGGCGAGGGAGGTGACACGGTGCGGAGATCTCGAAGTCTTGCGATGTCAACAATAATGTAGTCGTAAGGCGAGGGAGGTTAGGAGATGTGGATGTAGGCCTGAGACTATGGGTTGGGCACTGACCGGTCAGTGACGAGTCCCGTACTTCATGGGCAGGTGTGGGGAGCGTGCAGCGTAGCAGAGTCAGGCATGGGCAGTCAGCGCCGCGCGACGATGGGGAATGGTGGGCTATGTGGGCGAAGCCTGGGTTTCTGCGAGGCAGGTCCAGGTACGACGCGGTGGGATGGTTTTTCGGTGGATGCGCAGTCTGGTTTCGCAGGGCCACTTTGGTTTGCTCTTCACAACTCTATTACTTGCCTCTCTGACTACGGTAGTCCAGTGGGGTGCTAGTATGTGTAGTCTGGGAGAGCATGAGGAAGTTCAGGTAGCTAATGACAATGTTGACTAGACTTATCGGGCGCTCTGACGGGGCGCCCGTGCCAGGCACTCTCGTTTATCTTGCAATCTTGTTTATGTCCTCCCTCTTTCCAATGGACGGATTGACATTGGGCGGAATAATAGAAGGCAGTTGCTGCACTTCCTGAAGTCCGTTCGATAACCTGCCTTTCGGCACTAGGAAATGCGTCATTGGTTCTAACATTGGCAAAGAGGAGGGTGAACGCAATAATATTGAAGAGGGGTATAAGTTAGAAGTTCGTAACTCATATCGTTAGTAATGTCGTGAATCGTCGTAAGTATTGGTCATAGCGGTCATTACTCCGATCTTTTGTTCGTGAGATCAATCCAAATCGTAACCTCGCGCTAGGTCAAAAGCCTAGACATCCAATGAACAACGCCAACCCAAGTAAAGACGCTGTCATCCCGAATGCCATGTCGTGTTCCCTTGGAGCGAACCCGGTAGCTACTGGTTGGGGAGTCGTGGTGGAAGTGGTGTCGCCATTCACGCCCGAGACGTTTCCAAGCAAGGTGCTTTGAAGGGCACAAATTCTCCGCATGCCATCCACGACACCCGGAAGGTCGGGTGTGCTAAGGACGTCCTGTTGGCCCGTCTGGATGAAGCTACGCACCAGATGGGTAATGTGTACCAGCTGGTTGCACGAAGGAAACTGAGACAAACTTACCAGTCAACGCATTGAGGAAATGCGGCTTGGAAAGTATCCACGCAGGCACATTTGATGATATCGATGAAGGCACCGGGGTTGAAGATAATCTAGACAGCTTTTGAGTTCTATGATGTCCGCAAGAAACGCAAGCACTCACCATGGAGAAATTGGCCAGAACTGGCGCTGCCTGTGCACAGCTATTGATACTAGGATAATCCTTGTAATTCATTAGCATCATGAAGACATGAAACCAGAGAAATGCGAAGTATAGCACAATGGCTTGGAGATGACTCCCGTCGAGAACGGTCGCTCCTCAGTGTTTCCGAGACTCCCATAGACGACCTTTGACTCACCTGGGCACAAATAGGACATGATGCAGGAGTATCTGGGAAATATGGATCAGTGCGTCGTTGGAGACTCCCGAGAGGCGGGAGGGCAGGTGAGGCCGATATTTGGAGACTGAGGAAGGCGAACAGAGCAAAGATGGTGAGAAATCGGAACATATTAAGTTATAGGTATCGCTGATCGTCGTCGTAGTTGCTGAGGATCGCGAGGCAACTGGTTGAAGACGGAGTCCTGAGCGGATGGGCTGAAGAGGTCATATGACACATCCAATACTCGGAAATTGCCGTAATAGTTCTCACGCCTTCAGGGGCCTGGAGAGGAAGGATGCAATCTTATTGAAGCGTCAAAATTTCAAATTATCGAGGCTGTATTCCACTCCTATATCGAACGACATCATGGTTAATCGCTCCACCGTCCTAACGAGACCTTTTCTTAAATCAAAGCATCCCTCAACGCCGACTCACAATTTCTCAATATCTAAATGATCTAGCCGAAGGGACATTTTAACTGATGGAAAATATGTTGTAGTCTCTCAACTCTCTTACTCGGGGATTCCGAATTGAAAGGACCTTTGTAAGCATTGGCCTGCAGTTCATAGCTCCTAAACACCTATGGCCATGACGACTCTCGAGTCTTGATATCTCCGTCCTTCCCTTTAAGTCAGTGCTGTATTGGAGAGTCATTTTTTCTGTAGGGTGCATGCCAGCTACGGCGTTTGGTTGGGTCATCGCCCAACAGCCGAGCGCCAAGCTAGCATCAACTTTCTTCCCCTTTTGGACCACCAAGGACCCACAATCGGGCCGCTAATCCCGGTAATGCAGGACGGCTCCCTGTGTTGGCTAAGGTAGCAAGGCATAGGGCTGCAAGGGTCTCGCTCAACAAAAACTCCAAAATACCAATAAGCTCAGAATGCTTCGTTGTATGAGGACACCCACAAAAGAAAAAATCCTATCTTCGTCTCAACGTGTTGTCTTGGGGATGTTCAGCACAAAGTGCCACTGGGAATTGCGTCTCTCTCAGTTCAAAGTTAGTAAGCCTGAATAGCGCAAATCGAGGCTCTATGCTTTGTTTAAATTTTGTTCAGACAGTCTGTCATTATTTTGTGTGTTGGAAAGTGAAGCCGATGCGGGCTCGATGCGGATTTCTCATATCGAACGCCACAGTAGAAATAGACAACATCTACGCACGGACCTCGACGGTTCCCATTCACGTTTCAAATATGCGGAAATACACTGAGCTTATTCCCTTGTTATACTCCACTCTTTGTTGGGCGTGTGACGATAAGGGAGCCCGAGGTGTTTCATTCGCATATGCTTCAGTATTAAGGGCAGCGGGCATAATAAACGATGTCACTTCGGGCACCAGTAAGGGAACTCATCAATCCGGCGGCAGAGCTGTCCCGACCTTGAATTTCAAACGCATCGCGCTAGAAATACCTGTCGCACATTCACTAATAGAAACTGCTCATAAATCAAGGATGCATGAGTCGATACCGCGATGAAGGTCTGTTGGCCTGTAGCGATTTGAAGAGATCTTCAGAGGAACGTGGACTGCGTCACAAGTCTCTCGTTGATGCTTTCGAAGTCACCATTACTTTCCATCAACCCTGGCCGAGAAGTTTGTCATGCTGCTATGGCGGTCGTCTTTCCGGTCGGCCACCTTGCTTGCTTGCCTCTTATGGAGTACGCGACGAAGCGAACAAGCTGACGACGACGTTCCGAAGAACGAAACATTGCAACTTGGATTCCCTAGATTAAATTTATGGCATAACGAGGAGGCCGTTCCTCGAACGAAGAAACGCTAGTCGTATCTGATCCTGCAATGAAATCGTCACGTTTCTGTCGCTGGCGATAGGGATGGAAGGCAATTCTGTGGCGAGTTCGCGACTGAATCCGTGCGCAGCTGACAGGTCTATCTTCATCTTCTGCCCAGGAGGCCTGGATAAGCAAGTCGTGATCGATATAGAGCGGCTCCCTTGACCGAGTCCGACTCGTCTTTATCACTGCTCCCTCCGAACCTTCTGATTCCTGCTGCCTGTATTCAGGCCACGGTTCCACATAAAATGATTTGAAAAAGTTGGGATAGAGCATGATCCCGCCAAGAGGTCTTTCGGGGCACGGAGGAACGGGCAGGCACTCCAGGTCCTTGTATGAAGCTGTAAATCGTGCAAACGGCGCACGATAGTCGCCAAACGGCCCGATTGTCTGTATTTCGTGGAATAGGCGGTCGAGCTCGTCCCAATGCCAGTACTCCGCCAGCCTCTCCAACTCGTTCCGTTGGCCTGGAGGAAATACCTCGATAGCAGACGGGTCTAGCAATCTGACTTTGCCGTTGGCGATCATGAAGCGGTTTGTAAGGCACGCCCGGTAGAGCGCTCCTCGGCGCTGTACTCGGGAAATAGCTTGATATATTCGTGCCCGATCCCCGAGTGTCGCCATGCGTCCCCAGCCAGCTTCCGTCACGATGCCAATTATCGTTCCCTCGGAATTGATGAGGTGTCCATATACCTCGAAGGTGAGATCCATCCCCTCCAAGAACTTGTGCCCCTGCATCGCCGTGTCGAGACGTTCGACCCAATCTTCGTTCCATCCGTAAGTTACATCTGAAATATCAATTACAATCAGTGTTATTTCCGGTCAGAGAGGAACTGAAAATGACATACCGACCTCTTTGCCCTTCCATATTCCTCTTCTATCTCCGGCCACACCGTATACCGTAAATTCGACCTCATTCTCGTGGATCAGAGGAGCCCATGGGGGACAAGTGACTTTCGGGAGCCTTCGTGGCTTTGTAACTATTTCATAGCCTCCAACTCCACCCTTCCCGCTATGAACGAGATACGCCCAATTCGTTTCACCGAACTTGAAACTGCCCAATAGGGCTTGCTAAAGCACAAATCAGAGAATCGCGGCGACGCGAGCATAAATGACACATACGACAATCTCTAGATAGTGAGCATAAATCTTCTTGGAGCGCTCCGTGACGAGCCACTCGTAGAAAGGATGATCGCTGTCGAATTCGCTAACACTCGGAATCCCGACTGGATCTGTGGGCGCTTGTATGACCATTTCGACCCCATTCAAAGAAAGGACGAAGGTCGGGTTTTCTCCATAGTAGCCGCCGATTAAGCCAACTACATTCCGGGGAATAGGGCTCTCCCTTGGAACAGGCTGAAATTGGACCCCGAAGTCGTTCATTGTGTGTCCTCGTGGTGTGGATGAAAGATCGCTTGATCAGTGAGCACGTTCACTTGTCTGCACCTGTTTGTTGCCTGACCTAATCATGTCTCGATGTGGGTGAACCTCAGGCGAGCCCCGAATCGGAGATTCTTAAGACGATTTCTTACCGAACCATCATTGTCAAATGCGCGACCTGGAATGCAGACCGCCCAACGGCACCGGCGGTCTCCTTTTTGAGAAGGAGGTACACAGAACGCAAGCTCTCGCATTCAACAGCACCTCGAACCGAAACGATTGCGCGCCGATATGCAGGTTACCGAGTCACCCCTCTCTCTCGAAACAGCGGTTCCCTATGGGGCGCGCTGTATTGCCTCTGGCGACACAGATTTTTTTCCAAAGAGGATCAGCCTCGCATTTTCCTAGAGAGGCCAACGTTTGACGCCGCCGTAGGCCTCTTATACCGACGGATTTTGAGGTATGTCCTATCCTACACAAGCCTTCTCGACGAGTTATGTGCACTGCTCAAGTAGCTAAGTGTCCCCTCTGTGCTAGGGTGTTTGAGCATATCGTAGCTTGCGCAAAGGCTCTAGGAAAAGCATGCCCACTCTTCACAAAGTCTGGTGAAGGTCCCAAAAGCGTTGTCTGTCCGGCCTGCAGGTAAATATCGCTCCTCCGGGTAAGCTCTCCCTCTCTTCTTGAGCATAAACATTCTCCAAGATTTCTGACCATTTCATATTTCAGCGCGCAAGGATCCTAATGCATCTATACAGGACCTCAGGCAACTGGATCGTCCATTCTCTCCCAGCACGGTCAACCCATGTGAACCCCATTCGAAAAGGGGTACCCTCGCACGCGAGACGAAATTCCTTTCCTATGACGGCTACTATCTTCTAGAAAGACCGTGGGGGCTCCGACCCGCTTCGCCAACGATGGGGGAGCCATAATGGCTCCCCTACCCTCATACGACTCCAACGGGCCTAATATTTACGACCCCAGCTCACACTTCAATGCTTCAATTTCTGAAACTGCTAACTGGTGTCCAAGGTGCTCAATATCTGTGTATTTCTCTGTTCCCATCTCGGCTCGGTATCTTCCATGTCAACGAGCTGATTGTATCCTATCCTCCAATAATCCCTGTGCAGATACCCTGTTCATGATACCAGCACCCCCAATGTTGTTTCGCCTGCATGTATTCGCCTCTATCATGTGTATTTGTATCCTTTTCGTAGAGCATTCTCCTGTATAGATCACCTTGACACCCCCATTGCATTGAACTCTATTATACACTTGAGGTATAGCATAGACTCTAGAACAACCATTAGTCGCCAATCCTGCATTTTGTATCAGTACGGGCGTAGTAATTACTTGGCTCCACTCATTGCTCTTTTACTTAGATAGCAGGTTGCACTCAGTTCGTGACTTACAGCCCATACCGCCTCGTCACTCCATGACTTGATCTTATTTATAAATAAATATTTGCCTCAATGGAAAGCAAAATAGAATTTTATTTCTATAGATGACGAAGCTCTGCAGTGCCTTCAAACTCAAACGCGACGGCCTGTCGATCCTGGAACCAAGAAAGGTGATCCGCATCTACACATCTCTGCAAAGGAAATTGATCCCATCCCCCGAGTGACAACTATCGCCTTCGAAGACTGATTTCATTAATTGAGTATATCGAAAGCGGTAACACCTTCGATCACAAGTTGTGCGCCACAGTAGCCGGAGAGAATTGGCCGGTGGTCCGAGACGATTTCCCACGAGTTTAAAGTGTCGGCTTGGTGGTAAAGTTCGTCACTCCTCTTGTGTCATTTTGGCGCGTGGAAAATGCGGGCTTATTCTCCTCGGGATCAGCGCAGCCCCAACATCCTTTCGACCCTGCTCACTGATGGGCATTATGGGGCCGAAAGCCTTGACATGATACGGAAGACTTGAAGCCTATTTTTCGCAGTAGACATGTAATCGAAAGCATGGATTCCTCAAGTTCTTCTCTTCGCACCCACTGCGTGGAGCACGGTGATGAAGGCGCGGGGTTTGCAAGTTCGACGCGGAGTTTCAGGAGGGATGCCGTTCGAAGTGACGTTTTCACTGCGAAGGCTGTCTTCTTGAATTTCAAACTGGTGTGATTCAACGTTCACTCTAGAACGATGTAATCGGGGTTTCGACATGTAATTTATGAAATATTACCTTAACGAGGGTCCAAAGACGAACAGAAAGACCCCAAATCCACGAGGATGCGACCCCAGAAGGGCAGGTGTGGAGGTGAACACGGAGTTTTTCACCAAGGCTGTGATGTCCGTGTGTTGCCTCCAAGACCCAGACCCGAGGGAGGTAACAAATATGTGGTCTATTAAACCTTGTCAACTACTGCGGATGGATGGTGGAGTGGCACACCCAATCGGAGGTCTGAAGTTCTCCCCGAACGCCTTTGCCGTTTCGTGAGGTGCACCCCGCCTGGGAGATAGAACGAGGTAACAGATAGGGGAAGCGCCGACTACCCTGTGGCGCTCAGCTATCGTTAGTTCTCGACAGTTGAAGTATATTCGCTGACATTCTTCGGAAAAAGGCGAATATGGCCAGCCAGGTAAGGTTCAGTCCAAGAGACCGAGAATTCGAGCTGGGTTCTCGCGGGCCCCGCCGTCGCGGTAATCCAAGGACGTAGGCGGGACGATCGAAGCAATTCGACCCGGCCAATTGCTGCAGCTCGCCCAGACCTGACAGGAAGAACGTTTTGCTGGTCACAATCAAGAAGCCTTATCCGATCGGGCAAATTGAAGGGAATTCGAAAACAACCCCAACCTAGGAACCCAGATTCTTGACAACGGCGTCAACGAGCAGACCTCCCTGGGAGAGTACATCCAAAAGGATCCCGAGGGTGGCCTAGATGTGGCGGAGATTCTTGCCGGTGTTCCACCAGTGAAGGTCGAGAAAGAGATCGAAAGATTGATCTGTGCTGAATCGTTGTTCACCATTGGCCCAACTTATCCCATTCAGTATGCGAGAGGCTCACTTACGGGTCGTTTGTGCTATTTACGTCCTGGGGCCTAGGGGGTGGTCTTCGCGCTCTTTTCAGCGGAATCTGTGAAAAGGCTTTTGATGGATGTTCCATATGCGAGTCGTTTGTTTGTCTGGAACGGGAGGTTCCGTTAACGCCATGCTGACTGATAACAAACGCCCGTAGTCAACTGGAAGCGTAGAGGAGGTTTGAATACGTACTCGGGCTGAGAGATGCCACGAGGGTGAGCTCGTAGAGGGAAAAGAACCGGTGTTCGGTGTCGTACTCTAGTATTAATTTGGAGGCTGTCGTCTGAATGGATTCCCTGAGGGAACGTTCGTCGCAATGGCAAACCGGATTGTCGGAAAACGGCCCTACACAGCATCCTCGGGAGTGTAGATAGTATCCTAGAAGCACAGTTCGTGAAAACTATTGGGTATGTGGAGTTAGGCGAACTGTAAGTACGTACCATCATTTGCCAACTATCATGGACGCATCGCAGGAGTCGACGGGGTCGGAAGACTTTTAATATGGAACGTCCAAATAAGTAGTCCCAGTCATATCTCCATGAACTCACCAGGTGTGTTGAGGTATCTTTTGTCCGCGTTGGGTTTATTTATGTAGAGATTTGGAACGACCTGATGAAGTGTACTCTAGAGGAAGATTGATATTCGCTTGGCAATGAAGAGATTTCAATTTGTGAACCAATGGGGATCCGACATTGATTCTCATCACGTGAAACAACAGGGTCAGGCAGCCTTGACGACAAAGCATCCATGTGCCAGCTTGCCAGGAATAGGAAAAGTCGGCTGGGACATTCATTGCCATGTAAGGTGGAAATTGACGAGAATACAGAGAATACTAGCTCCCTGATAAATTACCTTCTACGGGGGGTTGTGAGGGGTATAAAGCAAGGAATTAAGGACATGGACGGGAGGAATGTAAGTAAAAGACAAGAAGCTCCAACTTCAATATCAGCAGTCCCGCTACCACCCACTTAAAGCGCAAACGAAGCTGCCAGAGTCGCTGCGCCAAGTGCCAGCGAAATGAGGCTCCTGTGCTCGGGGAGGGTCGAAACAGCACCGGAGAAAAGTCCACCCTGGGAAATACCACCGGCGGCCTGCACGGCGTTGTTCAGGAAGTTTGCAGGGCACTTCTCGGTGATGGCGTTGTACAGCGCAGATTGAGTGTCCAAAAGCTGGCTGCTGGAGAGTCCGGGGGCGTAAGGGATGTTGGACTCGAAGTTGATGTATGCGGTGAGGACCGAACGCGTGCACGAGGTGCAGAGCGCCTCAGCATCGAGGGTGGGGTTGAAGAAGAGGAATGGCAGGTTTGAGTCGTGGTAGGTCGTCATGTTGGGAACAATGGCGGAAACCTGAGCGCGGCGTTTGAGGGCACTGCCGTTATTGGTGTAGAGGAGGGCGAGCAGCTGGGAGAGGCCGAGGGTAGAGGAGGACGAAACGGCTTCGCTCACTTCGCTGGTGGACACCGTCTTCGCCATGACACACCACGATCCATCATCGCTCTTGGAGCACGCCGAGGTGCGCATGGGAGAGAGCGTGTACAGAACGTCGTACGTCCTGATGACATCAGGCACCTGGTTCGTCGTCAACTCCTGTGCGCACGCGGTGTAGAAGGAGGCGATCTTCGACCGGATGAGGTTCTCCGAGCAGACAGTGTCAATAGAGTCGGAGCACAGGCTCTGCAACGCGGTCTTCACTGTGCCCTCGGTTGGTGACACAGTGCTGCCAGGGGCGAACGGCGAGGTCGCAGTCGAGAGAGCTGACAGGCAGCTGGTCAGGCTGGAGTCGGTGTTCAGCTCGTTGAGGAATGTGGTGCAGCTTTGGCTGATTCCCGTAGGGATGTAAGGGTTCGCTGTCGACGTCGCAGCTGCCGCTGACGATGACTGCATGTTGGGGCTTGTGAATAAACTTGGGACTCATTTTAGTTCGCCAAACGTACCGAAGACTGGGCAAAGGCCGCAGAAGTAAGCACCGAAACAATTGCAAAGGTTTTGAACATTTTAAAGGTCGTGGTAGGTGAAAGAGTGGACTGGTTACGGTCGAAGACGACAACGAGGACAGAGGTGGTGGTGGAAATGCAAGGCCGCAGAACAAATCATTGATTCTATAGCCTCCTGTCACAACAAGCGCAAACAAAATTGTGGCGCCAACTTGAACGACCCCTGAGAACAGAACAAAGATTTCTATCAACTTCGCACACCAGACTCCTAGAGTAAATCGACTACCAGCTCTATCTCGACGTGCGATTTTATGCGGCGTCTACTCCTTCATCAATCTTCTTCGTTATTTTTGATTCTTTGAAGGTTAGCCTAGGCTGCCTCGCTACTTCCCGCACTCCCCATAATCGAAATGTCGATCTATCACTGAAATGCATCTACTTCAAGAGGGGGGCAAACGTATCCGTCTTTCGAAACGTTCACTAGTAACATCACTCTACGCTTCGAAGACCTTTGACTCAATTCCCTCCGATTTGTCGCGACTCGCCACCCTGTGGCGTACTTTGCCGTTGTCACCAAAAGGGCGTCTTCTCATCACTAAATTTGATGACGCTGGCTGAAGTATGCATTCTCTCAAACTGCCAACGGGACACCGTACACTCCATATCAAGATATGGCTGGGTTCATTCGACTACAGTCTATGCATTTTTTATTTCGTCAACATGACAAGCAATCGAAACGACCCCACTCCTGGACCGCATTTCTTTAGCCCATTTTGATACGTCATATCATCAGCTTTCCTCGGATTCAAAGATCGCTCCTTATGTTATGGAAGCAAGATGTGTCCCAGTGGCTTGCTGCTCGCGTCTGTCACTCTCAACTTCCCTTGCGGTCGCATTAGTTAACCTTGAAGCTTCCTTCTTGGGGTTTAGACTTAGGGCAAGAAGAAACTCCATGAAAACGTGGGGACTGAAAATCTAGTGCCACGGTAACATAAAAACACGGCTGCCTCAAGTCCTCGACCTCCTTACTCCGTCAAATCAATGGATAGCCGTAATTCTAAAGAGGAATGTTTCTCTAAACGTTTTTTTTTTTTTTGAGCGATCTACCCTCGTGCTTGTGACTAGGGGTTAGATGAGAATTCCACTCTGACGGCCAGCGCCGGTTATGTGGCACTCAGGAAGAATTGCGCCTGGTTCGCTCAGTTGAATACCCCTGCTTCAGCGTCAAAAATCATCCCGCTGGAACGACCCTCTGACATCATTCGAGACCGGTCAACGACCACCTGGTGTTTGTTGCTGTCCTCAGACGGGGAACTCGAAATTTCAGACAATGTGCCCCATCGAGAGAAGCATATTAGGTCCATGTGAGATATCCGTCGACGTTTCATTGGTAGACATACCTGACAGAACGATTCATTCTATCCACTGCGTAAGGTTTAGACCAGCAGCAGCTTAGGATCCCACCTTTTTTTCATCACCCCGTGCTCTCACCCCTACGTCTTGTCAGCCACTGGCAGCGGGAATGTGTGCTCTTCTTGACCTAATCCCAGTTCCCCGCTGTCAATCACCACCCAATAGAATTTCCTCGTGGACTTACTGGTATCGTATGCCGAATCCAGAACGCCGAAAACATTGGACCTTACAGGCGCAGACGATTTGCCCTGGCTTGGCGAAGGACCAAGAGTCCGGCGCCTACGAGGACATAGATACAAAAGGTGCGACAGTCGAGAAGCTGCTGATATATAATATGCCAAAACCTGGAACTTGTATGGCCTTAGAAGACGAGAAAAATGTTGTCTTCTAAAACACTTGGCCCCGGAGATGTTGCAAGCCACCGGAAATGGAGGTACACAAACCATGTATTTTTGAACTTCCAAACGGTATTTCCACGAATTCTAGACCAATTACCTCCGCTGTAACGACAGCTCGATGAAATCTCCATCAGTAAAAGTTCCTCTGTTTTTCAGCCATGCCTCTCTTAACGACGTCATCCTCTTCATCAGCCAGCAGACGACCAGCTCCATGGCGGCTTGTTGTCCGCTCGACATTAACTTATCAGCTGGCCGCCCACTTGCTAATGTGATTAGAAAATTACGTCGAGTAAAATCGACCGCGGTCAATGACAAGAACGGAGCCGTTGTGCAGGTTGTACATCTCCTTTTGGTGTCGCAGACCCACTGTGTTATCTCTCACAGTGCTACCTACACTGATCGGCCATTCCGTGACAGGCAGGTCCCGCCCCGAACAGATTTCATTAAAAGGGAATCATAAGTGTATGTATGATGTGAACAGAAAGTGGGACGTGAAGAAAGGAGAAACAAGAAAAAGGAAACAAGAAGATGCCGAACGAGAGCACGAGGCAAGCTCGTGCGCGTCTACAAATTGAAAGTTCATAGAACTGGAGTGTGTCATCCCTTCCATTTCTCGTGGGTCTTCCCCAAACTGAAGACTCCATGGGCCCCGGTTATCCTCCATCGTCCGAGCACGACCTTCCCGAAACGTAGATGGCCTTCGAAAATCCAAACACCTTGCCATTCCCCGCTGTCGGTCTTCTAGCAAAGAAGGATAGGGAAGAGGATGGGCGAGGATTGACGCAGCCGTTAGCTTTCTAGATCACCGGACAGAAGAGGGGGAGGGTCTTACCGGTTCGCGTTTGAGAACCACGCGTCCATCTCGGTGAATCTGGCCAGAAAATCTGAAGGCCCCCCAGGCCTGATCGTGATCAACTAGCGTCTGCATACCGTTAGATAGGGTATTTACTGGCTTGAAGGTACAAATGGTGTCATACCTCTCCAAGAAGTAGCACGTCATGGAGCAATTTATCTGGTTCGGGGTCTTGGGGAAGCGTGGTGCTCCATTGCGGACCAAATTTCCGAAACTTTCGACCGTTCAGGCAGAGCTCGGAGACGTCCTATGAGTAGAATTAGCGTTGGGTGGGCTATGGAGTGCCTTTCCATCGGACTCACTCGCACATCGAAATAATCGGTAGGACAGATATTAGTGTTCAGAACGTCGTCCTCCAAGGAAGGAGTTTCCTCGCAGATAAACTCTGTTAAGGCGCATTGCAACGGTTTGACAATCACCATTGAAGCTACCGTGCGTGTTTCTATGCCTTGTGAAGCAGATGCGGGGAAGGGCACCGTCTATGAGAAAGGGAAATAAGTCCACGGTCATTAAGGAAAAGTACAGAGGGGCAAGAAAGAAGCAAAGAAGGGGAAGAAAGGAAGACGAGATTTACTCTGTAAGTTCCCTCCCACAGGCCTGTCATAGTGCCTGGTTTGTACGCGAAAACCCCGGAGGCTGTCGATGGACCTTTCGCGGCAGGCTGTGACAGTACGTTGCCGAACTCGATGTCGTGCAGCATGCTTCTGAGTATCCCAGGAGAAGTTTCTTCACCGGGCAAGCCGTTCCCCACACTCATTGCCATGGAGTCTGAGAAAAGGAGGGTTCGGTAAGAACCGAGGTTCCTATAGTCCTCCTTCGTCGGACCCAAACGTTGACTGGCATTCGCGGTGGTCCGTGTTTCGGGGAGGTGGGGCGGAATTTTGAGAGGGGTGGCTTCGAATATGGCGTAGGCGAGATTAATGGCGGCCAGAGATGGATCCGGAAGGTAGGGGAGCTGGCGCCGAAGATAAGTGTAAACGTGGGCATTTTCGGAGCGGCTGACATTGAGAGAAGGAACATGTCAGACAACCTTTTCTTTGTCTCTAGAAGTTATAGCAGACTCACACATTAATGGGGATGGAGGGTCCTGGATAGGAAAGAGCGCGCAACGCCGGAGATTCTGGCTTCTGTAATTAAGGCCATACTAACTGCGTGAGATAGAATACAAATCACGGAAAGGGATCTCACCTTGTTTGGCGAAAATATATAGGGAAAGATCAGGCTGTAAAGGTCGTCCCGATCCTGTTTGGACATTTCAAGAATCATACCTAGCATTCCGGTCAATGAAACCCAAAGATATTGCTTAATGTCGATGTAAGAGAAAGACGTACTTCGTGGAAGATTTTCAGAGAGGAGCCACACGATGGTCTCCCTCAGAGGCTTCGCATCGGACGTCTGATCTGCTCCCGTCGGAGGCACCGTTGAGCGGAGCCAGATATGGGCAATTCCTAGAATAAAATCGGTGAAGTGGCATTTAGAAAGGTGTGTCTCGTTCAGGCCGTCGCTCTCTAGGACCATCCACAACGCAGTCCACAGGTCCTGAAGTAAACCAACGGAGGAGAAGTCCATGTGGCGCACGCGCCGCAGGAGACGGCATCGGCTGGTCAGTTCTGCAGTGAGAGCTGAATCAGTCATCGTCGAGCGGTACTGTCGAAACGGCGCAGAGGTATCGAACTTCGCGACAAAAATTTGGGCGTAGAGATGGGGAGCGGCGACTGTGTTGAGCGAGTGGTATAAGGTCGAGCGTGTCAGCATGAGCCGAAGAATTTCCACTGGCGGCTCGAACGCGGACGCGGCGCACTGGAGGGCGATGTGTTGGAGAACGTCGCGAGGAACTGTTTCAAGGCGGGAAGTCATTTTCGAGTGAGAAATGGAACCCTCCACCTGCAACTCTTTTTAAAGGCCATGGCAATGCGCTGAGTCGAATGTGTACGTGAGGGAGACGCTGGCAATCTATCCACGTTTGCCGCAGCTCTAGGGTGCCGCATTTTCCCAGCCAAACCTTACATTACCTCACCAACCAAGTTTAAGTGCGCTCTAGATCAAGATCCAGCGCTGGCCCTGCAAATGACTGAATGCGACAAGAGGAATCAACGCCTGGTGTTTGAGGAATCTCAAGAACGAATCCATCAATCCCGGAACGTCTTCGTTTGGTGTTCTAAATATGTTTATCCCACCCGTCAGCATAAAGTGGCTATTGGTAGGCTCTTCTGAAAAGGACCTTGAGTTATGAAGTCCACGTGAGCGCTAAGAGACAGTCAGAGGCCCCACGATCACAGCACGTAGAGATAATTTTCCTTTCCAAGAGAGAAGGGGTGCCAGCGGAAAGCGAACCTCCAGAGTCTACCGGCATGCGCAAAAACGAGGACGGAAGGGTGGTTATCGCTGAAGCCGACACGAGATTCTGGCATTTGAGAACGAAGAGGATACCCGTTTCGTTTGGACCAATCAAGCTGCCCAACGGCAAATTGGTGATCGCGAACGGTGACAACGTTGCAAGATAGCGCCTCGGCCGCATGGTTGGTACCATGGAATCATTTGTACAGCTCCGCCCATAGGAAAGTTTATGGAGCAGCAAAAACAGACGCTTTAAGGGAAGGAGTAAAGAACCACGCACTCATACAATCTCGAATGAGGAGGTTTTAATCTCCGACTTTTCTGGACCAAGTTCGGGAGGTTCGAAGCCGGAAGCCCATGACATTCCTTTCCTGAGTGGCTTAGATATCCTCTGCAGGAATCGTTCCTGATCGCCGCGTCTCGTAGGCCAATGAGTGGTAGGTGTCCTGGGATACCATTAGCAAAGGAGAACCACTTCTTGTGCCGCGTTGTGCGTAAAGGACGGGATGCATGAACACCGAACGTCTAGATGCAGACCATGCAGTGCGTTTGATCACACGAAGACTTACATAAAGTAACATCAGTCCTCTAGGCACACCATTCAGTGAATTGCATCATACAGCAGGAGGAACAAAAAACATGTCTTCGTAGGGATACAACTTTACAAATGACAAGCTCCGACGCGATCCCACCGCCCGACGTTATTTTAGAGTTCTATCAGAAGATAAGGACATGCGATTTGAAGATTGTAAAAATGGACACTGACTTTGCATGGCCGCGATATCTGTGCTCTGGACGTAGTCATCGAATTCGGCAATCTTCTCCTGGAGCTCATCGGTCGAGACCTTCTCATCCTCTGAAGGCCGACGTGAGATCGTGTTCGGTGACCTGAAATTCCAGACACATACCAACGACGAGGGTGATCTGGAGCTTCTTAATACCATATCCGATGGCGACAAGTTTGCTAGCACCCCAGACGAGACCATCCTGTTCGATGGAACGGACTGCAGCCTCGAGGGCAACCATATCGGTCTCATCGTCCCATGGCTTGACGTCCATGGTGACGACAGACTATGGGAACTGCGGTCAGAACGGCAGGTTAACGAACGAAAAAAAAGAGTATACGACAGACCTTGGCTACAGTTTTGGGCTTGCTTGCCTTCTTGGCGTTGTAGGCAGCGACACGCTCAGCCTTGATACGCTCAGCCTCAGCATCCTCCTCGTCATCCGATCCGAACAGATCGATTTCCTCGTCTTCTTCGGCAGCCGGGGCTGGAGCCGCACCCCCGAGGAAGGCCTCACCAGCCTTGCTGGATCCCGGCAAAGAAGAGTGCTCCGCGGCATAGGACTTGATGTGGGTGTACCAGCGGGCGACATGGGGGTTTGCGGATGCGCTGGGCTCTGTCGAAATGGCTTTGAAAACGGCGACATCGGCCTGCGATGGGGTGTATCTGATGCGAAAGATAAATCGTCAGGGTTCGCCTAATGCCGATGAAAAACGGGTAGATAGGTACATACCCCTCAACGTAGGACCTGGTGGCGAGGTGCTCTTCGAGTTTTGCGAGGTTGGCCATGGTAGATGGAGGTTTGAGATAAAGATGAGACTGGATTTTCCGCCTTCCAGATCAACATCAGGGCCGGCCTCGACGCAATCTGATCATCGGTCCACGTGCAGCGCGACTTGCCTTACAACCACACTCACAGCGGCCAACTAACGCTTCAAACGGTCTCTAAATTTTTGGTCGGTCCCGCAACAATTTCTATAGGTCATTGAAATCCCGGTTATGCTAATTTCAAGTCTTTTCATTGTGTTGACAGGCCATTAATTATCCCTCTCTCATGACGCGGACGGGTGCGTTGAGCTCGATATTTTGAACCGTAGTTTCCGCCATCCCAAATCACACAGAATTTAATTTCGATAAGCGGAAACCTCATTGCGTCCTTGTTTCCTCCATCGAAACTACTGGGCTTTCCGTCATCGATGACGCTATAAACCACGCTTTCTACACCCCGAATGTGCTGAAAAAAATGGTGCGTCGATTTGCAAGGGATAATCTCCGTCTGTCACCCCAGCCACGTGTTGAAATCACGGTTCCCTGCCTAGTCGCCGTTAATAGAACACCCCTTTCCTTACAGCAGTAATGTGAATGGTCCCAAAAGGAATCTCCAAGGTAGGTTTCCTCCCCGATGGGCCCGCCAGTAAACGAAGGCTGATCCAGACATTAGTTCAGGAAGAGTGCCTGCCCTTTACGGTTGTTTCTCCTCTCAGTCTCAGCCCCGACAGCGTCGGTTTCATCCCTTTGGTCCTGCATTTCATGCCCTCTTTCAGCCTTGTGTCTCTCTCTTGACCTCGGGGTTAGGTGTACTTTACAGTGGGTTCATTCAATAACGGTCTTGAACAATTTGATATTCAGAATCCAGGAGCGACACTTGATCCCGCACGTTTGTCGTGCGAGAACCCGCGGACTCAGCGTGCTGAGCTCCCATTAGTGCCGCTCACGGCTTTCTCAAGGTCGCCAGCGGAAGACTGAATTTGCAACCCGAATCTAACCATCAGGCTCGGGGTTCATGATTCTCTTGACCGCGAGGCGGACATTTCAGACTCTTTTCGTTTGTTTGTCCAGAAATGAACCTTTTCTCCCATCTCCCAGTACGTATTTGTCTGTCTCATTTGAATCAAGCTTACCTCGAGTATGAAATCAGTCACTTGCCAGGCGAAGGATCATATCATGCCCTACTTCCCCGCATCTTTTATCTGCCTCGTATGTTGGCATCAATGTGACATGGCGAGAGAGTACTCTTGTCAGAGTATGTGAAAAATGAACGGTCCTATTACGAACCGGTCACAAAAAAGGATAAGTGACTTACCTATTCACTTTTGGCTTCCAAACCGTGGCTAAATCATGAAGATTAGGTTGGGTCTCTGGACTGGTGGAGAACCGTGCGGCAGCTTAACAGACAGGCGATTGGAGCCACCATGTTCCAGGGTATGCTCTCTGTCCCCCAAGCTTCTGCTTTTTTTGGTCCCGTGGGGATCATCGACAATGTTTCCTGCATGTGTCGTGCTGTGTCTTCGGTTGTATTCAGGGTGATATGACAGCGCCTGTGGTGTGATGGCAAGCGGCGACTCTGTTGAGTGCGCCACAAGATGCGGGCGCCGGGCGGGCTCCTTAGGCTTCCAACTTCAATTCTACCTCCCATACTGCTGGTCTATGCTATTCCGATTTGTCTGATGCTGTCTCTGTTTCTGATTCGTGATACCTCCCGACTCGGGGGGCGCTCCACTCCATATCTCAGACTCGCTTGGGCGCCTCGCTTACATGTCGCATTATCCGCCCGCTCTCCTCGCGTTCAGATCTGTATAGGGCGGCCCCTCAGTTAGCTGGACGCGTCCGTGCGTCCGCACGCATATTGAACGTCCTCTCTCCGTGGATTCGATGTCCGTAGTACTGGCTTGCGCTTGCCTTCGCCTGGTTTCCCGGCGGTCATCGGGGTTTTGCCGACGGCTGCTTCCGAGGATTCCAGACTCCGCCTGTTTTGACGTCGTCCCTGAGTTGAGGTTGCAGGACGACGCCTGTCCTCGAACTCATTGTCGCTCGTTCCTTGTGCATTGTTCTGGTTCCGGGCCAAAGAATCCACTCCGCTTTTCCGTCATCACCTTTGAATGTATTCCCAGAGGCGGGTTCGAGCCCATTGCATGACGAACACCCAAGCGTCGACCCGAAGCCATTTGGTAGTCTCCACTGCACAGGCCCACCCTTGCCATTTCCCCGCCACTCGGACATTTCCCTTTAATTCAAGTAATGCATTCGCACACTATTCAGGCCCCAAGCGAGCGGTATCTCTCGTCTTACTTCTAGAGTTTACTCCATATCTGATGTGAACACGGAGAAGTAGCCCGTATGAGGGTCACCAGTGGGCAGCCTATGGGGAAGGAGGAGATAACAAGAGCATCATGGGTAGAGCACTCCGAAACTGGTAACCTCAAACAACCTCTAGGCAGGAAGAACTAGGAAGAACCGCCGGAATTTCGAATTTGTGAGTTGGCACGACTTCATCAAATCCTTTTTCATCATACATCGAGCCAACACTAAGTGAAGTCTATTCTAGTCGAATTCATTTTCTCACCCAGATAGGCGCGATCGGCTCTTCCAATTTCCAGTTCCCAACGCTGTCTGCCTGGAATAACGTCAACGCCTTACTCTCTGTACGGCTCTCGTTCCTGCCCTTGAATATGTACGGAAACCCTCCAACGTCCGCCACAACATAAGGCCGTCAGTTGCGTAATTTGTATCTTTCTTCAGGTCACCTAATGTAGACCATTCTGGCATTCTCGTAAGCGCTTCACGACATCTTTCGTTGCTCTTGGTCCGCTTCTTCTTTTCTCATTCAGGAGATTAGCGTCGTCGGATTATAGGACCGTGGACAAACACGGGATAGTAGAACCAGAAGCGTCTTTCTTTGTTCATGACGGCAGAACAAAGAAGGTGATCCTTGTATATCAGTGAGAAATATATGATGATTAGTCCCGAGGCATTGAAGCTGACTATACTGCAGTCTGCAACCATTATCAAGGTCAACGACGTATTTGCGATCATTCCCTTGTGCTCCAGACTTCGACAAGAGGTTCTTGTGAAATGCTGTTTCCTGACACGAACTTCCAAGAAAAATTCAAACTCTCAATTCCTTACGAGCCGCTGACTTTAAAACTGCGGTGTTTTCCAGAGAGAAACCCGTCTGTTCCCACATGCCCTTCACCTCGCTCCTCCACATACTTACCAGCCCCCTTGCGCGTGTGATAGAGTCGTGTGAGCCCGTCCGCCGTGGGCGGCAACAAGTGTATATTCCCTTCTGCCCCTTGAGCAACCCCCGAAGACTTCTGAACTACCGCGCCCTCCAGTTCCTCAAATGATGCGAAGACCAAAATCCCGCGATCCCTGTCCAGGTTTTTGGATCTGGATCGATAGATGGTAAGGGTCGCCGCGATTCCAGGATGGGTGCCTTTGCCCTTTCTGACCGTCCGACCCAGCGATTGGCTCATATCCCCAAAAGACATCCCCACATGCCTTCGTCCAGAGGAAATGAAATCCGCGTTGCGTAGAACATGAAGGTTACAATTGGTTTTCTGACCGGCCAACTTGCAACTTGAAAGTCCGTCAAAGCGCGTTGCAAATGCAACAAAGGGTCCTCTCTGCTTCCTGCCTGCGCCATTGGATTCGCTCCTCAGGATCTTCTTTGTCGGGAAGCAGCATCAGCAACAAGAATACGGACAACTGGGGTAAGACGCTTAACTTTTGGAGCTCGAGGTCGATTGACGATTGACGGTGTCAGCAAGCATATCCATTTGTTTGATCATGATCTCTTTCAACATGTCCGTCTCTCCGTCCGCCCTTATCCTTGTCTCTTCTCTTCTCCTTGACAGGTACGTGGGAATATCAACCCTAGCAAATGAATGCCGTGAGCTCATGCCTGTGGAAGATCGAATTTCGAACGGCATTCGACAAGCGGGATAGGTGACGGCGTGCTGGCCTCGGGCTGGCTCCCTGGGGATTGGGTCTTCGTACTTAAGAGCGCCCCTTGAGTGAGCCCATCCACAACCGAACGCTCCAACAACCCCAGTCCCCTCCGGTCCCTCCTCCCTACAATCCTTTGGCAGTCGCCACGAGACCCCGCGCCACTCACAACGCTCATACGATGGGCTCCTCGATCTTAATTACCGACATGCCGCAAGAGCTCCTGCAGAAAATTGCCCTGTACGCCACTCTTGGCTCCCCGCTCGGGCCTCCCAAGGAGCTGTACAACCTCCTCCTTACTTGTCGGCTGTTTCGTGACACACTCTCCCCGAAGAATGCGTCAGAGTTGTACGCCTTCATCTTTGCCCAGAAATTCGACGCACGGGCGCCATCACTCCGTCTCGGGGCCGCGAGTGTACGCGAACAAGCCCCATTTGAGATGCGCAGGCGCTTCGAGTTCATTCGCATTTTCAGACAAAGGAATATCCACCACCCCGACTTGACGCAGGCCCTCTGGACGGCGTATACTATGGTAGAGGACTCCGACACCAGCCAGAAGAACATGAAGCAACTGCTCCGGGCGGGGATGGTGGACTTTTTGGATCTCTATTTGAGAGAAAGATTGTATGAGGGTGCAAAAGAGAGTAACGATGGATGGCCGGTCTTGAACGAGCAGAATTCCCTCGCGATTGCGCTTTCGTGGACTCTGTCATCACAAAGTGAGTGATTTTATCCCTCTTCTCTTCTTTTGGCGCCTGTTTCATCGGAGACACTGCCTGTCGTCTCGGTGACATGGCGAGATTATCTTCTCCTACATTGATATTGCCTTCAAACTTGTTGGGCTGATTCATTTGTGCACTTCATCTACACCAGGCTCTGTGAACCGAGAAGATCGGACGACTAGTGATAGCATGAGGGACCTCCTACGGCCCATTGTGTTCGCTGCTTTCCGCGTGCGTGATTATCCTTTACGTTGCAGTTGACGCTTAACGTTAATCTTGTGTCTAACGCTTTCTGATTTCCTTTTTTATTTTGCTTTTTAGTATTCAATCTTTCCGACGACGGAAGACGCGTTTGGGTTCGGCGGCTCCTTCGAGCCTGCACAAGTACCGACGGTGATGAAGCCAGCCGCGACCGTGTCGGTTGCGTCTCCGATATCGGGGTCCTCTCAAATTGACCCTTCTTCCATTGCTGCGATTGCTCAGAACCAGAAGCCCTTCCCCCTCTCCGTCCTCGCACCATGCGAAGTAGCTTACTTCGGCGAGATTACGCTGAAGGCGCGCCTTCCGCCGGCCGCGCTCTTCGCGTCGCTTCTGTATTTCACGCGCATGGAGTCGATTACACCCTTCTCCGTACCCCCACATATTTCTTACGCCACCCGTGCTGAAGCGCAGGCACGCGGATACAACGGGGTGTGCTTGGAGGACTATGAGCACTTCTACCGGAACTGTAGGACGAAGTTCGCTGACTTCCCGGCTCTTGACGTGGGCGTGCAGAGTACTGCGATGGGCAAAGAGGAAGGGACTATCTTCCAACCTGTACCATATCAGCTCGGATCTCTCAGCGGCCGATGGCAGGGATCGCAGTTGGTGCGTCGATCTATAACGGCCTTTGGACGCCTGTTTCTCACTTCACTCGAACATTTCTAGATGCCCTTCGTTCAGGAGTACAAGTCATGGACAGAAAGTCCGTCTTTACCCAAGGAGTTTGACGCCGAATGCCGCAGCCCGCTATATCTATCGATAGAGGAACACTACTGCTACGACATAAAAGCAGCCGTGCCCCGCGACGACCTCGCTAATGGGATGAAGAACGCATGGTTGCCGCGCAACTTACAGGCCACTGCTACCCGAGTATGCGATGTCAGTTTATATGCAATACGAAGCCTTGACTGACCCCTGATTTTCTTTCAACGTTCCTTTTCTTTTCGAAAACATAGGACGGTAGAGTGGAGTTCTCGGACGTCGAAGGGACCTTTCACACGACCTACAAAACCTACAGGCGAGGGAACACACCTACCAGCGGTCGAGGCCCTCAAAGACAGGTCGTGGATGTGATCATCACCGGAAAGGTTCGTTGTGGTCATTTTTGTACGCCCCATCGTCGGAGAAAAGGCCCTGTCTCCATGTCTGGGCGAATCTCATCTTTCTTTGTCCCTCTCTTCCTCACTCTAAATCGTACTCCGACAGACAGATGACCAGTACGCCAGGTGGGGTGGAGGCACGGTGATCCTCGGACGTGTGAGGATGCAGGATGGCTTGATGGTGTTGGTGAAATCACTGCCTGTGGGTCCCTCATAGTTTTCGGGTGTCATTTGCCTTTTCTGAACCTTCTTCCCGTCATATAGGATAACCCGGACGAGGGTGCGACGAGGACGCTGCTCAGAGGATACGGTAAGTAATCTGGGGTTCCCTGAAGTTCGGTCCTCTCATCTGTCGTGCAGTCACCTCATCGCAAAATCTGGTTGGTCGGGTAAAGGGCTCGTGGACTTCGTCCGAGTCATATTACGAAGGTGTTTTCAGCCTGGGCAAGGACCACAATACAAGTCGACCGTATCACTAATTTGCATTGAATGCTCTCCCCTTTGAAGTCAATTGCTTTCTAGACCTTTCGCCCCATGTTGTACATATGTATTATATTAGCTTAACATGCTGTATTTTCACGACGAAACACATTTAGATACTACTCCCTTCTCTGCTAAGAATCTGCTTCAAATGTGGTCTCAAAAAAATTCTCTCGAAGGATGTTCACTCTCAACAGACTAAAGAACCTTGGCGATCGTCGGTTGAACACGAGTTTACCGAACCCCGCATCGCCGAGTCCTTACGTCAGATTTGGATACAACCCAGTGGGCTGCTATGAAAGTGCAACGTAAGTATCTTCGTGTAGTTCGGACGATACAAACTTTCTATGATAGATCCTTCTTACCTCCACCGATCTCGTCTCAAGGTTCGGGATGCACGATTGGCCGGATGTAGATGACCCGAATGCCGGTGGGGTAAATAAGCCGTAAGTAATTCCTCCTTTCTCTCTCTCCACATCATGAACGACCCACATTTGCTGAGCACCGTGCCCCAGGAGGTCCTGGAGCATATAGCCTTCGCAGCCGCCACCGACACTTCCGGTCTACTAAGCAACATCGTCCCCTTACTTCTCACTAGCCGTCACGTACACGGATGTCTGTCGATCACCACCAATCCTCACCTCTACGCTCGCATTTTCTGTGCCAAGTTTGATACAGCCGCAGCCAGAGTCAGTTTTGCATCGAGCTCGGACCAGCTGACGTCGTATGCGCTCGCATCCGAACTCCAACGACGGTGTACTGTCCTACAGAGGATCAAGGCAAGGACCGACTCCACGAAGAGGGCCCGTCGGGCAGCGCAGGCGGAGGACAAGGAGGACTTGAGCCTGACGGTGCACGACGTGCTCTCCACGGCGTACATCATGATGCTGGAGGACGAGGGCAGGAACCGGACTCTGCTTGTGGACTATGCGGGGATGAAGAACTGGCTCCGGGAGTTCTGGTTTGACCCGGATGGCGCTTCACTAGCGATACATTCGATTAGGACCGGCCACTGGCCCCCCAACCGCCCAGAGACGGCGCTGGGGATGTGGTTGTTCTGGTTCTTACTGTATACCGGTACGTCGTCTGCTCGTCTGCTAGATGCTCGAGCCTTGTCTTATCGTTCGGTCAGACGACTATCCCTTCAGTGTGATCGATGGTCCAGAGGCTCCTGTCAACGTCCTGAAGATAATGGCCCTCGGAGCTCATATCGTACACTCGCTTCTTTCTCTCTATACCCAGCGCTGATTCGTGATTCATTAATCAGTATAACCTCACCACAACAACATGGTCCCAATTCGAACCCAACTTCGCAGCACGCAAGACTGTTCCGCCCGAATCCACGATACTATACGGAACGACCATTGAGCTGACGCCTCCCCCACTTGCGACGGCCGCGATTTTGTCCTTCCTGGCACTTGTCAATAAGCGACGCTCAATTCCATTGCCACCATCGAACGTTCCGCGACCGCGCCATCCGGAATGGGAATGGGACACGGAGTGGGGAAAGTGCTTCGTGAAGCCGAGACGTGACTTGACCGAGTGTTTCAGACCTGGAAGGTATTTGACTCCCCAAGCCGGATTGAAACTCTTCAGCTAATATCTTGCCTATCCAGCATTGAAGGTGTATGGGAAGGCTTTTTTCTGGTGAGTACTGTTGCTCCTTTTAACGCCATCTACCCCTCTATCTCCCTTCTTAATCTAACCCAATCGTCCGTACTGATTAACCTTCGTTCATTGATCAGTACTCCGAGTTCACGGCATACGCTGCTTTGCTAGCGGGAGCGCCACCAGTTATCCTTCAGAAGAGCGCTGTAGGCAAGCACCAGCAGACTTGGAAGCTTCGCGAACACCACCTTCTGGCTGCGGATGACGACACATCAGGAAGTGACTCGGGCATCGAACTCGACCGCTATGACGTTCGCCAGGGGAAGAGCACGGAAGCAGGTATGACGCCGTTGAGGGCGGGCGACCCACTCCGATCTTACTTCCCGACGGGAGCGCAGATAAGGGAGGGAAGGGATGGGCTAGTGGTTCAGGAGTCGTCGGATTCTAACGCGAGAGTGCTGAGATACCAGCGGGCGTCATGTGCGGAGCGAAAAAGGAACGTAGGTGTGGAAGTCTTGGAGGAGGAGCAATCACGGAAGGTGGTTGATATCATCATCACAGGAGAGGTACGAATCTGGCTTCACCCCTTCCCCAAATGCTGTGGCGTTCGTTTTCTGACCACTCTGGGTCGTCTAGGGACATTCGGCTTGGGGCCAATTTAACCTCGTAGGTAGGATTCGCCCATGCGACGGTTTTATAAGCCTGTCGAAGGACTATGTACGTATTTCTTGGTCCACCTTTCTTTGATGGAAGGACATAGACTCACCTGCTCCTTCCAGGTCGACGGTGACCGAGGCAAATGGCTGTACAGAGGCTATCTCGTTGGAAACACGAACGGGAATTTGGCTGGGAGATGGAGAGACACCCTGAGCCCGGCCGAAGTCCCTGGCTATGAAGGCTGTTTCGTTATGAGTCGCAGAAGATGAGTTGACGTCAATACCGTCTCCTATCTTCCTATCTTCCCTTTCCCACTCCCCTTCTTTCTTCTTCATGAACTCGTTTCTTGATGTCCGCTCCTGTTGACTTATCTTCTTACTACTTACGAAATCTCTGACCCAATTTTCACCGAATTGTCGTTGCTAATGCATTTTTAAAAATCCCATTTGCTCATGCATATGGCTGCTCCTTTCTCACCTGTAAAATATTCATTTCCTTGCTTGTACATATTGCTGTCTCATCACCTGTATGCTGCCAAATTCCTACCGCCAATCCATCCCCCACAACTCGTAAATTTCCTATAGGAATAGGAGAAATCCCTCCTCAGACTCTGGTGAGCATAAGGCGGAGGCCCTTCGCATTCCCTCTTAGCTCAGCGGTAGAGCGCATCACTCGTAATGATGAGGTCAGTCGTTCAAGTCGGCTAGGGGGAATTTTTAATCATCGCCAGATTTTTTGGACTCAAACGCGAGTTCACCAGAGAAAGACGCGTCTGTATGATACTATTTTGGACCTGATGTGCGTCAGGACCCGATGTTCGTCACCCCTAGAATCTCGCCACCGAAACCTCCGATCTTCACCAACTCTTGCAGCATGCAACAACACACCAAGACACGTATCACAGACACATTTCTGGGTGGAAAAAGGTGCTATGAAGAAGGACGAACTTTGAGCTCTCTGTCACGCGTGAGGCTGCTGCCGACTTCTCGGCAAGATGGGATCATGAGTACATAAGCGATGAACATGTCTTCGCTCCCTCACGCTGAGGTTCGGACTTTGAAGCAGTGATTAGCGAAGAGTGACACTGATGTGACCTGACGAACACTGGGAGTTGGCGTCTTTGTGGGTCACTCTTCGGTAGACCCCTGAAACATAAGCTGTCATTAATAGTCATTAAGTAGTGTATATTCTTAACTGCCATAGCTGGCTTGAACAGATCGTGGGCGAAGGCACGGAGTGCCTTTCGACCGGGGGTGAGGTCTTCGTTTGTCCTTAGTCCGAGACGAGGTCGCGACGGGCGGGTGGGCCCAAAGCGAGTCAATGAAGGACATTTCCATGAAATTTTCTCTGAGGACTTCATCACCGGTCTTTGCTATATTTCTGGGAGTGGAGGGTGGGTGAAATTCGAGGAATCTATCCTTCGGACCTTCCACAACTTTGACGGATGAGTGGTGGCACGAGAGAAAAAGGGCACGTGCCACCTCATCCGTTCGCTCAAAGACTATGTTCTACCGTTCGCTTATTCTTTGCTTCACTCTAGAACTGCAAACTTTCCGCCCCATGCACGTGATGCCTTTGCATTATATAATCCAACGGAGCCGCAAGCCGAACTCAACCCGTCCACGCCCAGTCAGCTACAGGCCACAGGCCAAGCCACTCCCTTTCGTGTGTCAACTTGAAGTTTACAAGTCCGGCTACAGCAATATGTACTGAACAATGTATTCTTCAATCACAAATATGACACCACGGCCACCAGTGAAGTACTACATGAACACAAATGCGCAGAGAGCTCTCATAGTCGCACCTTAACCGAGCCTTAACGGCCTCGTTTGTTCCCAGTTGTCCCCCCTGAAATAATATGATGATGAACGCAAGAATCAAATGAGTTCCTTATGCCTAATGGTGTCAGTGAAAGTCCTGAAGGTTGATAGCTGCAGGATCGAAGTGCTCGGATCCCCCCCATTGACAACGCGAGAAGACTTCGGTGTGGAGTGGCAATGTTCAGCACAGGAGCAAGAGCAGCACTATTGAAACAGGGGGGAGTGGATTCATGAATCCCAGACTCAAAATGGTAGCTGGTGGAGGGTGGGGTAGCTGAGGTAGAGAGAGGAAGAGAAATGAGGGACAGCGAGATGATGGAAAGGAGGAAAGAAGGAACGAGGTGAGTGGCATATTTCCCGCTTTTTCGAGGCCACAACCATGGGCTGGCCAGCCGAAAAACATGCCGAGCGGAGTTGGTTGCTCGAGTATTACATAAGAGTTGGCGGATCACGTGCATGGGGCGGAAAGTCAAAACCTAACACTGGGACATCACTGTCCAAAATAGTGTTGTCCGTCTCTCACATGATATACACGTGACTTTAACTCCGCCTTATAAAGCCCGGCTGCGGTTGTCGGACCTTTCCCCGATTCCTGACATTCGGGAAACCCAAGAGTTTTGCATGGCGTTCAGGTTCACTGAGTGAGTCTTTCTTCTGCGACGACCACGACGACCACGACCCTTTCACGACTTTCTGCGAGGGGAAGCAATCATCGCCCCAGCTTAGTGGCCTTCGGTCCCCTACTCAAATTTTGACTTGACTTTCGTCGCGAAGGATGGACAATGTACTGCCCCCGCGACGGACTTATAGGTGCGTCGTCGATGATATGCTGTAGCCTTCGTTGCTCATACTCTTTCCTTTTTTTTATCTGCTCAGAGGTCACCGCCGGTACTCTTTCGTTGCGTCTGACGTCAACGAGCTCCAGGAGATTCGGGCAAGGCAGCGAACATTTCATGGAGCCTACAGTCGGACTGCACTAGGTTCTTTGGGTTATTCGTTAACGATTTTGAGGCTATTTGACCCGGAATTTCATCGTAGTGAGTGTTTTGTTCTTCAATACCTTCGATGGGAAGTTCCGTTCATGATGTCGTTCCTTGGTTGGGCCCCGGCTTTCGTTGGCCTGAGATTGGTCCATAAGCTCGCTGGCAGGCGTATTCATGCATTTACTTGAACTTGAGTCTTTGTTTTCTCTTGGTCGTTTGTAGCTTCTCAAGTTAGGGCCTACACACGACCCATACATTTCACGCCAATTGTGCTTTTTCTATTCTTACTCCCCGACATTGAACTAACCATCTATCTCTTTCACAGTCGGGCTCCTCTTCGCCGTCCTCGGTGCTCTGCTCTTCATTCTTGCATTCTTCCGCTCACGGCACTCCACACACGATTTCGCCGACCGACATAAGGAAGCACACCTCTACGACCAGGCCATCAAGACGAAGGGACAGGATGGCACGCGTATCTTCGGACGCCCGTTCGTCACCGCTGGGTGGATCGTCGTACAAGTGACCGTCGTGGTTGCTGCAGTGGAAATTGCGCTGCTGGTGCTCATCCTGCGTTATCGGATATCAGTATGTCGTGTTTTTGCTTGGGTATTTGACGCACTTGGTCTCACCTTCTTGCCTATTTCTTTTCTTAGACTTGATTGCCGGACCTCAGGCGATCCTCTTTGAAGGCCCGGATGTTATCCCTTGCCCCTTCGGTTATCTGTTCTCGGTCGTGGCATTCACCGGATTTGCGACCTATCCTCATTGTATCATACCAAGAATCCTCCAGATACCTCGCCGGCCTTTTTATCCATCTTCCCAGTGTTGTAACACCTGAATCGTTGGCTCGTCGTTTCATGATTATTTGAATTGGACGAATTTCACTTCCCATTCATTCAAGCAAGCTCAATCACCGATTCGGGCCCGTGCCAGCTGCTGGTCGGAGATTCCTCGACGCCACATCTCCGGTCTGAAGACACCTGAAGCCGTCGTGCTGGCCGTAATGGAGTACCGGTAACTCAGTCTCTATGCCATGGTGGTTGGGTAACTTGGGTGCGGCGTGGAATGACGATGCGGAGATACGGTGTTGATCCTCTGATTCTCGGCCTCGACCTTGTTTGACGTTTAGGATCGATCCATCGTGAATGTAGGCGTTATTCTCCCACCATCTCATTCTCAAGGTTATCGCTCTGGCTTATCTGTTCAATCGCAGCCATCACATTCCCAGCGACATCGCGATTGACGCCTAAATGGCTTGTTCTTCACGGCGTCCTATCCTAGCATGTCGTGTCTCTGGCGTTTACCGAGGCCCGATGCTATCTATCGACTTGAAATTAATGGTAATCCGGACATCATCGACATCTGTCACCCTGATGAATGCGAGATTACAAAGGGGTCCGGGACCAGTCGTATGTACCGAGATGAAGAGCCAGATGGAGCACCCCGGCTTTCTAGACGCGGTGCGAGGCAGGTATGTCCTAGGGGCTTTCATCTTCAATTGACTTATCTTCCTTCTTTTTTTTAATGTATGCGGACTGCGTAGGCGTTAGATCGAAATGAACTGGCGGGAGCATCCACGATGGAGGTTCGGAACCGGTTCGCAGCAATACGAGTTCCTACGGTGACTAGAGTCATGGATATTATTATTCGTGTAGGGCTCCACCTCGTCGCGTGCATGGTATGCGTGCCCTTGATGCACGACAAGAGGTGCAGCAGTGGATCCGCTGATTGATGTGAACTGAGAAGGGGGAGATGAGAAGACTCAAGGCGTCTCCTGAGTTCCTCGCCGGGTCTGGCGGTTGTGGATCTCTCCTAGATTTTTTTTTGTTTTTTGCGTTGCACTAATCGTCTGGGAGCGAAAGCTTGCTTCGTGTCTCAGGGAGATGTTATGGCGTCTCCCCCATGTGGATTCCGCACTCTTCGCATTCACACACAACCCGGATACCCCATTCTGGGGAGAGAAACCCATTTTAAAAAAATACTTGGAATTTACGAAAGCGTCGACGACGAGGGGAGAAATCGACACAACGGAGTCCTAATTTCAGCACATGGGCATCTAATCGAAGACACATCAAGAGGGTATCCGTATCCGTCCATAGTCACGTACAGCAGCGCATTCAGAAAGAATCTCCCCCGACGGGATCGAAATGGACAAGATACGGCTGAAGATTCATCAGAAACGGGAATTTTCTGCAGCATACCGTTGAACCGTGACGCCGTACCGATAGGGGTTTCGAGAGCACACAGCGACAGCGGCGGGGAGCATAATACCTTTTCTTCTTCTCGACTTCGGGATGCTGCGATTTCGGGTGTTGGCGTTTCAGCGCGGTCCTTCGGGGAGGCTTGGAGGAGTGGAGATCGACGCATGTGACACCTTGATGGAAGCACGATGATCGTTGACGAAAACGGCAAATATTGCCAAATCGATCATACCGCACCGTATCTAAGCGACGGTCTCTGCGCGGGGAAACAAACGCGCTGTTGCAACTGGAACACGGAAGGAAGAAATATGGCATTCTGGTGATAATACCTTCTGCGGTGACCGATCTTCGTGGTTCCATTGGAAATTATGAAGACGCACTGAAGGCGGAACTACCGTGAAAAGGCAAGAGAACACTGGCATTCTTTGTGTAAGTAAACGTTCACTAGGTCGGGCATGAAGCCTCTGACGTTTCTGTACTAAAATATTCTGCCTACATTGAAGTAGGTTTTCCTTCCACTTTAATTTAGATACTGTACGTAGAATGCGTCGAGCACGACGGCAGTCCCTGGTAGGTTGAATAATTAGTTGACAATCTCAAATGTAGAGAGCTTGTCAATTGTATGCATTCCACGTGTATGGCAATGTGGGATCGTAAAAGCTTGACAGATCAGAAAGTTCACCTCCGTCGCAAGTGGAGGCAGGCACTTCACCGCCAGAGCGATTCTCCGAAGATGAAAATCTCCCCGATTGAGCTGTCATAAGCATATGAGTGTGTCCTCGTCCATGTCTCCCATGGTCTATTCTGGGTAAATCGCGTGAATAGGATGTTCCGAGGCGGCTTGTTCGGATACCAACTACAGGTGAATTCGAGAGCGGAATTGAACCAACACTTGATAAGGAAGTCGGGGGACGCCCAGAGCTATCACAAAAGACGCTCTGTGTGTTGATGGTTGCGTTTGGGCCATGCATATTTATAGACATCGGAGCCAGAAGGGGATGATGGGAGGGTGTCAAAATGGCGGAACCTTCCAGGTACGCGTTGTAGAGTTCTTCTATATCTCCTGCGAAGGGTTCGGGCGGTTGCCACTGAGGAAATATGCCCGTGGAACCCCAGGTTGGGCTGGTGTTTGGAGGATCGAAATGGCCCATTGGACCTGCTTGGGACGGGAGAGCTTCGTCGGCTGGTGCATCACTGAAATTCAAGTGACAAACATCCGAACTCGCCGGGGAGTCAGCAATTACTTGTCGAGAAGATGTTGGAGCTGAATCGAAGTTAATAGGATATGCGAGCTCGAATTCCGAATGGGACGGAGAAGCAGGAAGGCCGTCGTGCACAGCACGGTGGTCACCTTCAACAGTGGACAAGCCCGAGGACCGAGCATTTTCTAAGAGAGGAGCATTAGCTTCGCCCTTTTTCCAGCAGCACCTTCCATCAATTAATCGGAAAATGAGCTCTTTCAATGTGGCTGCGTCCAGCTCTCCTGGGTTGACGACCCCTTTGTCTCCAGGATAACCCACCAAAACGACCCCATATTGTTCGACAATCTTTGTTACATAGCTTTTATAATTCATGGCCTTGGGAATTTGGCCCTCTGGGACTTTGGCATCACGGAGGATACCCACTACAATATTTGTGAGAGATTTAGTGAATGGCATTCTGAGCAGACTTACCGAGACCATTAAGGACCAGGTCCCTTGCTATTTTGATCTGTTCTTTTTGTTTCATTCTAACCGCTAGATGCGGGCTTGCTGGTGCTGCAATGAAAAATCATGAATAATTAGTAATAGCATGGAACGTTCGGACGAACCTCTGTCTTCTGTGGCTCCTGAAATGACATATCCCTCAAGTCTCTCGGCGAGCTGATCAACATCCGTCTTGAGAACGTTGCGCAAAAAGTTTGATGCATGTCGTGAGGCATGGCTCTCGGAAAATTGAGGTTGCATGATGTCGCTGCGAGTCACAATAAGCATGGTTTCAACGTCATACTGTTCTCGTAGAGCCTGAAGCTAGTGAAAAAGAGTAAGTGTCGCAAGGACGAGCGTCTGGAAAAGTCGGGCCCCTAATACCAGATCTAATATGTGAACCGTGGCTGTAGCCAGTCCATCAGTCGCCGAATCTCCGTCTGTTGTTTCCTGCACCATCTGGGGTTCATGGCAAGCTTCAAAAACGGGCGCTGTTTATGTATCTAGGTCCCTCACATACCTAATGCCCTATAAGACTACCTGAGGTATCTGGGCACTGTGAATCGGGATAAGGAATGAATGTTCAGAATACTTACGTGCTTCTTTGGACGAGGGTTAGACAAAGAGTCTTTCCAGGAAGTCGGTTGTATACTTCGGCAATATTTGACCGAACGTATTCCAGAGGAGTGGGTCCACAACTTGAAGGACGAAAAGAAGAGTCGGTAGAGTCGGCTATTAGACGAAGATGAGGAGGAATGGCGAGAAGGTATGGTGCTACGTTGGGCCCGGAGTAGCAGCACAGTAAGCAGCCTTAGGTTATGTACGAGTCGGCCTGAAGGGTATAATATCTGACTAAACTAGCTCGTTTGTGGATGCACATCACATCTATTACCTCCGGAGAGTAACCGAAACAGAAGGGCAACAACCCCCAGTAGCGTCTTCGGCATTCGAGAGACTTACTTAGGCGCTCACAAGTAGTTGGAAACAAGTGCGTGGCTGGAAGAACTCGTTCCTGAAGCACGGCTTGAAGATATTTGGTCGTCGGTTGGTACAGGATTAGCTCGGACAGTTGCTGGGAATTGCTGCCGACTCGCGTCGTGTCTCGTGCAGGCGAAACAAAATGGAATAGACGGACTCTGTTGATGTGTATCCATGTGCAGTAGAGAGAAGGAAAATTGCATAGCTCGTTAGAGAAGGGGTATTAGCATTAGGCCGAGTATGAAGCCATTTTCCCGCTGGTGCTTCAATAACAATGACCTCCCGACTAATGCAAATCCAACGGATTTACCTACTCTACAACTTCCGAAAGCAGATTTGCTATTCAGACCAAGTGTGCATAAAGAAAAAAATCAGTGACGCCAAAACAAAACGCCTGTGTCATGGTGGAGCCGGTGAGATGATTATCACTTCCCAGGAATAGTATGAATGACCGAACGCCAAGTTTCAGACATTCCATGCTCTTGCACCAATGGAGATCTTTCAGGTCGCATCCATTAGACTTCGTTTGGGGAAGAATATTTATTCATTCCTGTGAACAAGAGCTGTGCACTTTAACTGGCCACCCAGGTCCATAAAAGGAAATTTTTGGACATGGACCACGCGCCACGCTCGGCGTTCTTTCCTTCCGGCTGCGCCAAGGACATAGTCGTATAGAAATTATCTGTCACAAGTCAGCGCTCTAACTTTCTTGATTCCGCAGTGCATTGTAGGGGTTGGATCTCAGTGTCCCAGCACGAAGACCGGTGGATTGCGGCTGGCCAGTATAAAATGACCCTTCTTTCCAGTGTAGTCCTTCAGCTGGTCTCACTCACAGCCTGTGTTTTATCTTCTTTACGTTGACCTGCTTGCTCGTTGACGACAACCACTTACGTGCGTTTTTTTTTGCCAACTAACTATGAACGCCTATGACTAACGGACTTGTGTAGCGAAATCAAACTTTCTGACATGATTAATCATGCAGCACTTTTTCCAAGCTTCTATCGCCATTGTTGGTCTTTGTCTCGGGAACATCGTCGCTCTACCTCTACCTGGCTACGCACCGTTAGCTGGGGAAATCATAAAAGTCGCACCGGCCGATACGACAAAGCCCAATAACAGCAGAGTGAGCATCTTATTTTCCAGCATTGATTCTTCTACCTTTGCTGACTTAGACGCAGCCCGGAGCCCATGTAGCTCATCCTCACATTGCTCTTGAACCTGGGTCTTCACCTAACCATGTTGTCGTTGCGCCACTCTCTCATTCAACGTCCGCTCAATTCCAACCTTATATGCCAGCGAACAGTGTTCACCATACACTTCATGGGAACATCCACCTGGGCCATGTCGAGACTCACGTTGATAAGAATAAAAATAATAATTGGAGTAGCTAGAGGGGTTAACTTTATATTTTAAATATAAAGCTACAAAAGCATAATGGCCAAACTGTACCGCCTGGTACTGTGCATGCGATTCAACAATGTGCGTCCTCACTGTTACCTTTCGCCTGTTCGAAGGGGCACTTATTCGTCTGCCGAATCTAGCCAAGCAGCGTGTTGTGGCCGAGATTGCGGCTCACCGCAACGCAGCAGATGCTCACACAGATGCCTCGAGGCCCATAAACAAGCCGCAGACGCCAACCACCGAGCCGCGGTTGGACACAACCAGCATGCCGCCATGCTCCCGCCGCCCGCCGCCGTCCATCACACCGCAGCAGCCCAGGAGCACCACGCCGCGTCGCAATACCATGGCCAGCAAACCCACGCTGAACTCCACCAAGCTAATGCACACAGGGCGTCAGCGAACAATGTGGCCGCGCCGTCTCATCAAAATCTCATGCAGGCTCACCAATCGGCTCAGAATGCGCACGCGTCTTTCCATGGCGCAGTAGATTCCTTTGGACACGCTGTAGCAGCCAACGCTCATCTTGACGCCGCCCACCACGCTACCAATCCTGGAGCCGCTCATGGACATCGTGCTGCTGCCGTGTCCCACAAACCAACTTCAAATCATAAACCAGAGCCAATCCAGTCCACCATCAACGCTCTCAAATCCAAACACGGGATATGATAAGGTGGGTGAAGTGCCGTCGTGGGGAACTGTATTGGAATTAATTGTGGCGTCGATGCGGGGTATAATTTGTAGTCGCTGTATTAGTCCGGGCCCGGGTATGTGACAAGTAGCTTGGAACAAAATCTCAAGACTTTCTTCTCAATAGAGTGAAATTAGTCTACCGATAATTTCCTCGTCTGCTCAGCGATCGCAGCGGCGAAGGGGTTCCCTAGGTTTCAAAATAATCGTGAAGGTCAGACGAGAAGGGAAAGAAGGAGGAAGCGTCAATTCCTTAAATCAAGACTTACTGCTTCCCCACCCCAAACCCGGCTTCTGACTCTGCGCTTGGTGCTCTGGCTCCGGCATCTGGACTCCCAACATCCCGATTCCGGCAGTGGAGGATGTTGACGCCTGTGGCTGTGGTGAGGCTGTCAACGGTACCGTCGACATTTCGGCGTCACCCTCAGCGCTGGGAGCGACGTTCGGGACAGGGAATGCTGGTGGTGCACCAGACGGCTGGTTGGATGGTTTGGCGACGATATTATCGTAATCGGGCGGTGGCGGGTTTTGGGCGACAAAGCTCTCGAAGGTCGCCCGCCTGAAGTGGTCCACGATGTGAACTCTCCTTATTGGCCTAATGGCAGGAAAGAAACTCTTCTCTTGCTCTACGAACATCTCTGCCTGGGCCGCGTTCCCGCGTTCCACTATGTTCGCCATCCTACCAGAGATATCAGCTTTGTGATTCGAATCATAAAAACGGCTCACATACGATCCTCCCCACATATCTATCGGATGGCATCGTCAGATCACCCCCATGTAAGACAAGATAGACACTCGCCATATTGTGAATATCCTAGGCTTCCTGCACGTTGTCCGAGCAGCTCTGCATGCAGCGTGCTGCCCGTGCAAGGAGCTCCGCCGCCCGGCTCTCCGCGTTCAATCTGGCTTGCAGCTCGTCACAGCGTTTGAAGGCGGCATCGAGGTCATATCCGAGGCGATCGTCCTCTGGAATCCCTAAATACCCAAGAGCTTGTAAACCCTGACTGATGGAAAAGAGGGAGCACTAAATACGTACCTTGTGTTGGACCATCGAAAATACGGCTGTGTAGGACTTGTGGCTCGGCCTTCGCAGACTCATACAGCGTTTCTTTCTCTGTAAGGTCTATCACCTGAATATTCGAAGGGTCAAATGAGATAGGAACAGCAGAAACATTGGTTTCGTACATACCACGTTCTTCCCTTCCTAGCGCAGCCTCTCGATAGAAATCTGGCTCTCCCTCTCGCTAATCTCGTATTCCAATGCTTCAACGTACTCCCTACGAGAGACCAACGAGGTATCAGCCTCCGCTCGTCCAAATCAACTCCTCACAACTCACCTCTCCTCCTTACTCTCCTTCTCTTCCCACTTCTCTCTCCTCCCAGTGAGCTTGGCTGCAAGTCGTCTCGCGGTCGAGTCTCTCAGGTCCTCATGCTCCTTCCGCTCTTTCTTCGTCTTCTCAGCGAGCGCCGCCACCCTCTTCTTTCCGGCTGCGAGCTGGCCTTCGAGGTCCTTGACGTATTCCGCCTGGTGCTTCCGCGCGGCACTCTCAGGAGGAGATGGTGTTGAGGAGCCACGAATGGTAGGAGGCGTTGGCGACGATGACCTCTTTGGTGTCCATGATTTGAGTGGTCATCGCTCCACGAGATGGTTCGGGTGTGTTGCCCGGAAGAGACCTCTTGAAACTTGAGCTTGAAATATATTTGAAACCAGACGGAAGGGCGGGCGCAGTGGCTGTGGCTGTACACTGGCGACCTCGACCCATTGAGTCCTTTCAACTCCGATTCCGAACTCTGCTCAGTGCTGGATACTTCTCTGCTTCTCTTCTGCTTCTCTGCTGCTCTGGCTCCGTCGTCGTCGTCTGAGTATCTCTCTGCACAGTTGCTGGTGGCCAAGGGTAAGTCTTCGTTGATTCTGCCAGAGAACTAGTGCTTCCTACCTCTCGTTCTAACTTCTCACCTCGTCCATTTACCCAAACCTGAGGCAAAACTACATTGCGCTCCACGAGGTAAGTGATGCATTTGTATGATCCACACTCCCCTTTTCGCTTAGGCACGGCGTGAAAGGGAAACGGATGTTTGACGTGGCTCAGCCTGGATGGACATTGGAAACTGAGGGGGCAGAAACGGGATGATCAATGAGGCCTGAGGGTGGACCCGGTGGAGGAACACACACGTCGCAGTCGAGAACGTCCCCTTGGGCATCTGAAACCAAGTAGCTGTGGATGGTCCTGCCACGGACTCTTCGTAACCGCTCTCTCTCTCTCAGCGTCGGTGGGAACGGCCAGAGATCTGGTCGTGTTTGCTGGGGATACGTCATCGCCGCGGAGCGTGTCGTCGTTGGGAATGCCACCGTAGAGGTGTCTACACATGGGTCAAAAGCGGGATCGCGTTCGTGGGTTTCTGGTCGTCGGAGAATATGAGTCAGCATTGGAGAAGCAGCGGAGGAACGCAGCAATGGGGAACTGGCAGACCTGGACTGAAGTCTGCGGAAGCTAGAAGGCACGGCATTGGAACCTCCCGGACAATATTCCAAGGCACAGGCTGCCGCTATTAACGAGTCGGTGGCTTGGGGCCGACGAAGAATATCCTTGCGCGGATGGAGCGGGGGATGGTACGCGGAACCTCAACTTGATGAAGAGTAATGACATGGGGTTGGGTGCATCCACTCTGTAGCTAGGTTTCTTGTGTGGACTTTGCGGCCGGACCCCACAGGTGGGATCATGCTTCAGGATCTTCCTGGATCGATGGCGACAGGGACAGACCTCCTACGCGCTGTACCACCTGTTGAGTGGGTGATGCTCACGATTACTTTTTCCTGGGCTGTTCACCATCTCCAGGCTCGTTTTTGGCATGCCTTCCATGAGCAATCTCACAGACATGCAGGATCCGTTCTCAGCTGAGGCCACCTTGTTCGCTCGTCGACTCTGATAAGCGAAAGAGGCTTGCGGCAAACGAAAACACCTGGCGTTGTGAACTGTTCTTAACCCCCCGCCCACCTCCATTCGTCGGCAGTGCAAATGGTTCGCCTAAGCTCGTTGTTGTGCATGACGAGCCGGCTTCTGCTTCAGCTGCTGGAAAGACATTGAACACCGGCTTCCTTGGGCGTATGCAACAGGTGTAGAGTATTGACACTCCTCAATAATCCTCGGTGTATTGTCAATACGCTGCTTAATTAGAACACGATGGTCTACATTGTTTGTTAACAAATTAAGTTGAAAAGTTTCGAAGGACTACAACTGAGGAGAATTGGGAATCGATAGATACATAGTTTCAGATAAGAGGCAGGTAACGCGAGGAATCATTACAATGGATAGACCAGCTGCTACGTCGGAGGATAACTATTTGTACACAGGTCAATAACTAGTCAAAACAGCCAAACCTAAACGTTTTTTTGAAGTATCGGCCCACTCCTTGCGCATCCTGAACCACTGCACCCACAAAACCATCGGGCCGTACAATGACGACGGTGAGTTCCTCTTTCGCGACACGATACGCGTTTCTTGCGTGCTGTTCACGATCTACCAGGAAGATCGCCTTGTCAGAGGCGAGGGCGCCCATATCCGAGTCCTTGTCCGTGATAACCAGAGTCTGAACTACCGAAGCTGGCCACTGGCTCGCCTGCTCCAGCAGCGGGCCTGCGCTCTTGACATCGAGAGAAAACGCCATTACGGTATGATGGTCGAGCTTAAAGTAATCTTTGAACAGCGATGTTTCCTTCCCTCCAACGGTGACGAGACCCGGCGCTTCCGGGGCCCGATCGCCAGCAATAAGTGTTCCCAGTGCTTCGTATCCTGCGTATGCTCGTGCAATGGCTTCTTCTCTATCAACACCGCCGCGCTCTGGGTCACGTTCCTCGAGGACGATGTCGCTGAACCGATAGTTGATCCCGTACAACTCGAGCGCCGTGTTGCGCCAGCGGAACCAGCCTGATTTCTTGTCGTCATCCTCCGATGGACCGTCGACTGGTTTTTCCTTGGAGGCGATGATGGTGTGGGTGTACAGTTGGCTAGTGGCTTGGAGCATTTGGGCGATGACGGGCAACCGTTCGTCATTGTATGTGCTCAGCAGACTTTGCGGTGCGAGACCTTTGAGCACAAGCGCCAGTTTCCAGGATAAATTAGTCTAAAGTTTAAAGTGAGTCAAACTTTCCGGGATGAAGCTCAAAATGGCTCACCGCGTCTTGGACACTACAGTTTAGACCTTGACCACCAGTAGGGGAGTGCACATGGCCGGCGTCTGTGACCTTCGTATCAGGTACTAGCGAGCACGTCAAATCTACTGCAATACTCGCCGCCTACAACGAACGCACGGCCGACTTGGAACTTGTTTATCATGCGCATATTCGGCCTGCGAGATATCAACTGTGGAGTCTGTACTAACTGAGTACCGACTTACTTGAAGTACGACAGCCAGGTAAATTTGCCAAATTTTATGTCGGTACGGCCAGTCTCTTTCAAGATAAACTCCTTCGCCTTTTCTTCGTCGGCGAGGTCTCTTGGGTCGAAGTTCTGGCCAGTGATACCGATTCCGAATTTCTTCCCGTCCGGAGTAATTGGCCGTGCCATTATCCTGAAAACAGGTCCAAGATCAGGATGAAATTTCTTTCAAAATGTGCGTTTCGGAGCGTACGTGTAGACGCCGGGTTTTCCCCAGATATGCCAGTACTGACCATGATCAAAAGGTGACCTGAATGAGCGGGCGTTTATCGATTTGGCGGGTCCACTTACGTCGGAAGTAAGGCCGTCGATCTCCACGTCGCCCCAAACCATGCCGTCTGTGTCACGAGTTTCACCTTGAAAGGTCAATCCAAGGAGTTTCCTCGAGACGCCTACGTTCGTCGAATAGTGCATTGGCCCGAGATCGTTGGATTTGAGTTGTAACAACGTACCTCTGGCTCCATCTGTGCCAAGTAAGAACTGGCTTGTGACCTTCTCTTGTTCCTCCATTTGCTGCCCATTTCTGAAAGTTGCAACGGTAGAGATGACGTTGTCTTCGGTCTGCTCTATATTGATGAGCCCTTTGCCGTACTCGATGACGATACCGTGTTGCTTGAGATGCTGGATTAATATGTCCTCTAATTGGTCTTGACTGAGGCAAACACCGTTTCCCTATACCATCATTAAATAAATCAGCTTTCTTTTTGGAGGGCTCTATTCAATATGATCTTACAAAAGGGCGATCGGGCCAAACTCCTGTTTTCGCGTACAAGTCCCATGTCTTCACAGGAACTGTACCGCCTGGGAGTTTGTAAGCTCGCATTGTCGGAATCGGCGTGGCTCGCTTCTGGAAGTCTTCGAGGATTCCCAGCGTTTGGAACAACTCGCATGTTCGTGGCTTGAAATGTGAACGTCAGAGGTGCTCGTAGATGCGGAGCTGAGACACGACACCTGGATACCAAAACCACGAGAACCGACGTGCGGTTTCTCGGCCTTGTCGATAATACGGACTTGGATCCTGTTTTGAGCGAGCGTCAATGCCGCGACCAGTCCCGATGGACCTGCTCCAGCCTGTAGAGCACTGGGTTAGGGATCTCAGCTCGCAAACATGATGATTGCAGGCTTACGATGAGGACGGGAAGGTTGTCTACCATGTTGAAAGTTGTTGATGGATTTTTGGAGGATGCTAGAAGGACTGTCCAGTGAGAAGCGACTGTTCCCTCGAGGTTGAAATCGATGCGCGTTTTGTATCTTTCCCACTTCTGGCCAATTCAGGAAAGATCAGAAAAGAAAAGAGTCACAGAGCTGGCTAGCACATGGATTGTCAAAGCACCCC
>CACVBS010000035.1:465024-476127 GCA_902728275.1 Cyclocybe aegerita | reverse complement strand
CGGACACCTACGCCGTTCTATTTCAGAATTGACAGACATAAATTTTATAGACACACCTCTGTCACAGCACAGCACACGTCTTTGTTCATCAGAATAGAAGAATCCATTGATGCGCCCACATTCTCCAGCCGCCAACACCAGGCGCTAAGATTAGCCGTCTTCTGGGAATCTACTCTGGACCGGAAGATATCTAAGCCCTCTTCAGGCCTCTTCAAGCTTCAAGGATCTACGGCCTGATCTTGTGACACCAGCTTCTCGAGTTGTTGACTTGCTGATAGGCGCCCGGATTCTCTTAGTCCCTTGGCCAGAACGCATTTGTGTTCAGATCGAAATTGAAGGCTATTCATGGCTCAAGAACGCAGGCACTATTTGCTCTGAGATCCCACCGTAGGATCAAGAAGCATCCAACAGTGGGCGCCAGTAGAGAGGCACGGGATAAAAACACCGTTTGTCGGTTTGGGGCTGCATTAGGCCAGCCTTTTGGAATGATGGCCCACTGTAAGAATAGCCGTAGTAATAGCTTCGACGCCCACACAGGAATGTAAAGCTCCATCAAGTGGGCTTTGTGCGCATGCGCAACCCCAAACCTCAACAGAACATCAGAGATAAGAAAGAATGCGCGAGTTTATTACAGGATCAAGAGTCACACTTCGAAAAAGGACCCGCGTTCGTCCATGGACCAACAATAACCAGGAAGACGCAGCAGCCGACCTTGCGATGAGAACTTCTCCCACTCAATGGAAGAACCACGCTGATATAGACCACCAACAATCCTCTCCAATGAATTGCCGTGGCCGGTCAAACACCTGTCACCGAGTCCCCGAACAATTTCGTCTTCAAGCGTGAGATTCACAACGACATCACATTGTGACTGTAGCTCTTGGAGGGCGACGGGGGTTGAGGCTTCTCGTTGTTGGACACCAGACCAGTAGGGGAAACTAGATAGGGCTTCCTGGTCAAGGATGCTTCCTGTATGCGAGGAGATAATTGGAACTGAAGGAGGGGGGAATGATGGTGGTGGTACTATAATCGTGGGCGGGGGAAGGCGTACACCGACAGTAGCATTGGCTACATTTGCCAATGCTGAGATATGTTCCACCTTTCCGCCTACGGTAAAAAGGTCTGGTCCGTGGCGCCCCATGATCTTCAGTTCGTCGACTCGATGAGAGACGAGAAACTCCGTGAGGGTGGTGGCGGAGCACCGTACTGGATGTACTGCATTGGCAATCCCTTCGTCAACAACACGAAAAACGGTAGTCGGTGCGATCGTGCCAGCGAAAATTGCCGCCACATATTCTCCCATTCCATCTCCGCCAACAGCTGAGATTTCACATCCCAGAGAACGCAGAGCAAGTGCAACGATTAACTGGTCCCACAACGACTTGTACGAGGTAGACCACATCGCATGTGACATTTCTAGGGCAAGTGATTCGCAAAGCGGATGCTTGTTGGCAGTAGCCACACCGAAAAATGGCACGCCGAACCATAATCCCACTCGTAATCGTTGACGCGGCAGAGGCGGAGGGGAGAGTTTGTCAACACGAAACGCACGGAGTGACTGAATCAGGTCCGTCCAAGTCTCTCCAATCCATGCAAAGCGGACGCTGAGGTGATCCCGTGCAACTTGAGTGGTCCTGGCGGCAGCTTCAAGATCGTCTCCACTAAGATGCTGATTGCTGAAGAATTCTAAGTACCGTGAAATCGACGTGCAGAGGTCGTTACCGCTTTTGGCGCTAATAACGAATACGAATATGGGAGAAGCTGTCAGCGCAGGAGGCGCAGGAGGAAGGGAATATTCAGAACTCGTTTCGCCAATGACGATATTGGCCAATGTTCCTGATAATCCAAAGGAAGAAACTGAGCAATAACGTCGGAATTTGCCGTGGACAAAGGGCGATATCTTTCTGCAGATATGTACCCGACCAGTTGAGATGGTGCTATTGAAAGGTCCAGTCCGAGGTTGAGGTGGAATGGCATTATGATGTAGACACAACAGAACTTTCAGTGTGCCTGTAACATGGTATGAGAAAATGATAGGAAAAGTGGGTTGAAAGAGACAAACCGGCGAGCCCCGCACACTCTTCAGTATGTCCGATGACAGCTTTCGAGGAGCCAATACATATGGGGTCTATTCGGTCGTTGCAGAAAGCCTCTTGCAGGGCTTCCAATTCGATCGAGTCACCAAGTCGCGTGCCAGTGTCATGGGCTAATGAAAATTATAGGATCAACGAGTTAGAGCAAAGTGAGGCGAATTACAGACCTTCGACAAAAGAAATTTGTGAGGCTGATATCCCGGCCTTTGAAAGAACTTCACGTAGCAAGCGGGTTTGGGCGTTGGGGTTTGGCGCAAAAAAGCCTCGTGAAGCCCCATCCTGCGTGATTGCACTTGCCAAAATGCAACCGTAAGGTTGAATTTTAGCGGCTGGTGCCTTCTGAAGTACAATAGCACAGGCTCCTTCACTAGCCACAAATCCATCGGCGCTTTCTGAGAATGGTGCACAGACTCCGGAAGGTGAAGTAATGCCGTTATGAGCTCGGAAGAGTGCCCCAGCTGGGTGAAAGTGTGTGGATACTGTAATGACAACGGCAGCTTCACAGTCGCCGTTGCATATACCCATGCATGCTGAAATCCGCGTTAGCATCATTACCTGTCTGTTAAGCAATAAAATTTCGAACAGCTTACCTTGATGTATTGCCACAGCACTGCTTGAGCAGGCAGTCTTAATCTCGATCGTCGGTCCAGTAAAATTTAAGAAGTAAGCCAGCCTGGCGCCAACTGCATCATCCGCCGACCCATGCAGACCAATGGCGTACTCTGTTTGATAAATCAGAAACAACTATTTGTAGGGGGGCTGTCCTCACGCACCCTCTAAATTCGACGCTTCCAATCTACGCTCGCGCCACCCTGAGTCGTTGACGGCGGTAAAGATACCCCACTTTTGGCCTGACAGTGACTTCGGTGCAATGCAAGCGTCTTCGATAGATTGATACCCGAGTTGCATAACCAATCGCGCGTTCGGGCTAAGAGAGGCACCTTCCTTGGGCGATAACCCAAAGAAATCTCTAAAAGATTTTAAGTTGTCGATCTCCGAGTCATTGAGCCAGCCCATCGGGAAGAAGGATGCTTCGTCTTTGCGTCCCTTTGGCCATCTTGATTCTGGACGGGTCCGTGACAAGTTTTTCACAAAGATGTCGGGCGACAGGAGGGCTGACCAGTATGCTTCCATCGAATCAATCCCACCCGCGAACCTGCAGGCAGCGCCGGTAGCAACGATTTCCTGAAATTGTCCTTCTCCTTGTATTTTATTGGAGTTGGCCTCTGAATCGCTGCTTGCCGGGTCCAATGGGCCCCTGACTTCTGTGAGCGGAGTCGTTGGGATGAGGAGATGGCAGAGATCTTCAATGTTGTGTACTGCGTATAGCTGTGCTGCTGTAATGTTGACAGAGAATTCGTCGTGAAGAGCTTGAGCCAATTTAATGGCCGAAAGGGAGGTGAGTGGGATGTCAGACAGAGAAGAGACCCGGTCCGCGAAATGGCTTTCAGGGATGCTGTAAATGTGTGATAAAATACGGGCAAGGCGGACTCGTGTAGTCGAAGTCACAGAAGAGCAGCTGAATTCAACTGGAGGAATGTCGCTAGGAAGAGTTAGTCGACGTGCAAAGTTGTCATCAGTGTCACATTCCTTGAGGATCTTCTTCAGCATTTTTCGGTTCAAAGTATGTTTCGTCGTAGTTGGAAGGTCGTTCACGAGGAAAATGCATTCTCGCCGGAGTCGCTTCTCGAATGCGATAGAGATGTTAACCTCCAAAACAGAATTGATGAGGGTATCATGAAAAAGGTGCGACAAGTATTCTGTATGTGGCTGGATGAGGGCGATGATGGCGTCCCCCGTTGTGTTTGGCATAATGGCGGAGCGCTCAACATGGGGCAAAGAATCTAAGACGCGCTCAAAAGCCAAAGCATCAATCTTGATACCAGATTTCAGAACAATCATGTCATCGATGCGACCAAGGTAAGTGAGACCTAGACATGCCTGAGGTCAGTTTGGCTGCGATGGAGCAACTTGATATATGAGGGGCCTCACCTGAGAGTGCTGGCCGGTCAGCATCAAAATCGGGTACTTCATCGCCAATGAGGAAGCTAAAAGCGGGTATATGTGAAGGGTGACTATACAGGTCCCCGGTTCGATATGTTGTGACTCCGGTGACTGTGTCGAAAGAGTATGCTTCCGTCTCGCGATAATCGTACCCAATAGGGAGATGCTACAAATCCGTCCATGAGCCAAATCTCAAGCCAGTTATGTTGTACATACTTTGCCCTTGATGATAAGTTCTCCGTGTGTGTCTGTTGTGCTTTCTTTCTGAAGCATTCCCATTAATTCAGGAATAACTTGCAATCCATTCTTCCGCTGCGATACATCTGCGGTGCGTCGGATTGCAATCGTTCCTGCAGCTTCTGTTGCACCAGAACAGTCGAAGTAAGTGATATTGTTTGACGCCGCCCATTGGAAAACACTTTCGATGGTGGGAGCCCCTCCGATGCCAACAGAGTCAAGGGCTCTAAGGCGTTCAATGTCGTTTTGTCCACATTGTGCAATGATATCGTTAAAAATGGCCGGGGTGGCAGCGAACGCTGTCACTGGTGCATAATATTCCAATCCCGCTAGAAGAAAGGTGGCAATCCGGGTTGTAGAGGAGGCTTCTGGAGAGGAGAGTATGCGGTCGAAGAAGATGTAAGCCCCTGCAGTTTGAAGGACAACACCACTGTATGAAACGCTGAGAATCAGGATCAAATAGCACTTGTAAGTTGTAGAAAGACGAAAGCTTACCAGAATGTTATACAGAATTCAAAGCAGTGGGAAAGAGGTAGCCAGCCCAGGTGTCGCTTTGGCTTTGATTTGTATGGCGAACCTCCTAACATGAGCATAGCGCGACGTCCTGAATGAGCAAGCATCTCGTGGGTGTATGTAACACATTTTAGAGACAACCAATCTATGGCAGAGCTTGTGAATAATGTGATAGCTGGAGTATCGGATTGGACCATGGAATGTATTCGCGTTGGGAACGGTGAGGTCCGGAAGTTGGGAATTTCGAGGTCAAGCCATTTTATGAAACTTGGGGCGTAGTTCGAAACACGTTCGTCCGTGGACATGAAAAATGGGGAGAGATGTTCTTTGGGAATCAAACTAGATATGTTGATCATGGCGGAATACTTTGCATGCAATCCAAATTCCTTCAGGGAATGTAGCAGGGAGTTCCGAAGGCTAGACGCAACGAGAATGAGATCTGGATTGACGAGGTTGATCATTCCAGCCCAGAGGGAGGGGTCAGCAACAGTGCTAAGTGGTACAACCTTTGCACCTAGCTCCCAAAGAGCAAACATGGCAAGGGGGACAAGTGAATTGTTGGGCGACAGGATGACGATGACGTTACTGTGGCTAGATGCTGCTAACGAGGGGTGTAGCTGGAGAAGACGATTTGGAAGGAGACCCACAGCTATGAAATAAGCTTGTGCATAACTTAGAGTAGATTGTTTATCTTCGACTAGGAAGTCGTGGTCGGGAAACCGTTCAGCATTGCGAAGAAAGATGTCGGGGAGGTAGGTTGACATAGTGTTGGTCGTCGAGTTTGAGCGCGTGTCCTTCCGCATATTTTATGTACTTCCAGATTTCTCGGTGGTAATAATATTCTGCAAAGCCTGTGATGTAAGAGTAGTCAGTCCTGTCTCTGGGTTTGCGATGAAGGGCGGGAGAAGGCATTTACCGACTTGTCAGCTGCTGATGATGGAATAGTCCACTACCAGAGTCGGAGCACATGTCGAATAGGCTCAAAGAATTGAGATGGTCGCTATGAATAGGAAGCATGGAACAAATTATCGGTGGATGCCATTGTGGGTCTTGAACCGTACTAGCATTGTCGAACGCAAGTCAGTATGACGGCGCATGATGTTTATGTACGATTGGCCAAACAGATGAGTCAGCAATCGAGATTGAACGTCCCAGAAGAGGGTTATTCTACACCAATGCATAACAAATACAATTCCACCAAATTTCCCGTATCTCCAAATACGCGAATCAATAAATACCAGCGCTCCAAACCTCCGTATTCCACGTTGAGCTCGTCGGCTGAGCTCATCGTCGATCAAGACTTGTACTTCCGAGAATGAGCATGAATAGTGGTGTCCCCCGAATTCGAATCGGCGAGTGATATCTTCAAGGGGTCTTCTGAACCTCGAAATTGTTGAACGGCTTTGGTGATCCGGATTCCGTTTTCCTGGGTGGCAGTTTCGTCGAACTGGGTTCCTGCTGCAACGCTGAGCTCGAAGGTATCCAAATCGCGATGCTTCCTATTTGTTGCACCACTCCCAGCATCCCCACGTTTTGCAACAAATGTTGGCAAGGTACGGACTGTCGTCGACGTGGAGGAGATGCGTCCGAACTTGATGTCGCGATAGACACGGCAGGCCATGGCGTTATTAATTGCCATGTTGGGCACAGTGAACATGGCATGAAAAACCGGCGGGAGTGAATCAGGCGCCAGAATCATACCCATGGTCAAAATATTCCCGCCCACCGTGACTCTAAAAGGGCAGATCAATAAATGCAAAGAGGACTCGCAAGTCGACTCACAGATAATATTCCTGTCCGCTTTGTAGCAAGGATTGAGAGAAAGCTGGAAGGCCCTTTCCTCGGAAGAAAGAGGCAACACGAGCACGCCAGGTATCCTCATAAGTGGTATCCATCAATAGTCGCCACGAAATGAACATGAACACGAGCGTATCGTTAACGGTTGCAATAATTACCCCGGCGGAACTGAAGGGTTTCACGCCAGAGTTGATGCAGTGGTCTGTTAATCCTATGTGGATGCCTTCGATGGCAAAAGGAACCGTAATGGATCCAGCGAGCGTGGCGATCCACAAGAATCCAAAAAGACCGACAACGTATACATTGTTGTTGAATATGGCCTTGATCCGAAAGAAAAACAGGAGGGAGGTGGCGGGAACAGCGGCTGCATAGCAGCATCCGATGGCCACTTGAAGAGCCTGGCAATCCCCAACTGCACCGACTAGGAGGAGGGTTAGCTGTGTCGCCACCAGGTGATATCAATAAGTCGCGCACTCGTGAAAACAGTTCCCGTGATAATATACGCAAAGGCCGCAATTCTGGAGAAAGGGCTCAGTCTCACCACTTACCTCTCGAGAACCACTTACCTCGAGAAAAAATATACGAGGGTAGGAAGGCGGATATTATGCTTCCTTAAGAGATTCCAGTCGTTCCTCATGTTGATGAGAATATCCCAGGAAAACATCTTTCGAGGGGCATGTCAGCAGAAACACCGGATCGAAAGGGGACAAGCACCTACCCCGCAGGTTGCGACCAGTAGATATCTCGAGACCTCGAATTGACTCGCTAGGGATGGTGGCAGCCATGCTAGAGGCGTCGTTGGATTGGGAAGTTGGGGGATGTCTGTAGCCATTGAGAGGTCTGTAGGGACTGTTAGCATGCAGAATTCAGTTTAAGCCTTTTGAACAGTCCACGGTAGATGGGAATGACTATCCGAGTTGAGCAAATGCTTTGAGAATAGAAGTAGACAGCCTGATCATCTCATGATACCGACGGACCCACATTAAGAAGCGGTGATATGTGTCCATGGGACGTGATTGCTCTGCGTTCGCAAATAGTTTGGCAGATGTTGATAGTGTGACAAAGGCTGAAGCGCTGATGGGCTTCTATCGAGGCGAATAATCAAAGTCCGGGCGAAGGAAAGCACAGCACCTCCTGATTCAGTTTCTATCACCATGTGCAACAACAGGTAGCGGAAATCGTTTGAAAGGTCAATGTAACGTACGAGAATGGCAACTAAAGTCAACAAGGTGGGAAGAGCCCCGAAAAAATACAGGAGGCAAGGTGTGCAGCCGCCCGAGAGTTGAATAAATCCTAAGTATTAGAGATCTGGTGTTTAGGTTGAGAATAGGCCGACTTCATTGCACTCGAAACGACGTTCTCCAGCGGAGTGTCTGCTATGTAGGCCGACAAGGACAGAAACAAGCCGGTTTTCGCCCCGTAGCAGTCCGAGAAACGAATGAAGTCAAGCGACTGCAATCCAATTGCATGAAGCGACTGGCGGAGTAGGTCTACAGTCGGTTCATATCCAAAAAGTTCCTTGAGGACCTGTAGAGCTATCGTATTTGCTTCTGCGACTTGAATTTGCTCTTTGGATGTCCCAGGGGTCTGGCCTCTGGTTGTCGCTGATAGGGTGTCTGAATCTGTCATCGAGACCGCTGCGCGTTGCGTCGAGGTTACAGGAATAGAACGGGCGGTGTCTGCACTGTATACGCGGACTTCGGACCATTCATAGCGACTGATGATCTTCGAGAGTGTATTGTGGGGTCCAACGTCGACGACTGGATGGCCAGGTAGGGTTCTTCGGACAAACACCATGCTTCCGTAAAAATTGACCGTTTCTCGCATATGGCGAAGCCAATAGTTGACACCTAAAAGATGGCCGCTGATTGTCGACGCGGTGACGCCGGAGATGTATGCCACAGAAGTTGTCTTTGCATCATACACTGGGGGTTGAAATTGCGAGATGGCGTTATCAATGAGAGCCGAATGAAATGGAACGGGGGTATCAACAAGGAAGGTTCGAACTCGTCGATGCTGGAGTTCGGCCTGCGCGGATTGTACTTGGGAAACACTGCCCGAAAGAACGACATGAGATGGACCCGCAACGATGGCGATGGAAGGAGGAGATGGTAGGCAGGCGAGGATGGGGCGAATTGTTCTGAGATCGCAAAAGACATTCAGCATGGCACCAGCCCTCTCCTGACTTCGGAGAGATAAAGCTCTTCGCACGAGCAGGTCGACAGCAACTACCTCTGGGAGAATGCCCGCCGTAACGGCAGCTGCATACTCCCCAAAGCAGTAGCCAAGCACTGCATGAGGGCGAATGCCATCTTTCGCCAGTGATTCTACCGTGCCCAATTGCATTGCGAGGGTGGTAAGCTGCTTGAAAAGCAACGATCTATGTCGAATTTGAGATAGATTCCAATTAATATGGATGAAAGGTTGTCTTACCCGTCGAGTTTCGACACATCGCTCAACCCTTTTCGTGACTCCTCGGCATGATTGAGAATTCTGTGGAGAATGTCAGCGTCTGGGACGAGGCCATCAACAGACAACAATGGTCCGAAAATGAATATTGGGGAACGATGGTTAGTAGTGGGTGGCTCGGCGACTTGTTGAGGTGATTGCTCGTCCAGCACTCGCTGAACGATACGCTGCAACAAGGTTCCAGAGATAGGTGGGCAAGCAGCGAGCGACTTGCTATATTGCATCGAGACTGCCACGTCTAGCACCGCATAGCGGTCTGGCATTGTCTCTATGAGGCATTCGAAGTATGGTAGCAACCGACGCACTGGCAGCGGCTCGGTATAGGCCTTGATGAGCTGGACATATTCTCCGAATTCCACTAATTTTGCAGGTGCCCCGAGCGTGAATCGGAATATTTCAGCAGCGGTCTCGGGCCAGGGAAGGGCAACGGGATTAGCCACATGAACTAAATGTCGATCGGGGGCTTGATCGGTGGTGGCAAGGTCGAAAAGGGTATTGGCACACACATCGGACGGGATCCATGCAACCGGTGGGAAGAGAGCTGGAAGAGCTCTCAACGCAGGCAGAGACGCGATGACCATGGGCATGAGCTCATCTTGCGACCAGAACCCAGTCACCGTATCGCCACAAACTTGGCCAACACGAATGATCGAGAGTCGGAAGGCGGAAGGGTCATTCCTATGCGTCTTGATAAGTGAGTGCTCGGCGATGAGTTTCGCGACGGCGTAGCCCTGTATAGTATGTCAATGCGCGATTCCTACAAGCGAGGGTAAATAACAGTACCTGAGAGAGTGAATAAGAGACGTTCAGCGGTAGTTCATTTTCTGGAACACGTTCAGCCAGGTAATTGAACGTGCTAGCATAGGACCCAATAAAGAAGAAGCGGACCAATTTCTTTGCCGAATAACAGAAGTCAACAAGGCCTCGTGTGCATGCAAGGAACGGTAAGAAGTCTTTGAGCGGCAAGTTGAAATTTACGGGCCACGCGAGGTGGATAATGCGATCGACGTGATCCAAGAGAGTTGTGTACTCAACAGGTGTCAGGCCCAATTGCCCGGCACAGAGGTCGCCAGTCTGCATGAGATGAAGTCGACCGTCAGTGAGGGCATCCTCGAGATGACGTTCGTCCTGTTGGAATCTCTTGAATGCTGACTGCAGGCGTACGAGGGGGTCGCCACGAATAATACAGTAGACATGGGAGTTGGTGTGGCACAGAAAGCGGGAAAGAAGTTGGCAGCCGAGCATCCCATTCGCGCCTGTTATGAGATATGCCAACGGAGGGCCTGGTAAGACGCTCGGATCCTTCTTGCTCAGAGGGGTTTGGATTGGCGCGCCGAATTGCCGTACAAGCTCTTCGAATGCCGCTTGACCGAGGTCGGGACCAAACACACCAGAGCCGTCTGCTGGATGAGTTCCGACGGGCTTGGCCGATGATGGAGCTGATGAGATATGGGTAAGAGCATTGCCAGGTGGTGTAGAGATTGAAATATCTTTCCACCATCTCTTCCTCTCGAATTGATAAAAAGGGAATGAAACAACCAATACTGGGTCGATTTCTGTCTTCTCATACGCCAACTCGAAGGCTAGTGGATGACCTTGGTCGTAAAGTTGCTTGGCTGCCTCAACCAAGAAACCTTCGTCGAGAAGTTTATGTAGAGAATCGCCGTCGGATGGCCGCTCAGCACTGAGAGGGCCATCGTCAGGAACAAGATTTAAGAAGTCGGCGGTTATGCGAGGATCTGTGGGTGCGTTGAAAAATCTTGCAAGTGTTAAGTCCTGGAAGTCTTCAAGAGAGCTATTCAAAAGCAGCTTGAAATCCTTGTATGAAGAAACGATCAACGCGCATCGAAACTGGGGGTGGTGGTCTCTGCAAATGCCGAGGATCGCTGCTATGTCGGACAGTCGCGGGCGGTTGTCGAGGATCCACTGTGCAGTGGCTAAGACCTGAGAGGCGAGAGCGAGTTTAGACTTCGCAGAGAACGGGAAGAGA
>CACVBS010000035.1:142499-460885 GCA_902728275.1 Cyclocybe aegerita | reverse complement strand
GCCTCAGCGTACTCTTCATGAAGAATATGTACCACCCGTGAGAGCCGAGAAGAAGGGAGTCGACATGGGAAGCCGTACGCCACAGATGAAAGGAGATGCTTTGAGCGCTGTTGAAACCACATAGGCTATGTGTACTAGAACATCTATATTCTCAGTATGTGTGACAGTCTGTCGTAGACCTTGTTACAATCTTCTTTTCTCTTGTTATGCACACAGATCGAGCCCACAGATCAAGCCCACTGTTTGAGCGCTGATTGTTGGGGTACCCGAGTATGCCACTTATGCAACCGCTTTCCCCCATGGATAAAAAGATATCTGACGTCGAAATCTCGACGGTGTACTTGTGCCCAAAAGGGGACCTATATGTTCTGTAAAACGTATTCGACATCGCACGTTGAGAGAAACCGATGATGTGCATGGACCCACGAAGACCCACGTCAGTCTGTCTAAGTATCTGGTGCCCAGCTATTCCGTTCTTAGGGTGTTAGTCTGCTAACGCAATGTTTGCATTACTCCGGATAATATCAAGTTCTTTGATATGGAACTTATGGGCTTGTGTATGCACTAGAGGAATGTATTTGTGCTTCGCGAGCTGTCGCCTCCTGCTCCTTGAGAAATCCATCTTGATATGTCCACAGAGCACGGAGCATTTCTCTGTCATGGTAGCCGAATCATTCTAAACTGAGTACTCACAGATTCACATTTATCCGATCTTTCGATTTATATCGTTCTCATCGCTCTGGTAGCTCTGATATCAGGTATCCATCCCTGCTGAGGTATATAAGTATCCTCTCCGAGTGTTTAGGAGCATTGCCATACTACAGCCCGCCGAATAAATATCCAAAATACCATGTCAGCTATTGTAAGTTCTCTTCCCTGACGAGGGTATGGATGAGACGATGCTGACAGACTCGAAATCAGCCCGAGAAGTCCACCGTGCTTGTGATCGGGGGTGGCCCTGCTGGAAGCTATGCTTCGACATTGCTCGCCCGCGAAGGACTCGACGTCGTGCTTCTTGAAGCTCTCAAGCACCCCCGGTATTGTTCTTTACGCCTCTGTTCTTGAACAAGATTCTGACTACCTTCGTAGAGAACATATCGGGGAGAGTATGCTACCTTCAATGAGGCGCTACTTACGGTTCATCGACCTCGAGTCAGAGTACAGTCGCAGGGGCTTTATGCATAAGGTGACTGACCTTCCTCGTCCCGAGAAGATTGGGGCTAAATAACGTTGGTTTGGTAGCCTGGAGCAGCTTTCAAATTTATCCACGGCGAGAGAGAATGCTGTAAGTTGTGCTAGATTCAGCTTATCGACGGTCTTTACGGAGACCAATGCTACCTAGATACGGATTTCAGCGTGTTAGGTCCGGACAGGACAACCTGGAACGTCGTGCGTACTGACCCGCCTCGTAGTTTCACAAGCGCTCATCGTTAACTAGGTACGCGCCGAAGCTGACGAACTTATGATTCGACACGCCGAAAGACAAGGAGTCCAGGTCTTCGAAGAAACGCGGGTCGAATCCATAACCTTCGAGGACGACGGGGAGACGGCTTCCGCTCGACCAATCTCTGCCAACTGGAAGCGTAAATCAGGAGAAATAGGCATAATTAAATTTGATTGGCTGATCGATGCATCGGGACGCCAAGGCATCATGTCCACGCGGTATCTGAAGAATAGGATTTATCGGGAAGGTCTTAGGAATGTGGCGGCATACGGGTACTGGACGGGCGTCAAAGTCTTCGACGAGGGCGGCCCTCGCTCAAATGCACCCTGGTTTGAATGCCTGACGGGTAAGTAATAAATTGATGCGATATTGTCTTGAATCATACCTATCTTCCCAGACAAACTCGGTTGGGCTTGGTGCATCCCCTTGCATGACGGTACACATTCAATTGGCGTTGTCATGCACCTGGAGACGTCAAATAGAAAGAAGACGGAGGGGCCAAGCAGGCTCGAAGATCACTATATGTCCCAGCTGAAGCTCGCGCCGGGGGTTATGGATATGATCGGGGAGCGCGGCAAGTTCGTGGCGGGCAGCGTGAAGTCCACCTCCGACTTCAGTTATCATGCATCATCATACTCCGGTGACCGTTATCGAATCATCGTAGACGCGGCGGGTAGGCAAAACCAACTCATCGAAAGATAACTTATCTCTCAACCACCTCAAACAGCTTTCGTCGATCCTTTGTTCTCTTCCGGCGTCCATGTTGCGATGACTGGGGCATTGTCCGCCGCAAGCACCATACTTAGCTCGATGAAAGGGCAAGTTACAGAGTTAGAAGGACAGTCCTGGCACGATGCCAAGATCGGCATCTGTCAGACGAGGTCTGCATTTTTCCTCCTTTTTTCGTTTGAGATTGCTGGTATTGATTCCCGCATGGTGTAGATTCCTTCTTGTGGTCCTGAGCGCCTATCGCCAAATGCAGCACCAGGGGGAAAATAAGGCTGTCGTCGCCGATGTGAATCAATCGAGCTTCGAGCAGGCTTTCGCGATGTTCAGGCCGAGTACGTCCTTTCCCCTAGCTCGTCGACAAGGCTGTAATGCCACATCTACCTGTAGTTTATCAAGGCGAAAAAGACTCCTCCGACAAGCTCACAGACACGGAACTAGAGAATATGATCAGCTTTACCCGTAATCTCTTCACGCCAACGACGCACCAGCAGTACCAGTCCGTCAATCAACGCGTTGGGGATCTCCTCAAGCTTGATGGTCCAGTCGTCGGCCCAGAAGAGTTGGACAAAGTTCTCGATGCAGATGACAGCGATGCAAGAGCTGCACTTAGAAGGATAAACGCGTTGAAGGTTCTCAGAAACGACACCAGCCCTGAGAGCTTCACATCTGAAAGCGTAAATGGGTATGTGGTCAAGTTGGAAAGGGGACAACTGGGGCTCGTAAAGGGGTGAACTTTTAGCATTTTGGATTAATCCTTCCAGCCTCTTGTGTAAACATATATCTGACGCGAAGACTAAATAAATGTTTCCTTCAATCAGGCTCCATTAGCGCCGAATTTATTTCTTTCGGGAACGCCGAAATGAATCTTACCGGATAAGCCCTCCACTTCGACCAAGCACTGTTGAGAAAGAGAGATTCTTGCCTGATAGTTGGTGAAATTGACAAAGAAGGGCCCGAGGAGACCATCACCATTTCAACACGTTCAATAGCAAGCCTCCAAGTAAAGAGTACTAGGCCTATCAGCGGGATACTTGAGTCTGTATGCTCCACACCTCAACAGATAATTTCACCCACCCCCGGTCTTGAAAGAGAGCGTCGCACTGTGAATCAGGTCTCGTGCTTCCTGCACCGATGTTGTTGCGTGGTCAAGTATGCACCAAATGAACCCTCGAAGATGCGAGTGTACGAACTATGCAGTCCGGTTTGAGCACATTTAAAATCATTTTCATTAAGTGAGATGTCCGCCATCTTTGAAATTGGAAACTTGGACTGGACTTCGAGATAAAAGCTCTGAAGGAGGTGACGACGTACCACCTTTGCAGGTTTGTGGGCTAGCAGTTACGAGTTCTCGGGAAATGGTGGCACTTTCGTGGAGTTAAATTCTCTCCGCAGATTTTGCGTATCCTCTATTTGGGTGAAAGGTTCATAAGATCCTCAAGTGACTCAGCCAAGTACTCGGTACACAGAACTCACTGCATTTCCTTTGTTTCCCCTGGCAGGTCTCGGATAACTCCGTGCCCCAGACGCCCTTTCGACTTGCAGCTGGGGCTCATTATTCGACCAGATCGCTACGTGGGCAGGCCATAGTGCATTGAGACGAGGAGTTAAGAGACGTCCTTAGCCCGTTGCGCCTCGCCGATGCTATTGTAGCCGAAGTTTCGTCGAGAGCACGGAGGCCACACACGTTTGCCTGAACGGCGACAATTCGGAATGAAAGGCAGTTCACAGGGATCAACTCAGAAACGTACCTCCAGAGTTGATTGCAGTGCTGTCTGGAAACCGTCACGATAGCTGGCTGGGTGATGCGATACAGGAAGGGTGACAGGGGGACTTGAGGGCTTCGGCCTGCCACTACTGGCGGTGAGATTCTGAGAACAGGGTTTGAAAAACGGATGTGTGAACCACCGGCAGTACTCCATCAGTGGCTGTGCCAAAGCCTCCTGTGCGTATAGCGGGCAGAGATGTAGCGGGCAGAGATGTGATTCCGCACTAGGTCAAATGATCTCTGGGCGCTTACGTTGAGAGACAAAGTTGTTCAGATTATGCACGCGCACACGGAGAAAATGAAAATAGATGGGCCAGTCTCGAGGAAAGGGTGTTAAACGGCTCTTGAAGACATTCTTGCCCATGCCATGTGACTATCTGGTGGCAGTGCCAAGAGTTGAAGACGGGACCGACCTGGTCCGACCAGCAGTCGCGCCGCCGTCTCCACACATCCATCAGTGAAGTACCCCTCACCCTACTTCTATTTGCCTTCGCGTTCTTCAGAGCTCTCCTTGCTGCGAGTGGAGCAGGTACGTTGATGCACGCCGATTACATCCGATGTGAGTCTTATGCAGTGAATCAGACCGGCCACGACGATGTCGGCGCTCATAAGTAACTTCCGATGGCTAAGAAGCTGCCTTAGAGGTTAGAGGCCAGGAATTGCACTGATAGCTGAGTAACTACCAGAATTCTTCATGGAAAGGCCGAAACTCTCAGCAAAACCAGTTTATATGCAGACAAACCCTACCGGAGGCGAGCCAGAGCCGTAATTAATGTGGCGCGGAGAACCATCTTCCACTATCCCAACCACTATTTCAAGCCGCATTGCACGTCTCGCACTCACCTGGGGATGTTCAACTCCGAGTGTGGGCAATGCAATGCAAGAAAACGGCATCTACTCTCCATCTTCTTTATCTGGATTTTGGACGACCTCGCGTTCTCATTAGCCTAGACGCCTGTTTTCCGGCAGCATTTCAGTGTATTACGGCTCTACCTGAAGTTCCTAAGGGGTTTGTCGAGGATGGATTCTACGTGAGTGGAAGGCCTGGTATGTCTACGTTCTTTGCTTGTCGAAAAGCCTCTAAAAGCCTTGTAGTTTACCTTCACCATGCCGATTTTCGACAATAACTCGCTTCCACGGACGTGCAGCGCGATTCAACACCCGCTATCCGTTTCCCTCGCCTACTTACGTGTACTCAATACTTTGAAACTTCAAAAGTCTATGAGTCTACGTCTCCACAGCTGAATTTGTACAATACTGATGATCCTTTCCCAGATCCGAGACACCACTTGGTCTCATGCCCAGCACCGTAACCAGAGCACCCAAACTACCTCATCCGAGTCTTGAAATCCCGTCTGCAGTATCACCTTTCTTTTACAAAGCGATGCCCAACGACGAGCACGTCGCTGCTGTCATTCGCTCTGCGGTTTTGACATCAGACTCTGAGTATGAATCTGAGGTGAGCGTGCCCTTGACCTTCCCGCACCTAATCTGGGAAGCGAACGTCCTGGGGCGTGACGGTTTCCCTATGAAGGTCTGCACCATGCTGGACACGGGTGCTCATGTTGTTCTCATTAGCAGTAAAGTGCTTTTCTGCAGAGAATCACTTCGTTCTTTCGTTCTTCGCGAGCTCGTGAGGGGCTGGACAATCCATCGTCGGAAATGCGGTGGTCAACGATGACTTCGACATGTCCGATGCTCAAAGGCCCTCATAATGACTATAGCTCTCTCTGTCAGTAATAGTGGCTCTATTCAAGAAGCTGGCATGTTTAGCTTTATTTTGGCTTTGTTATCCCACGACACGGATGAGGACCTACTTAGCATCTGCAGCTTCCGCACCAGACGGCGTGCCCGATGACTACAGTCTTACTTATCTCATCATCCATGTGAACCCGCTAGTAAGACTCCGAAGTTAGTTATTTTACTTATGGGCGGCCTGGAGGTCTTTTTTTACGGAGAGTCTCAAGGACGCCATCGACGACGATGCTTTCCAGTGACGATGGCGTGCTCAGCAGATCTCACAGATTTACGACTTGCGGTTCAAATAAGAAGGAATCAATAAAACAAATTTATATGGCACGAGAGAACCTATGAGATGATTACCACTGCTCCAGAGTAGGATGGATGACCAACGAAATCTTACAAATTACACGTTCCATGCAGTCCAACCATGCAGCAATATTGGACCATGTAGCAATAGCGGATAACTTCCAGACCGGATCCATTGGGACTTCGTTTAGGGAGTAGCCGCTATTCGATTCTGCGAAAGACGATAAGCAAGGGCCTGAGCTGACAAGCAAGAGAGCCAGCACTTGAGCTGGAACACCGGCCCAGTTCCGGAAAAGGAAGTTGTTGGACATGCGTGCGCCACGCGCCACGCTTGGGGTTTCTTCCTTCTGCCTGCGCCGAGTACACAATCGTGTATAGATTATCTGTCACAGGTCAGTGCCCTAAATTTAGCATGGAAGTGTATTGTAGCGGATGGAATTCAGTGTCGAAGTCTAGTGAACTGCGGTTGGCCAGTATAAAATGACTCTTCGTTCCAGTGGGGGTCTCACTCGCAACTTGTCTTTTCTCATTCATTTCTCGTTGACGATAATCGGTTAATTAGGTGCGTATTCTGTATTCTGGCCATGAACCATTTATGACTGAGGAATTTGCGTACCGGAATCGAACTTTACACGATCGATCGTCCGTCACTCTTGCCCTCTTCTATCGCCATTGGTGCCCTTTGTCTCGGGAGCACCGTTTCTCTTCCACTACCTGGCCATACATCATCAGCTGGAGAGGTTGAAAAAGTCGTAACCGGCCGATATGACAGGGCCCAATTATAACGGAGTAAGGTCCTTATCTTCTGGCATTAATCCTTGTGCCTATGCCGACTTACATAAACGAAGAGCACCACTCCGCGTCGCAATACCATAGCAAGAAAACCCAGGCTCAACCCCACCAAGCTAACGCACACAGGGCGTCCGCAAACGATGCGGCCGCGCCATCTCATCAAAAGACTCTCCAGTCGACCCAGAATGAGCACGCGTCTTTCCTAGTGGATTCCTTGGACATGCCGTAGCAGTCAACGTTCACCTTGATGCCGCCAACCACACCGCCAATCCCGCTGTTGCTCACGGACATCGGGCTGCTGCCGTGCCCCACAAACCAACTTCAAATCATAAACCAGAGCCAATCCACTCCACCATCAACGCTCTCAAATCCAAACACGGGATATGATAAGGTGGGTGAAGGGCCGCCGTGGGGAACTGTATTGGAATTCATCATGGCGTCAATGCGGGGTATAGCTTGTAGTCGCTGTATTAGTCGGGGCCTGGGTATACAAGTAGCTTGGAGAAAAACCTCGAGACTTTCTTCTCAATAGAATGAAATTAGTCTACCGATAATTTCCTCGTCTGCTCAGCGATCGCAGCGGCGAAGGGGTTCCCTAGGTTTCAAAATAATCGTGAAGGTCAGACGAGAAGGGAAAGAAGGAGGAAGCGTCAATTCCTTAAATCAAGACTTACTGCTTCCCCACCCCAAACCCGGCTTCTGACTCTGCGCTTGGTGCTCTGGCTCCGGCATCTGGACTCCCAACATCCCGATTCCGGCAGTGGAGGATGTTGCTGCCTGTGGCTGTGGTGAGGCTGTCAACGGTACCGTCGACATTTCGGCGTCACCCTCAGCGCTGGGAGCGACGTTCGGGACAGGGAATGCTGGTGGTGCACCAGACGGCTGGTTGGATGGTTTGGCGACGATATTATCGTAATCGGGCGGTGGCGGGTTTTGGGCGACAAAGCTCTCGAAGGTCGCCCGCCTGAAGTGGTCCAGCTCCTTCCGACGTGTGTCGAGAAGTCTCGCTGCCTCGCTCACTTCGTAGCCTACGGCGTCGGCGCGTCGTCGTGCAGCCTCTCGTTCTTCCCTTAGCTATTTCCCGAGGGGCATCAGAGGTTGGAGCTGAAGGAGGCGACATAATCTACGAACTCTTTTATTGGCTTGAAGGACTTCAGCGGCAGATTCTTTGATCTTCGCTATAGGGCCCATCGTTCAATCGTTCATTGACAGATCGAAAAGAGAGACTTACTATGGAACGCTATGTCAGTGAAGATATTGTCGAAGAGGACGTCGCCCAGCAGTGACCTACGGAAAGATTAACTCGATCACTCCCTCTCTAGGAAATTCTGACTCACCCCTCCGCGATGTGAACTCTCCTTATTGGCCTAATGGCCGGAGAGAAGCTCTTTGCCTGCTCTACGAACATCTCTGCCTGCGCCGCGTTCCCTCGGGCATTCGACAATGCATTGCGTTCCATCATGTCGGCCATCCTGCCTGAGATATCAGCTTTGCTATTCGAATCATGGAGGTAGCTCACTTACGATCCTCCTCCCCACATATCTAACAGAGGGCATTGTCAGATCGTCCGGTGTAGGACGAGAGAGGCACCCACCATATCGTGAATAACCTAGAGCTTCCTGCACGTTGTCGGAACAGCTCTGCATGCAGCGTGCTGCCCGTGCGAGGAGCTCCGCCGCGCGGCTCTCGGCGTTCAATCGCGCTTGTAGCTCGCTATATCGTTTGAGCGCTGCATCGAGGTCATATTCGAGGCGATCGTCCTCTGGGAAATCTAAACGCCAGAGAACGGGTAAGCGCTGGCTGTCGGAAAAGAAAGGGAATAATAAACACCTTGAGTGGGTCCATCGAAAATACGACTGTATAGAACTTGTAGCTCAGCCTTCGCAGACTCATACAGCGTTTCTTTCTCCGTCAGGTCTATCATCTGAATATTCGGAGGGTTAGATAAGATAGGAATAGCAGAAAAAATGTTGATCTCGTACGTACTACGTTCTTCCCTTCCTCGCGTAGCATCTCGATAGAGCTCTGGCTCTCTCTCTCGTTTATCTCGCGTTCCAATGCTTCAACGTACTCCCTACGAGAGACCAACGAGATATCAGTCTCCGCTCATCCAAATCTGCTCTTCGTAACTCACCTCTCCTCCTTGCTCTCCTTCTCTTCCCACTTCTCTCTCCTCCCAGTGAGTTTCGCTGCAAGCCGCCTCGCGGTCGAGTCTCTCAGGTCCTCGTGCTCCTTCCGCTCTTTCTTCGTCTTCTCAGCGAGCGCCGCCACCCTCTTCTTCCCTGCCGCGAGCTGGCCTTCGAGGTCCTTGACGTATTCCGCTTGGTGCTTCCGCGCGGCGGGGACGTACTCTAAAGAGGATATGGTGTTGAGGAGGCGCGAGTGGTAGGAGGCGTTGGCCACGATCGCTTCTTTGGTGTCCATGATTTGAGTGGTCATTACTCCACGAGATGCTCTCGAAACTTGAAAGGACTATCAGTTAGGTTGTGATGCTGGGCGTAGAGCGCAGCGGGGTTAGAGGAGGCCCCAGAAGAAGAGCTTAGAGTATAAGTAGGAAAGAAAGCTGTGGGGTTGGCCCGCCGCCCAATTGTCAGTGCATTATGTGTGCTCGATATGGGCAATCAGCACTGCAACTACGGAAGGCAGGGGCGCAGTGGCTGTGCATTGGCGGCCCTCCCGGACCCTTGCCAAGCCTTTTCATGAGTGGGATAAGCGAGAAGAATTGAGAGATTAGAACAGCGAACGCAAAAATTGCAGAAGAAAATGAACTCCTTGTTTGACCAGCGAAGCGATTCAAACAAACTCGAGTAGTCAAGCGACTCGGAGATGAATGTTATTCAAAGGACCCATGCAGTGCACAGACATGATTTGTACGATTACTCTCCTCGTGGATGACTAGTACAGGTACGAGGGAATATAATTGGTACGTGAGTGTTGAGGCAGTGTGCACGACTGACCAAGTCGAGAAACCTGCTTTCTTCAAAATTCTTGAATGGTAAGTAGAGACACAAGGCTCAAAATATTGGTATTCCCATGTCCTCCAGTGATACCGCCGTCACGATAGGCGTTCGCGTCCAGAGTATTCTGATACGAAGGAAGGGTATAATATCATCTCTTCATAAGATCCCAATGCACCGAGGATTGGCGTTCCTCGACAAAACCTCACGAGGCATTGCGACAAGGTTCGAATAAGACCATGCTGTACTCTCAAGTTATAAGTCAAAAATTCTACGCAGCGCGTCTGTAACATGCCGAAGAATTTGAGAGCGCTCAAGCACAAAATGCCCAGTATCCAGGACAAGCGCTATTGTCTGCCTTTCTCCAGAGAGACCAGATTCATTGCCCGATAATATAAATTCACTCTTGAAGCGCGCTTATAGCGCTGGGAAGACTGTTGCTCTTGAGCTTGAGCGCAGTGAGCGCCCGGAGCGCCAAAAATATCAGCGATATTTACCCGCAAGGTCTGCTGCGATAGACTGACTATATTTATTTCTGAACAGATTCCGTATTGGGGGAACACAATTTTTGTGTCCGATAGACGGAGGGTGTAGTTGCCCAGTAGGTTTACTAGTTTGCCTGTGGTTCCGGTCTCGACCGCCGTCCGAGAGGATCTTCGACCTAGAGACTGAAGCTTGAAGACCAGAGGCGAAAGAAATCTTTGAGCGGGAGAAGTGATGGAAAGCATACTGAAGACAGAGACAAGACGAAATCTGGTCCCGTGTCTTGCTCCGAAGTTGCGGTGGTTCCTGAAGTGTCGAACCTTGGGCATCAAATACGGGATTCGGGCACGCCTGGAAGCCCGAGAGAACTGTCGACATGTCAGTATCTACAATTGTGTTCGGCTTTCAGCTCCAGCTGACAGCTGGGTATGACGGCGGCTCGATGGACCATGGTGGGGCGTCCGATGGAGTGACGGAGATGCGCAAAAATATAACCATCCAAGGCCACTGGATCACACGTGAAGCGACGAGCGGGGGCTAGATTTCTGCGCGTTCCATTACGAGGACACAAGGGAGCTGAGAGATCCTGCAAAGAGAGCTACTCGGGGTTCCGTGGTACCTGTGACGGCACACCCAGGTACAGGAGCAAGTACTAGTGCCGAAGGAGGGAAGGAAGGAGGAGAAAGAAGAGTAAAAATTGCCAGCACTTAAAGCCTAACAGAAAGATGGGCGCCGGCTGAATATAACTGAAGCGCCCATAATCAGTCCGTCAGCTTTCAAGCTTTGCTGAACGTTGGAACCAGGTGAACATCGCAACATCGAGTTTGGCATAGACTCCAAAGGCTGACACGTTGGCGAGTAGGTGACTAAGTCCGGGCAGTCCGTGTGGGCGTGTCATATAAACGGTGGAGGAAAAGGGTGTTTGCGTCGTCCGTGTCAACGGCGAACACCCCGGAAAGGACCAAATGCCGAGGTCACGAGGACGCATTTGACCGCCGCTTTTGCCTTATTTGGAAGGCTGTTTGCCGCGTCTATTATTTCGTCAGAATCTTGTGTTGTGGATGAAACACCAGGATTAGACGCCCTTTCTCCAGATTTCGTGCATTGACCCTGTCGGCTAGAAGTTGAGATGTCGATTTGCCTTATTTAGTATTTTTGGCACCTTTCGTGGGCTTGAAAGAAGACATTCGATGCTTCGAGCGTTCAGACAGCGCCGATTCTCATCGGTTTTTCCTCCATAAAAAGGCTAGATTCTTTCATATTTTAGGATGCAAGGTTTGTTTATCTTCGCGAGACCACGCGAGGTCAGATGCGCACGCGGAGATAGAAGCTGATTAGATGTGCAAAATGGAGAAATGTAGATCTGCCATGAGCTGATGGTCACCATGCCCGGAGGCTTCCTTGGGTCTTCCACTGTATTTCTCGAGTGAGGGCATGCCTTTTGACGTGTATACGGCTTATAGCGGGCGGCGGGAGCGAGTCGGATGCGATTCCCAGGAAAATTTGTGTGGGCGTGGGTCTGGGGCAAACGCAGCTCCGATTCCAAGGTTGTCGGAGACCGTTATCCTCAAGGTGCTGTCCTGTGCTGTCGGAAAAATACGCCTATCTTTCTCTTCCGCTCTCCCACCACACGAAGAGCGCTGGACCGGAGGTATCTCGTCCGGCCCTGAGCTGCGTATGTAATTGAGCTTTTGGACAGTTGGCAAGGGGTTGATCTGTCTTCATTTCTCCACTGTCAGATGAAAGTTGTCCACCCTGCCTCACGAATCCGTCCTGAGCTGCTTACCTCTTTTTTCGTCCTCGCGAGCACCTGCCTCCATGGCCCAGGGGCGCTCCACCGATGAGGACCCACTCACACTGGCCATGGCGCCCCCACCGGACGAAACCTTGGAACAGAGGCTGGTTAGGGAGGCTGCAGAAGCGGAGGCGAAGAGAATTAGCGACGAGATTGACGAGCAGATACGGAAGGAGAGAGAGCAGCTGAGGAGGCAGAGGAAGCCTGTGAAGCTGCTATTGCTTGGTGAGTTCATTCTTTGTGCCTCTGGAGATGGACGAGGTTGAACTATGGCATAGGGCAAAGTGAGAGCGGAAAGACGGCAACGTTGAAAAGTATGTCCTCCCCTTCATCTACTGCCTAATATTGTACTAATCTACGTAGACTTCCAACTCACCTATGCCCGACGCGAGTGGTCAGAGGAGAAGGCCGCCTGGCGCGCAGTCATCTTCCTCAACCTCGTACGCAATGTGAACGAAATCGTCAACCATCTTGCGAGCGAGATGTCGGATCTACCCTACCACCCCGACGATTCCAGCGAAGACCTGCAGATCATCCGGGCTCCCCGGGCGCTGCCCAGACTCAAGTTCACCGACAAGCACCGCGAGCTACGGACGCGCCTCGCGCCCCTTGCCACCGTCCAGCTGACCCTCGAGAGTCGGCTCGGTACGGCCAGCCTGGAACTGCACTCAACGAGCGTGAACACCGCCGCACCGTTCGACGCCCCTTCCTCTCCAACCTCCACATACAGCCGGCGGCGCGGTCTGCAGGAGTTCTCCATCAATTCGTCGAACGGGTGGAAGTCGGCGCTGGACAAGTTCCGGACGCTGCGTAACACACCATCGCGTGCGGGGCTCGAGAACGGGAGCGTCAGCGAGGAGGGCGGCAGCGGTGGCCTGAAGAGGGACAAGGGGCAGGACTCGACGGACTCGACGGAGGACGAGATCGCTGAGACTATCGCTTCGTGTCGGGAGGACATCAAGCTGCTGTGGGAGGACGACATCGTGCAGGAAACGCTGGCGCGGAGGAAGGTACGGCTGGAGAACGCTCCAGGGTTCTTCATCGCCGATGCGGAGAGGATAGCGAGGCGCGACTACCAGTCGACGGACGACGATGTTATCCGGGCACGGTTACGGACACTGGGTGTGCAGGAGTACCGTTTTATATTTGACCATGGACGGACGATGGGCCAGGAGTGGCGGTTGTACGACGTCGGTGGGACGAGGAGTAGTGTGAGTAACACGATGCTACCATTCATTATTCGGGCTCATTTTTATATGATACAGAGAGGTGCTTGGTATCCTTACTTTGACGATGGTATGATTTCATTTTTATATACCCAACATCCCGACGCAGGCTAATCATTCAATCCAGTCGACGCCATCATCTTCCTCGCCCCAAGTGCGTCTTCCCTTCCTCCTGCTATTCCCTTTTCCTGAACCCTGTTTCCTTCTACAGTATCCCCCTTCGACGAGAAGCTAGCAGAAGACCGACGGGTCAACCGTCTTGAAGACAGCTACCTTCTCTGGCGCTCCGTCTGCGCATGCAAGCTGCTCGCACGGACACAAATCATCCTCTTCCTGAACAAGTGTGATTTGTTGCAGGCAAAGCTGCAGCGGGGCATACGGATACGCGACTCGGTGCCGAGTTTCGGAGACCGGAAGAACGACCTGGGGACGGCGACGCGGTGTGAGTGCTTGCTTCGTTGTTTCGTTATCTCTGTTTCATTTTTAGTGGGGATAAGAAGAGGCTGATGTTGGGTTGATGAATATAGATTTCCAGCAGCATTTCAAGGAGATCTCACGGAACAACTCGCCAGTGCAACGGCCGTTCTACGTACACCTCACCTCCGTCATCGACACACGGTCAACAGCCGTCACCCTCGGTGCTGTCGAAGAGAGCATTCTCCGCGAACATTTACGCCGTGCCGACCTAATGTAACCTTGACATGCGCTCACTACGGACCGACTTCTACTTCATATCACCTTTTCCCCTCAGTCGTGCTTCAACCTTCAACCCAAGTGAATCACCTTATTCCTATTGTATGAACAACCTACGCTCTCCTACGATCCCCCCAATGCCTCTACGCCCTCCTTCTCCCCATATATACCGAATACCTCTGACCCGACCTCTTCTGATCCATCCACGCCATACACATGACCGATGACCTTACCTGCTTAATGCCAGACTTTACCATACCTTCTCGTCCTTCCACCTACCCGCCTTTCCCTTTCTTGCTTCTCTGATTCGTTCCAAATGACAATGCAACTAAGTACTGTACTTACCTCTGCCTTCTACCCCACATCTCTGAGTCAGATATCTGATTCCAAGCTTAGTAGATCTAGCTCTCTTTGTAGCCTCTTTCCGTTTGATTTTCCAAGGTTTGCTTACATGCTGGTGTTCTTATATCGTCGTTTGCTTTCATCTGGAAGTCCTCCACGTCCTTTCTTTGCATTTCAGTGTTCAGCGACGTTGAACGAGCCGTCTGCCTTTTGCATCAAAAGTCCAATCCGAGGATGTAAGTGTCCGTCGATTCAATGAGTACATACTGGTTGCTGTAAACCATATATAAAGTGCGATGTGAGGGTAAGGTGGTTGCGCTGGTAAGTATTATAAATGTATGGGATGCGCTGCAGGTAAAAATAACATGATGACAGCCGCGATCTACGCTTGAGCAGAAACTAGTCAGCAAGGCATCAACCACGCTACGAACCGAAAGCACATACCAATCTATGAGTGCCGATCTCCCAACCCATTATTACTTCTCAGCACAGGACTCGGAAGGCCTCTCTCTGACCTGCTCTCATCCAACGACATGTTCCGCCCAAAGGTGAGATGTGGTCTGCTCCCTGCCCGCTGTCCCTGCCCTATGCCAAGATCGGCATTCGCTCCCTCGCCCTCGTCTTCACTATCTGCTGGGGTGCCCACTCCACTGCCAGCATTACTACCCGTGTTGCTCCCAATACCACCGTCGCCCAGCCCAGGTGCACCCCGTCGTGCCCGGCGCGCATGGAACGTCCGACTTGCAGTTGCGTTGGAGAAGATGGGTAGGAGGTACCGCTCGTCGAGAGCCTGGAACCATTTTCCGTCCTCGCCCACACCAGCACCTAAGCTGTTCGGCGGTGGCGGGTGCGAAGTGTTCGCACTGGCGTCGTTATTGTTGAGGTTGTCGATCGCTGTAGGCGCGAGTGGAAGAACCTCGCCGTCAGAGTCGTACGAGTCCGAGGACGCTGTTGAGAAGGCGTTGTTGGCGGGAGAGATAGGTGGTTGGTTCGGTCCGTAGTTCTGCGCGTGGTGGTTGTACAAACGCGACGTGGCGTAGTGTGTGCCGATGCGGCCTGCTCCTGTGAGTCGTCCACCTGTTAGAGCACTGGACTCCTCTTCCAGCCGATTCCATCGCCCACCGGTACCACCCCGGCCAACCCACGCATTCCTCGTTGGTGGTGGCATTGGTTCGTCTTCATCGCTGCTCACTCCAGCATCGTCCTCCACACCTGTCCGGATGCCTAGTACCTCAAGCATCCTCGCCGTCGTGCCTCCGAAGGCGATCACCGTCAACACTACCACGATGAGCACCGTTGTCCGCATCATCTGCGCGTTAGGGCCTTTGAAGCCTGCAGCGAGAGCAACGCCCACAGCTCCTCTCAGTCCTGCCCAAAACAACATCATCTGATACGAATGCGGCAGCTCTTCCTGTCTTTGACCCCTAGCGTGTCGAAGGAATAGATTGATTAGCTCAGACAAGGGGAAGACAGCCGCGTATCGAGTGAAAATGACGGCAATGGTAGTGATGAGGATGAAGACGGGCTTGACATAGCTGAACACGGGTTCTGACACTGGCGCGCTGGTGAAAAGCGACAAACCGAGGTAGACGAAGATGAAGTTCTCCGACAGCTGAGAGAGCGTCGAGAAGATGTATTTTGTGGCTCTCTGGGTCCGGCGAGACATTGTGTGGTAGGCGTAATGCTTCAGGGTGATGCCACAAAAGAGGAGAGAGACGATGCCGGACATGGAGAGGCCGTTGGAGAAGAAATAACATGTGTAGGCGCACAGGGCGACAAGGCAGGACTCGATGGAGGGGTAGAGGTGCAGATACGAGTGTTTGAGCATGAGGGAGGTCGCAAGTCCAAATGCAACGCCCAGTGCCATTGAGACGCTGAACGAAAGCAAGAAAATCCCAATTCCATGGAAGATCGAAGACACATAGACCTCAGTTCCATGGAAATGGCTCAAGGTTCTGCACAGAGTGATTGAGAGACTACAACACAGTAAATCGAATAGAGATACTCACTCGTACATGACAATACTGACAGCATCGTTCAACAAACTCTCTCCGAAAATAATAGTGTAAAGCTTCGGGTCGACCTTGTACTGATTGAATATAGCCAAAATAGTGACTGGATCCGTAGCTGACAGAGTTGAACCGAAGGTGAGGCATTCAATTAGTGATAGCCTGTCCGTGTCTATCCCGAGATACGAGTAGATGAAGACCAAGATGCTATTCTGCAGGTGTTAAGGACTAGAAAATGACGCATAGAAATACGTTCAACGTACCCTACGCCAATTGCTGAAATAAATGTGCCTGCGAAGGCGAATGTGAGGATAGAGCCAAAGTTGCGGAAAAAGTTTTCCTGCAGAGGGTTCAAGATGGGAGATGGTACGGAAATATGGTATAACACGCACCTGCTTTAATTCATAACCCGAAGCCAGGATGATCGGCGGTAGAAGCAAGTTGAAGAAGAGCGTATGTTTGAATGTCTGGAGATTACATTAGCATTCTAAGTCAATAAGCTCCTTCGCGAGGTAAGAGCGAGCATTCTGACGTTCGAAACCCATCCTTGCCACCTCCTGCACCCTCACCGCTGCGTCTCTGACTACGCGCTTCCGCAGCTTCCCTAAGTCTGCCTCCCGAAGTCCTCCTCCCTCTACTCTGAAGCACAGCACCAGGGAGATTCAAATCTCACCAGCATATCCCGAATCATCGTTCCGGGGGCAAGCCTGACGACTAGCCCTACCAACATCCCGGCAAAGATCGACACCAGCGTCTCATGCACCGCTCGTATCCGTTTGATTTGAAGGTAATACGAGGTCAACAGAGACAAGATGAGTAATATGCACACGAGGAAGAGCGACCATGACGAATAGTACTCTTCTTCCTCTGCTGGAGGCGCAGTAGTCGTCGCGGCCGCTGCTGCTGCTGCTGTCGCGGAGGCGATTTTGAAGGACATTCTTGGCGTATTTCGCGTGTCTCGAGAGGCGTCTTTGAGCAGTTGAGGGCGATATGGAGACACAATGAAGGTCTACACGCTGCTCTTGGATGTCTGCAGGTGGATTGGAGTGCAAGAATGGGAAGAGTGTCTCCGAGCTGAGGCCCAACTTGAAGGGTCGTGTCTTATGTAATCATGTCAAATGCCCTTTCAGTGAAAGTCTGGATGCGTATCGTTGTGTGTATGCAAATTCTGAGCATGGGATGCAACAGATTATACGAACATACAGTATGTAAAGTGTATGGGATATGTCTAGTCTGGCGAAAGGCACCGCGTCCCATAGCCGGACTTTTGGGTAAATAGCGGCAGACGCAGACACGTACCGGCGGTTATGTATTCAAAACCTTTTCTTCATCCGTGTGCGCTGCCTTTCGCCCTCTTCCTTCTTCTTTTTTTCGGCGGCCTCTATCACATCGTCCCACAGGAACTTCTTAGTGAATACAAGCGTGGAAGACATTGATGGAAGTTTACCCCTCGTCTCCGGAGGAGGAATTGGGATGGTCAGGGCACGTCGAACGGCAGGGCTACGGAGGGCGAGAGTTTGCGCAACCGTCAGACTTGCAGTGGTCAGTAGGGAAACCAGGAGTCCCTAGAAATAAATGAAGGGACCCGCCGAACATGAGGTCAGGAGGAACGTACAACAGGGAAACTAGACATAAACCAGACACCCGGGATCGTCAAGACGCGCATCACGTTCATGAAGTGGCCCATGCCCGGCCTCTCAATGGTGTTGACGTCTCTCGCACCAAGCTGCGCCTCTTGTAAGCCCAAATGTAACGTGAACTAATATTATGCCTCACCGAAATCTGCATATTGACTGCCGCACACAATGCAATCGGTAAGACCAGGGTTGGGTCCACCACCGTCAGGTCAGGCAACAACGCAATCCCACTTTGGGTCAACTGTTCCACAGGCAATTTGCACATCTTCTGCACGCCAAAGAAGATCCCAAGGGTAATTGGCATCTGGATGAGCGAAATCAAACCAGCAAACGGGTTGATTCCGTTCTCCTTGTAGAACGTCGACATGGCCAGACTGGCTTTTTGAAGTTCCAGCCGGTCCCTCGACTCTGACGCGCGTTTGACGTCCTGCTGGAGTTTCATGATTTGCGGTTGGAGCGGCTGCATGCGCGCAGAGGCCTGCAGGCCCTTGAGCGCGAACGGAACGCATGCGAGGCGCCAGAATGCTGAACCAGCGACGATGGTCCAGAACCAGGGCATACCGGTGGTAACGTTGATTATTTCAAACGACCAACGGATGATGCCTGCCGGACTCCAGCCTGCCAGGCCCATAGCGGCAAAGTCACCGTATTGGAGAGCGGTAGGCGCGTTTTGGATGAGGGTATCCGTGATGGTTGAACCCAGGGACTCCACGGCAGAAGAAGGATCGAGGGAGGCAGCTGGATCTGACATAACAGAGGCATCGGCTGCTGAAATCGATTCTGAAGGAACTGTCGAGGCGAAGGAGGGGGTAGGAACCACATCATCAATATTAGAGGCTTCGGTTGGCGCTGGTGGGAGTGAAGCCTGTGTTTCTGCTGTTGGAATCGCCCTCAAAGGCCATATTGAAAAATTCCTAGACGCAGTAGGGCCCTGAAGCACGAGAATCCGTCGGCTTGAGGGCTGGGCAGAGTGAGTGTAAAATGTAACCTAGTTCGCAGGCACATACCTGCAACAAAGACGAGAATAAACGCGTATTTGAGCGACCTATCTGCAGAGGAGCCGATCCTGCACTGTTCAACAGGCTGTCAGGATAGAGACAGGCCGAGACGAAGCTTGGACACGCACATCCTCGAACACGTCCGCAAAGTTCCGTATCTAATCCCAAGGCTCACCGAACTTGAAAGGACCATTTTTGCGACAAATATCTTCTTTCTCAGCCCCTTGTAATGTCGTCTGAGGGTGTTTCCCTCTATCTTCGGGGCTAAGGAACTTGCGGACGGGAGCAGGAACAAGACTTCGGTCACGGTGGCAACTCCGATGAACTCGATTTCATGAAAGTTAGCCTGTCACGTGATGATACGCCGGGCCGCCCACCGGACAGCAGCCGGACAGACAATTTCCCAAAAGATTCAGTACATATGTAACACGTTTTGTCAGTACATCAAATCGTGATCCGGAAGCAAATGTAGAGTATCGAAAAACCACGAACGACAAGCACACTGGCATCCCAGACAAGTGCACCAGGGGACTCGGATACCCAGTTGCGAATAGCCTACTTAAAATCTCTGGTACACGCCCATTTCTCGTTGAAGGATACCGTCAATACTCAAGAGAACAGATTTCGACATAATTAAATTAGACTCGAAAACGTAAATTTACTGAAGTTCGAAAGGGAAGGGGATTATAGGTGCCCTGCTCAGCTTCTTCAGCGCATCAAGCAATTCTCGGTCTTCCTCCGAAACAGAAGCCTTGTGTGGTGTATTCACTTCAGTCGAAGAATCGAAAGGCTTGCCATCAGGCTCGCAAACCGTCCCAGGTTCCGGCAAGGTGCCGTTAACGAAGTAGTTTCGGATATGTTTTTGTGTGCAAACGGAAGGAGCGCTGAACGAGCAATGCTTTCAAGTATGAGGAAAGTCAGCCTGGAAGAAAGTGACCAGAAGGCAGAAATTAGCCTCACCCCTGGCGAATCTTGTGTGAGGACAACGGACCCGTTGAAGAAGCCGGACATTTTCCTTGCCCTAGTTATTTCCTTGTTGGCAAAATGAAGAAAGAAAAAAGAGAACGGTGATAACTTACGCTGGTAATGGAGTGACAGGGTCTGCACTTCGTAATTAGCGAAGTAACAACTTGAACACGAAAATCATCCTACCTGCAGTGTTCCCGACCAAGAGAATCGGGTAACTCGTGTTCGCGTCAAAAGGTCCTATACAGTCGTCAGACTCGCAATCCAGAATTGGTCTTGGAAGTACACACCTTGGAAGTGGTTCTTAGGGAATTTAGGCCACCCGCTATTTCACCTTTAGCAAACGAACTATCCGAAGGACAAGGTGGGCGTACACACAATCCAACCTGTTGTGGGACCAAATGTCACCCCATTGCGAAGAGTTGGCCATCATATTGAAGTACTCCTGCGAAGACTGTAAATCACCAGGAACGTCGTCTCCGTCGTTGCATGCGATGCCAATTGACGCATCAAGGACGGTGTCAAATAGGTGGGCCGCGTCACAAGAGCACTGATAGGGAGGAAGGGTGACCAGTTCGAATAGGCGTCGACCATCCCCGGCGGAAAGTTCCGCTAGTCCTTGAGCGAGGGTTGGAAAGAGGTCATAAGGGAAATAAAGGGACACAAAGACGGCAACGCGAAGCAAGTTGTAGTCCAATACACCATAGGATGTATCAGTCCTTACGGGAACTGGTCGTGCACGAACGGATTCGTACAGTTTGCTCAGATTTTGACGAATTTCGTCGGCGGAAGGCGCCCAGAAGGCGCATCCTTGTTGGCTCGCGTCCGCGCAGCCTGTGAAGAAGTGTTCCATGGTCTTGTCTGCATCGACTAGATTCTGTGTCCAGAGTGCTGAAATTATTTAAGCTACAGGGAAAAAAATCAGGAATAGGGTTAGAATACTTACTGGCATAATAATCTTCAGAATCGACTACTCCATCAATAACTAGCCGTTCTATCTTGTCCTGCGCCTGGCGACATTAGAGAACGTTACTTGATGATGCATGCGGCCCTTCTCTTACGGGGAACATGGCGGCAAAGGTAGCACCAAGGATAGATCCATATCTTAACGAAACACGGATGAGCCTTGGAGGATCATTTCTACAAAATGACTTACGAAAAACCCCAATACTGAAGCTTCTGCTGCCTATAAGCCTCGACGATACGCAGCATGTCCTGTGCAGTCTGGTCTGTGTTCATATGCCTTAGGTACCCGTCGTCCTGTTCTGCTGTAAGCTGTCCGAGCAATGTGGCTTGGGCCCAAGTTCGAGCTATCCCTTCGTCGGAGTTGTTCACTACCCTGGTTCCCATTCTTCCCCACAATGCGTGGAAGAGAACGACCGACGCCTGTTTATTGTTGGGACCGTCAATCCTGAGAGCGGAAAGGTAAATTGAATTGCTTACCTCTTGGGTCGAACCCTATAAGGTCAAACTGAGGACCAACGACAGTAGCGAGCATTTCCCCGGCCAGGATAATGAAGTCCACGCCACTTCCACCAGGTCCTCCCGGGTTGAAGAGCACGGACCCTCGATAGGAATCTGACTCTGCGGCAACGAGAGCGGGCTTGCGAACCAACGCGATGACGGCCTCTCTGCCTTGGGGTTCAGAATAGTCCAACGGCACCTAATAAACGTTGAGAACGTGAATTTAAATTGAAACGGAGGAATTTTCACAATAAATCGAGCACATTGCAATCCTGAGTAACAGTCTTGCCAGACGAGGTTCTTCTGCGGAAGAACCTAATCGTTTTGCAGTTAAGGAATCTGTCACCAGAGTGAGGGACCACGAAGACGTACGCCTTCCCAAGAGAATTCACTGCGTCGTGCATTCAGCTGTGATTTGCCAGATCCTGCATGCTTGCTGGAAAGCGGTTGATCGAGCTTGGAGAGAGATGGTGAAGCTAATAGAGCCAAGGTCGCGAGGACCTCAACAATTCCACGGCCGCTGAACATCTTCAAAGCGTTGAAGGGAGAAAAGTACTGGGGATCCATCATCGACAAAGGGTTAATTTATAGGATGATGCTTGGATGTAAGGACCCGGCTTTAGAGCTCAACGTTCAACACCGACGAACAACTGCGCACGCTGCGCAATCTTCGGAATCCTAGTATCCAAGCCGCTCTGGAACAAGAACAACAACATATTGGAAGTCTCCTTGGTGCTGTAAGCCGCCGTCACTGGCGGGACCTGGCTCACTAGTAGCGGCAGAAGTGTCGTCAATGCTCGGCATTCGTGTATCCAGCGTTTTCGATTAGAAGGCTCCAATCAACCATAACCATACATCCCCACTTTTCATGGTACATTGCCTTCCTGGAGCAGCGGGACTGGAGTCAGAAGAGCCAGAAAATCCAAGTAGAGTTGAAAGTATCGGGCGAGAACTGATTCCGAGGTCGGGTAACCGCGTATCTCATGCAGTCGGGCCTTTCTTTTAGAATCGCTCCGAAGCGAAAAATCATAACATGAGAACTGCGGTGGAGGAGACAACGCAAAAGACGGGGGATTTGGCGTTGATTGGTGTCAGATGTTCATGGACGGCATCAGCGGGCCGGATGTGGTTACAATGTTACATCACGTGACCCACATGCTTCGGTTAATTCAGACTTGTCTACCTCCTACTATTCTAGTGACTGGCAGACCTATCGTCTATCGCTATCTGAGCCGGAGCAGACATCATCGGCTTCATAAATTAAGGACGTCGTGCCACCATCCTGGGGAGACATGTCCGTTATACTTGCTGTCTTCATGGACCTGATTGCCCCTCTGAACTGGGTCGTTCAAGGTGGAACTAACTTTTAGAAGGAAACTAGGCTCACAAAAGGCACAAAATATGTGCGCCGGGACGCGCAGAAAGACTCGTTTAAGATAAAAATCACTTTCCCAGACCTTCTGACTAAAGTTATCGCATGAGAGGAGCGATGTGATCCAGTGAAGGGCCTCCCTCTCCAGAAACCATCGGGAGCTGTTGACGTTCATAGACCAAGCTTTCTTCTGGCTAAAATCAGTCTAAAAGAGCCTGAAATTTAGGCCTTGACTCTGCACCGAAAAGGAACGGCGTCGAGGGACTAACCATTATCGTGTACTCATCGGGGTTGGGTCTGCATTGATAGATCAGCATGTGGGGCCGAAACGAGGAAATAGAATCGATGCATGTGTAAAATACTTACCATCCTGTTGGGAGGACGAGGCATCTTCCTTGTTGAGAAGAACCCCGCCCACCTTACTCCATGAGGGGTGCCAAAGCCGTCCCCAGAATGAGCAAACAAAAAAACCCTAAATCGTGTTTGCCAATTGCTGTGATAGCGCAAACCGAATGTATGGAAAATAAACGTCTTTCGTGGGGATGAAGCGGCCGTTGTAAGATACGCCGCGGTGGAACGGTAGGCGGGTGCCTACTCGACATTTCTGTGCTCGAAGGAAGTGAACACGCCGAAAATACAAACTGCAAAAAAAAAATCTTGGAAGAGGCCATTCGGGGAGAAGTAGGTATTGTTACACAACCTTACGAAGGAAGGAGTCCTCGCGGTATGTCGCTGTGATGGATCTATTGGTCGTTGTTTGGGTGTCAATCTGGTGTCAATCCGAAGAAAGAATGGGGTGACTAAACTTATCGTCATCACTTCCTGGAATCTCCGGATGCCAACAGTCTTGAGCATGCGTACAGCTCTCTCCTACACCGTCCAGGAACACCCCAGAAGGTTAAAGACAAGAAGGACATCGATAACATGAGGAATTAGGGGGAGACGCATGGACCGCGCGGAAATGAGGCTCAGCGAGCCCGTAGGAGCCTTTTACCGTCTATCTCGATTGCGACGCATTCTAAAAAAGACAGTGACCCGGCCATTATGGACACGCACCCTTGAACGTTGCGTATGAGGCGAAATATCGGACCATCCAGACATGCCTTGGGTGCCTCGTCGACCAAGTTGGTAAGTAAGAGTTTGCTGGCGGAGATTTGACGATCGAAAGAAAAAAAGGACCCTCTCCACCGGAGTTGGATTGAACAGCCATGCCTCCCACATGAGCTGGAAGCTTCTTTGAAGAGATTGGGGATGTCGATGGCGAAAATTTATTCCCTGGACGGACCAAGAGGTAAGTGAGCCGTTGTTCTTGGTGGAATAACCCCAGTATGACAAGAATGCGGCACGACAGCAGCCTAGGCCGGAGGCTTCCTTCTTCACTCGTGCCTTCATCCATCGACTCTTGCCGCGAGTAGTCCCTAGGGCCAACTCGGCGTCCCCACCGTCTAGGTGACTAGGTTCCGCCGCATCCTCCCTGAGATGCCGTCTGCGGAGCTCATAGAACAACGAACTGCATCGTTTCATAAAGGTGCAGCAGTTGCGTCGCGATCTGCCACCATTTTCACTCAGTACGAAGCGTCCTCTCTGCGTTGCCTGTCAAGAATAGTTAACAAGTGTGTCAGACCACCAGGTTAACTAGTGAATGCCCTCCAGGAGGCCAGTTCAAACCCAGGTATGAACGTAGTTTGGCGCAGCTGGTCGAGCTACCAACATGCCTTTCGAACCTTCAGGACGTACTAGGAATCCTATGAACCATCCTTGAGAGGAAGAACCAAATCAATGAAACAGCAATGGGCAAAAGCAAGTAGACGCACTGGTCCAATTTTGAACATATTTCTATCAAGGTAATTGGAACTTTTGTCAATTGGAAGGCGAAATAACTCCTAAAGATCTTACAAACCAATTTTGCCGCGATTTTAGGCACTCAAATGGTCAAGTTACCGACATACCTTCGTTGTTCGCCTTTCCGCACGGAGCCCAACGAGGCCAAGGTGCACTAGCGTTTAGTGCGGCCGCTGCATTCATGGTACGGGTGAATGATCAGGCAGTCCAGTCTCTCGGTCGCCCAACAGAAGCCACGGCCTCAGCAGCAATCTCGAGGATTCCAGGAGATCCAGAGACGACGTAAGATCATAGGACTACCATGATTCGCCAGCGAATGAGGGATCCAAGTCAGCCGCGCCCGAGTGCTTTCCGATCCGCGATCCATTGTTCTGACTTCGCTCAGGTCTTCAAGTAGCATCTTCTACCATCGCTGCCCACGTACCGACTAAGGCTGAGACGCGCGAAAGTCCAAAGAGTTGACGAACGGAGACCCGTAAGCGCATTCCACAAAACGAGGCGACGTTGCTGATTTGTTGTCGTCCCAGGTGGATTTTGAACCCCGCGAATGTGCTCATCGACGTCACTGCCGCGATCAGGCATTTCGCCACGACCTGGCCAACCACCTTTTTGCGAAATGAAAGGCTATTTCGACTCGGCTTCATATCAACGACTGCGACAATGGCTGCGATCTCTGCAATGCTGTAACACTAGGGTCCGAGGAGCGATTCCCGTGAGCAGGAAAATCCACTGATCATCGTCACGGTCCTTTCATCTACGGACGCTCCGATAGACACAATGTAGGCTCCTCGGTATTGCAAGAATATCCCATTAGCTAACTGGAGCAGTCGAATACAGAAACCATTATGTTAAAATGCGTACAAAACCCGGTGGAAGCGGAAAACATATATCGTAACGGCAATTTTTAAAAGGTATAGAGTGAGGCTAAGGAAATCCTTCTTTTATGTGGTCACAGACCAGAGGGATGTCCTCCAGTCTCCTTGGATGGTCAGTCCATGATGCTACGGGAAGATATTTTTTTAGAACCTCAATTGGTGTTCATCAAAATATGGCACATACAGCTCTCATGAAATCGCCACTTAGGAGGCGTCTACTTCTTCTGGGCTACAGATAGAACACCACCGCCAGACCCGTACGCCGACGACAAACTGGCAAAGGCCGCCTCGTAATTTTTGGGCGAAGGAAGACTGGACACCTTGGGTTGTGCGTGCGCGGTCGCGTTGGGCGATTTTGACACCTTCGAGGACTTCGTCGAGCTAGACTTTTTCTGCGGTAGCGAAGGAACACCGCCGACGAATCCGAATGATGAAGCGAGGGTGCCGAATGAAGATTCCCAGTTCTTCGATGAGGAAGGGTAAGATGAAGACGGTAAGAGGGAGACGGTGGATGATGAGGATGAAGACATCGTTGTCGTGGTGTTAGGCAGAGGTGTTGTGGAACTCTGGGGTAGAATCTCTTGAGTGTGCTTGGTGGGGCGTTTGGATGAGGACTAGGAGCACCTGCGTCTCGCTTTTAAACCTTTCAGCGGTAGAGATTAGGTTCTATACTCGCATAATACTGCCTGGAACTTTGTACACATATGGTACGCACTCTCCACCTTTGTCGGGCGCGAACCGCGTATGAGTCATGATAGGCAGACAAGGGCCAACCAGATAAAAGTACCTTCCCTTCGCGATTTCCTCGACGACCGCGCTACCCGCAGCAGTCGGCTCCCCATCTTTCTCAGTGGTAAATGCGTCGAGTCAGAAGGATGCGCACACTATCTGGTGTCTTCGGCCTGCACGCAGTCTGGTCTGGCAGTGACGTGCCTTGCGGTACCTCCTTACCGACGTCAACGTCCTACCGCGAAGGACGGAAAAGCCCAGGAGCATTACTGCGAGGCTATGGTCCCGATAACTGACTCATCGACCTGTGAGTGAACGCTATTTTTAGAACACTGGTCTTCTGTACGGTGTTGAACGGGGTCCAAGCTCAAGCTCAAGGGCGTCCGACATCAAACGCTCGACCACGAACAACAACGACGATAGAGTCGGAAGTTGAAGAAGTAAAGACAAGAAAGGGCTGAACTTTCGATGGATCAGAAACTCGAAGATCAAAGAGAGTTGTCGAAATAAAAATCTGCTCCTTGATCAGGAGTTGGATTTCCACCATTCTCCTTGATGTGCTCTTCCAATCGCCCAGACATCGAGTATTCTGAATCTGTCCAGCCGATAGACAAAACAACGCCAGAAGTTCCGACTGGAGGAAAAAAACAGCGATTGGCTTTAAATAATGAGCTACTCAGTCTAAGTGTTACCATCCACAACCTTCGATTTTCGATGCGATCACAGGCCCAGCTCGTCAGCGTAAGGCAGGGCATGAGAGTCTCCGACGACAACGTAGGTGGGTTTGGCGCTGATTAGAGAAGTAGCGGTCTAAAAATAAATCAGAATGAGACAAGGGCTTCCAAAGAACCAGTGGTCAAGACGAACCTTAGAGAAACCGGTGGCCTTGACGCTGTCCAGAGATGAGAGAGTCGCATCGAGAGTGGCTGGAGAGCCAGACAGAATCTAGTAAAAAGATGAGAAAACCACACACATGATATTATCTTCAAGTACCTTCGATCCCAAAACATTAACCAGGCCTTCCCGAGTATCAGCAGCGCTGGCAGCCGCAAATTTAGCCTTCGCAACAGCAGATTTGAGTTCCTCGGCCTTGATGCCCTTCGCAGCAGCCTTTAAAGCAGCAACAGCAACCTTGCTGGCCTCCTTAACACCGGCAGCGGTCGATCCCTGGACGAGCAGACCGAAAAGGCTAGCGTCCGAGTAGGGAAGGTAGATAGTTTGAACGGAGGTACCCTCTGGGACGGCAGCGAGAGGTGAGAGGCCCTTCGACCACTTCACAGAAGGCGTCGGGGAAAGGTAGGCAGCAAGGGCAGCAACTTCCGGCACGGGTGCACCGGCAGTACCAAAGCCAAAGAACACAGTCTGCGGGCCGCTACTCGCCTCCAGACGGGTCTCGCCTCCGAAGTATTTCGATGTAGGGGTGGTTGCCTCATTCGACGCGGCGGCATTGGCGAAAGCTTTCTCCACAAGTCCACTTAGGGTGCCCTGGTCGATACCGGTGCCGAGGACGGCGATGTTGCCCTTGCTGAAGGCGGTAGCGGCGAAGGCCTTGACGTCTTCGACAGTGAGGCCGCTGTGTGCAGGCGAGAAGAGCGAGGAACCGAGACCGGAGCGGAATGCCAGAGCGTGAGCCGCCTCGATGGCTTGCGTGGCGGAGTCATGCGATACTGCTTCGGTATCCGCTTCTACGAGGGGTGTAACGTATTCCTCAAACTCGTGGCGGGTGAACCTAGCGGATGTGATAAACGAGGAGAGGACGTCGACGAAGAATGGCCTATTCAAGTACGACTGAAGTTGAATACAGGTCAGACAGCGGTTTGAAAATATGCTACTCACGCATCTGCTCGCAAAAATTCGGCCGTCAGAGCGAGGTGTTCGCGACCAAGACTCGAAGTCAAAACACCGCCATAAAGGTCACTCTCGCGGACCGTCCCGATTGTTGACCTCTTCGTGGTGCTCTACCTCACACATATCAGAAAACACGTCCCTTCCAAAGCTCCGATATTTACCTTAAACGCGAAGTTTTTCAGGGCATTAGCGACACCCTTCTTGGGCTCGAACCGACTGCCAGCTTTCACAAGGATGGTCACGGACGACGTGGGCTGGTTGTAGTCAACTGCAGCGACCTTGACCCCGGTTGTGTCGACGACGGTGGCAAATGAGCGCGCTAGGCGCTGCACGTTGCGCGTTGACGACGCTCTAGCGGCCAGCATCGGGGATTTTGAGGAGGTGTTGTTGAAAATCTGGTGCAAGCAGCGTGCGGCTTTTCGGAGTTTGTTGGCGTCTTTCCGGATCCGTCCGCGTCCGTTTTTGGTAGCTCCCATCACCAGCCACTCAAGAAGAAGCGGAATGTAATCTCGTTCTTGAACAAACGGAACCAGAGTCGAAATCTGTCTGAGGCGCACATCTATCTATTTTCTCTGTCTGATGAAGAAGATTTTCTCCCCTATAGAAAGATTCCCTGGGAGAGAATCTGCCCATATTCGGTGTGCTAATGCTTGCCGTTGCAGGAGGCGTCCCAGAGAATGAAATTTGGGAGATAAATTTCCAGACTTCTACAACCCAGGAAACGGCGATATATTCAACAGATTGAATTTTTTCTCAGTTCGCGTGCTGTACGCTGGAAGATTATTTACTCGACTCAGCGCCTTTCATGTACACTTTTTCAATTAGTTTCCCGATTTCTCGAATTATTCAATCCCACTGAATGAAGCGTTCTCTCTTTTGAATTTCCTGTTACAGCTGTGATGGAGGAAAAGCAGTTTCTGATTTTGGGATTCGGCTTTCGCCGAAGGAAAAATCATTACACAGTGTGGCGCATGGTGCAGGTAGACCGGAACGGAACGACGGCCCAGAAGGCGTTGGCGAATGGCGGGCTGTATATCTTTTGTTGCGAATGTCGTAACGTCCTATGGCCCTTCTGTGGAACGTGAGCGCATGATGATACAGACCCACATCGTCTTGAAGACCGGCCCGATCATTCGAATCATTCAAGCCAGCGTGCTCGAAGTGCTGGTGTCCTCGAATTGCAATTCGGATTAGCTTATCCATCCCATGATTTTCCTGACGAGGTACGGCGTTCCACCACTCTGGCGTCTGTTTCTTACATAGCAACCGCACAGTCGCACTGCATACCAGGCTTCCATCCAATGACCACCTTTCAGGGTGTACAAGTTCAGCCGATTATTTGGTGACAGAACTCTAAAACTCTGCCTCGGTTGACTCGATCCTTCCGGTTGATCGTCCGATATGGCCGTGTCAAACTTTCTGTTGTGGCGTACCTGCTGACCACACCTTTGGAGAGGCGTGCAACGCAGGGGTGAAAATTTCGAAAGGTTAACCGTATCAGTAACGAGATACCATGCGCATTATGAGGAAATTACCGTACAGTTCAAGCAGATGAAGATCGACAGACTGTCCTTTGAGAAAAGTACTTCTATCCAGAGCGAGACGGAAAGAGAAGGCAAGCTAAGCGTTCGGGGAGACGACCGAGGCTCGTCTAGATTTTACGCGCATGTACGGTGTGGACAACTGCCACCAACCCATTGAGAGAATCCATCTCGCGCATATACTCTCCTACCAAGCGATCAAGTCCATTCTGTGTCCATCCGGCTTCAATAAGGAGCGGCTTGATTGAATCCGCATACCGCTGGTGGGCTCTCCTGCAGTCGACGCCGATGGTCCTCAAGGCAGGGTCAGCCCTCCATGCGCCGATGGGAATGTAGAGCTTCCTTGGCGAGATGGCCGTAAAGCATCCTTTGCTTTCAAGGATTGAGGTGATCAGCTCAGGTATCGGCCGAAGGCCTCTGCAGGAGTCCAGAGCATCGTTGACGGCGTCGAAGAACCGGCAGCAGGCGGGAGCGTGCATGGCGAGATTGCGGTTGGAGGCAGGATCGAAGGCCGTGTAAGGATCCCACTCGCAGGACACGAAAAGACCTCCTGGCCGCAGAACACGCGCGACCTCGTCTAAAACGGCGTGGTAATCGCGCACCTAGGTCCTGCACTCAGTGACAGTCGGCAAGGGACGAGGTAGCGGGCCTACCGCGAGGGTGATATCGCGAGCATGAACGACGTCGAATGTCCCGTTGTCCCAGCGATATTGTGTATTGACGTCGTCCAATTCAAACTGCACGTTATTTGAAGGATACCGGGTTGCAATAGGAACTAAAAATGGCACTTGGTCAGTTCGCTCTGATGATGCCGGAGAAAAATATCTTGCCAATGTCGAACCCGCGGAAGTGAACCCAAGGAAATTCGCGCGCCATCTCCATTGCCCTATCAACGGCATTTTTAGATCAATCTGATACAAGTTTAGAGGCTGCCCACCATATCCCAGTGCCAGTGCAGACGTCTAGCGTCATCTTCCGTCGTCCCTGGTCGAACGCGAGTATCTCGGGGACAGGACCCACGTAGTGGGCACCCAGAAATTGATGGAGAATATTGTGCAAGAGTCGGTGCCTCTGTCGAGCCAAAGGTAATCTATAAACACCCGTTCAGAGATTCAGCAATGATGAGGGCTCCCACCTCTTGTTCCGGGGTGTCTACAGGAAGTGGGTAAGGCGATGAGCTTGAGTGATAGAGCCGACCGTCGCGCTCGGAGAAGTAGTATGGGAATTCATCTGATTGGAGCTCAACGAGAGCTGAAGATGCGTCAGGTGGATTGGAATGATGGTCTCCATTGTTGTGACCACCCTGTTCGTCGGAATCATCGCCAGAGTTGTTTCCGTTTGAACGGCGAGGTGGAACGGTCGGCGCAGGCATGGTGGGATGATTGCTGTTGACGACAGAGAACGTCTCCTTAGGCGTTCTTTATAGTCGTAGACGGACAGTGATACCAACACCTTTGAGCAAGGTTGATGAGGCATCGGGGACTGTTGACTGAGATTTTACATGCGACGAAGCTGGGCCCGGAGTCCCCGTTAATTTCTTCGTCCATTCCGTGGATGTGGAGAAGTTGTCTTCCGAGAGCCACGATTGTTACGCAGGGCATGAAATAACCGATTAATCCTTTTCGCAAGGAGCATGGACCCAGGACATGTGGAAGCCACTTCGCGAAGGGGCACTTGCCTACAGCGGGCGTCTATCTCGATAGCAGATTTACTATGCAATCATTGACTGCGCTTTGCACCAAGTTCCCGGAAGTTGTTCACCTATTGCCGTACACGGAGAAGAGGTCATTTCGCCCAAAACTGATCCGGACCTCCTGACCCTTCTTCTCGCCCTCGCCCTGGTTCTCTTCAGGGTCAGCGAGGAATAAAAATATCATTGAAAAGATAGTCAAAAGGTATTGCTCACTTTTAAGAGGGATGGCTGCAGTTAATGCCGAAAGCCTGTAGTGACACGATGTCGAAAGTTAATGCGACATGTACGCGTCGTGACGACGGATCATGAGTTATCACGTGTTATGTCACAGATATACGTGACTCGCCTTCAAGTGCCGATGACTTGACTTGTTCCACATTATTCTTGACCATCGTTGATGTTCCTTGACTCAGACAACGCATCATATAACTGGCGGAGCACTCTATTTCTCATTCGATATGATGCGCGACATCGACCTGAAAGCCTTCTTTGCAGAACAAGATGAACGGATGACGCTTCCGGACGAGAGCCATGAGGAGTTTCTAGAACGAATGGCTTCATTCACCCGACAAAAGTGAGTAAAGTGACTTTTTGTAGAACATTATGGCCTGACTACGGAAACAAGCCAAGTCTTTCATGTTCTCTCCCCTCGAATGCCCAGCGACGCCTCTTCTATGTCGGCTCACAACCCAGATACGACGTTGGATCGCCCGACCTCGTCTTTTGTATCTATTGACCGCGGAGAGGTGCTGGATGAATGGAAGACTATTTTTGGCTGTTCTGGTGATGTTAGGACCGCAAAGCGCAAGGCGTCTGACCAGGAATTAGTACCCACTGCGGGCAAGCGTAAGAAAGTCGCCGATCAAGTTCAAGATAGCCACCAAGATGTTAGCAATCTAGTGCCAGACGATCCAACAGCAAATGCTTCAATCATACCTCATCAAGTTTACGACACATCCATGGCCAGGTCTGATTTGCAAGAAATTTCTTGTATCCAACAACCCAGTCCCGGAACAGAAGTGAAACCGAACAAGAGAAAGTCTCTATATCCTGCCTCAAGTCGGACGCCATCCAGGAAACGTTTCTTAGAGGAAAATCGCATGCCACAAGCGTCTGCATCACCTAGCGCTGCGAACATTAGATCGTATGACCTTAAATTCACCCCGTGTTCGGGATTCTAATCACTGTTGTCAGCATTCCAAAAGCGCAGCAGCGTCGATCCCAGTCTAATGAAGATCCACCACATGAAGAAGGTCTTGAAGATGTACCAGAAGAAATCGACTCCTTCACGGCTGAACTGACGGTTCCACCGCCTCTTCCCAAGACTGTTCAAGATCGGACTAAGAAATCTAAAAAGGGTCATTCTGCCCAAGGTCTTCGCAGCCCAGATGCAAGTCATAGCCCGTATGCTTTTCTCACCTAAGAATTTTTGGCGAAGCTCATATGCATCCGCAGGATAATGTCGTTCTCTAAAACCATTAGCACTTCTCCGAGACGCCCTCAGAATCAGTATATTGCGATCCCGAAGTCAAACCCTCCACTTGATCTCCGACCTCTGGACGAAGCTACACTCCTCAATACAAAGATGCGACAGCGCCAACCCTCTGGTCCTCCAACATCACCAATAGAAGATATAAGTGTCCTACGCGCGGCCCCCGAAAAACGAGTTGGGAAGCCAGGTCCAGCAGCAGCAGAACCAAGCAAGCTGTACTTGGAAGTCCAGCAACGGATCGCGAAACACGCCAGTACGAAGCAGCGAGATAAAGTCCTAAAGACGGCCCCAATAGACGAGTCTTCTATTATCTATGTTTCTTCATCTCCGTCCTCACGCACAAGCTCTCCTGCACCAGTGGCACCCGAATCGTCAAAAAAAGCACAGACGGAACAGTCGAAGCCAGTAGTTGCGAAACGGAAAGTGCACAGAAAGAAAGAAAAGCCGCAGCCAATGACTCCAACCGAATACGCTCGCATGCTGCAGGCAAAGGCTGCCGCGGCGGCTGCCGAAGCTGCAGAGGGGCAAATGAACGATGCAGAAGGCTCAACCTCGAAGCCACCAATGAAGAAGAGAAAGAGCCCCACGGTGAAGTTCCTTAGCGGAAAGAATATCTTCTACGCCGGCGGTGATATGCGGAACGCGTCAGAGACTACTCGAGCCAAGATGGACATCGTGCGTTTCTATTTTCCGCTCTTGCGCTCCATTTCTCATGGCGACTTCAATTAAGATCGTGCGCTTTGGCGGAAACTTGATTCCAGTATTCGACCCGAAGGTCACTACACATATCATCACAGATGCTCATATGGGATCGACGCTCAAAGCTCTCGGAGTGAAGAAGCTGAAGGACATTCCAGAGAACATCCCTACCGTGACATGGAAATGGGTCCTTTCTGTCTTGGGAAGTGAAGGGGTGCTCTCGCAAGATGAGATTGACGGAAGGCTCAACGAGGTGTGGCAGTACGCGGCCTTCAGCGAGCGGCTAGATGCTGGTTATCAGCCTAAGAAAACAGTCTCCATCGCTTCGTTCAAATTCAAGGGGAAAATGAAGGCCGTCGATCCAGCTAGCGGCGCACAACGGTAAATATATGCTTATCCCAGCGGATAGAGTCACCTGATTCCATCTTTTCTCATAAAAGGACTGATTCTTCCACCGTCGTTTTGCAACCCCAACCAATCCCTGCTTCTAACCACATCCAACACGTTAGCAATTCTGTCACCCTCCAATCCCGCCATATAGGCGCACCTCTCTCCCCTCCGACACCTCCGGAATGTCCGCAGGCTGCAGCTTCTTCCTCCAAATCTACCCTGGACCAAGATCCGCATAAATCCGCGCAAGAGTCTGAAGACCCCCTTGCCGAGTTCTATGATCGAGCAAGGGGGGATCAGAAGCTTAGGGACGAAGGGGTGCGTATTGCCTTCGTTCCTGAACTTACCCACAAGCGCTGAGATGCTTTCTCGCACTTCGTTCAGTGGTCCAGTTTGGGAGAGTCAGATGCAGATGATGCGAACGACGATGGAGATGAAACGGATGACGAACTCCCTGCACCTCTCGGCCCAGTGAAGAGAGAAAAGAGGGTAACATCTATGCGACTTTTCCCTCGGATACCGCTCACGCTTTCATTAAAGGGTTGGACTTGTGACAAGAAAGAGCCTCAGAGAACGACGGACTCTCCGAATCAAGATATCATTGACAAGGTCCGGAAGCGTCAATTCACAGTACCTCTGAATCAACTTGACTGCTACTCTCCAGCTGACTGAACTAATGGAACTACATAAAGCAAAGCTGGGAGGTGAAGATCATTGGCGTGCATTCAGCTACAACAAGTGTATGTACGCGGCAAGCGCTTTCAAGATTATTTTGATTTCATTCTTTGATCTTAGGCATCCGCGCGTTGCGAAATTATCCCCGCCGTATCAAGACTGCGGAGGAAGCTCGTGGTATAGGTGGTGTTGGTAAGAAAACAGCTCAGAAGGTAGTGTTTAAATCATCCCTGTCTCCGCAGAGATTCCCTAGACCTCAAACATTGTTTAGATCGTGGAAATATTGCAGACAGGCGACCTCCGCCGCATTGCGTATGAGAAGACTAAGGATGTTGAGGTTACCCGCCTTTTTCAAGGCATCTATGGTGTTGGTACGGACAGGTTTTGCTTCTCGTCCCTTAAGCAATGGATTAAAGGAATCCTAGGTCAATCCATTGCCTTCCAGTGGTACGCTGCGGGATGCCGGACGCTTGAAGACCTACAAGCCGGCAAAGGTGGCGTCAAGCTGTCGCATGTCCAAAGAATTGGCCTTCAGCATTATGATGGTGTGTCTCACCTATATGCGACGTGTTGCAAGTGCCTTTCGTTTAACTTCGAACACTAGATATCAACTCTCGGATGCCTCGCGCCGAAGCAAGAGAGATATTTGAACTGATCAAGCCGATTGGTTTGTTGAAATGATTTTTCACTTCTCGAGCTGTTTCTTATTACTATTTTTCAGCTCTCTCCATCGACCACAAATTGTTTGTTGAGATCATGGGAAGCTATCGAAGGTCTGTCCTCCATGAAGATGACTCAAACATCAGACTCAAATTCTGCCGTAGAGGAAAGGTGGATTGTGGCGATATCGACATTCTCCTTACCCGTCCGACAGACGATGGATCAACGCACAGCGGTAGCTCCTTTTAGCAATCCAGTGGTCCTTTCTGACGAGTTCCAACAGGAGTCATCCCTCGCCTGCTTGAAGAACTTCACGCTGCTGGAATTCTTACAGAGGACCTAGCCCTTCCTGACGAACCATTCGATCTCGAGTGCACGTATCGTGGTTTGTGTCGGCTGCCTCATGTGGACGGCTCAAGACATCGGAGGATTGATTTTCTGAGCGTCCCGTGGACGTCAAGAGGAGCAGCCTTGCTCTATTACACAGTAGGCTCTTTCCCAACGCTTCATGGCCCCAGAAATTAATATTTTTCCATCTTCTAGGGCGATGATATTGTAAGCGTTGGTGCCTTGTCTCGTTCTCGCGGGATTTAATACCCCATCCCAACTAGTTCAATCGTGCAATGCGCTACAAGGCCAACGTGCTGGGCTACTCTCTGAATCAGAAGGGGTTGTTCGGAAACGTCGTCCGAGACCCCCGCAATCGACGCGTCAAGTTCAACGACGGTGAGCAATATGTATCTATTTCAACCTCACAGTCCACCCACATAACTCCCCAGGCGTCCTCATTGCATCTGAAACCGAAGAGGAGATATTCAAGATTCTCGGAGTTCCTTGGCAGGAGCCGCATGAGCGCGTCCGCGGTTAGAAGAACATGTGGTTCAAATATCCATATTTTGGAAGGAGCAATGCGCCCATGAAAATGAAGAGATCAAGAGCTTGCCGTTGTAAATTATAGGAGTCCCGTTCCCTCATCGATGCCGTTATACACCTAGCCACATCCGCTTTCTTGCCAAATATCTGCGTGTAAACCAGGACATCATTAAAATTCTAAGCGCTAGTACAATGGGCTGGCACAATATGATAATGCATCCTCAAGCTAAGAGTAGATGGAGTGAAACACTCGGATCATCGAAACATTCAGTCACTCTTCAACGACTTGAGGCTTACACGATACACGCCAGCGCTTACTGCTGCCCGAATCCCCATCGGGGTTGGGTCCATATCTTATCTTATCAGCATCTAGATGGGATTTTCTGCGTTTGACAATCGCGCAGTGCACCTGTGTCGTTGTATGAAGGATCGTAGAATGCCCCATCTCACTATGAACGCTGATATCTGGGCTCAGATTTTCATAGAGGTATCAGAAGATGACCCCCTCATGCCCCTGGTCATATGATCCGTTGGTCGTTCGTGGTTCGACCTCGCGGGAAACACGCCTCAGCGCTCAGCTTTGGACGAAACTCGCACTTCACAAAACTCGACTCAGAGATGCTGGATTCATCGCCACACACCTCCAGAATTCGGGTGGCCTTCCCCTTGACATCTCCATCACCTTTCCATCTGACCTTAAACTTAAGGACGTGCCCTCGATGCTCTCACTCCAGGTCATTGACCATCTCCGGTCAGCTGTTGCAAGGACACGTTCACTTGTTGTAGACGCGCCATATCACGAAGCATGGAAGAATCTCGTCCCTGCGATTGGAGAAGGTCGAGCTGCTTGTTTTAAAAATCAGGAGACCCCCCTTAGAAGACAACACACGCTTTTCGATACTGACGACGGCGTTTACCCCGTCGCCAAAGCTCGCCCTCCTCGAGATCCCTCTGTGGCCACTTCTAGACCTCCCCATCTTGCAACAATCACCTCTCTCGTCTTCGAGAGTCCTTTGATGGCTGCGATGTCCGCGAAGTTCTCCTGCTCGTGCAGGCTACGCCACAAAGGGATCGATATGATTCTAGCGCCTCCGAAGGGCGATCGAGAATCAAGACACTCTCGTTGGGCAATTGTAAGTGGGTTTCGGGAGAAGGTCTCCGTGCTTTTGTTTCAGGGCGCTCGTCAGAATTTCTACTGTGTCTGGAGCGATGCTCAGATGTTCAAGAGGTGGATCTTCAGGAGCTGTCGAAAATTGACACCGTTGAAGTTGAAGTGCGGGATCAATTATTCGACTATACACATATACACGCTTCTTCTTTTCCAGCATAAATCTTGATCGGCTCTTATGTAAGCTTAAGCCCTTAAGGCCTTGACGGCGTCCTTTGAGAAAGACGGATTCCACTCCGGGATGCTCGAGCCCCTGTGTTTACAGTTTCACGTGACTCCTTTTCTGATTGTCAGCTGCGTTCAACCTGTTCAAGTTGCTCGATGATAATTCGCGTTCGCGTCTCTTTGAAGACCTCAGAATTGTCTGACACGATCAAGTCTGGCTTTCGTCCGTGGCCTGAGGATGTCGGATATGGCTTCTTCCCTGGGAACAAGCCACCTGCTAGCTTAGGTATGCGCCTTCGAACATCATTCTGGCAGTGCGATTTGAAGTTTTCGCGGTCAAATTTCTCGCCCACACGCTGTGTCAAGCATGTATCGTTCGGGCTGGCAATATCAAACCTAACGCTGAGTCAGAGACATTCCTAGTCTGCGACTTCTGCACGCACATTTTTTGCGTAAGTCATTCTCCCTCTGAATCTATGTAAATTACAAAGCATACCCAGGCTGCATAGACTGGACAACTCATTCGATAGGACTATGGCTCATATGACTTCAGAAATCTCCTTCTGGACGAGAGTTTTTCTTATCACTCCAGCGCTGCGTTATATATTGGGCTAAAAATAAGCTCCCTGGAAGCTGCCTGCCTCTTTACCCTTCCTTCCTTGCGGACCTCGCCTTCCTAGTCTCACGATTAACCTCCGAACGGGGAAGCGAACTGAGCTATTACTAGCCCCGGTGCGATTGATAGGCCACTGAAATTCTCATTGCTATCATTCTTTACCTCTGTTATCTGAAGGCGTCTCTGGACCAACTACCATGTCCAAAGCTTTACCTCCCTCAGGCGCTTCTCCCAAATCCCTCAGCTCCGTTATCGTCAGTGATGTGGACGAGACCAATAGTGACATTGTTGTGCAAGACTTGAAGAGGATGGGCTACCAGCAGGAGTTAACCAGGGTACGTGCAAGTTACCTATGTCGCAAAGTAATTTGTCAAATATAAGGGCCTTCCAACAGTCTCGCGGTCTCTTTCACATATTTTTCAGTAAGTTGCTTCTTTCACCATCGTACTACTTGGCTGTTATTCATCATGTTTTTGCAGTGTTACTAGGTTAGATTGTATCTCCCCTTCTCGACGAGGGAGTTTTTGGACACTCACTCATATTCGGTTCATCTGCAGCGATAACTGCCGTCCGTACGTCGTTTCGCTTATCCAGACTGTGAACCACTCCCTCATTTTTGCACCCAGCATTTGGCCTGGGCGCTCCTTTCGCCACGTCTTTGGTAGGCGGGGGGCCGGCGGTCATTCTGTGGGGGTGAGCTCATCCCTTGCGACAGTTCTGCGTCTTTTAATCCTCTGTGCCTAGATGGGTGTTGATCTCAGTCACAACCCAACCGCTTGCCTTCTCCTTGGCCGAAGTGTGCTCGAAATACCCCACCTCCGCAGGTGCCTACTACTGGTGCTTCCGTCTTACATCGCCTAAACACCGTTTACTCGCATCCTGGATCAACGGGTGGCTTACAATGGTTGGCGTGTGGACCATCTGCGTTTCGGTCACATTCGTACGTCATACCAGGCTCCATTATTGAGAGCTAACAGTTGGACCCCTTCGTGTACAGGGGACGGCGCAAATTTTGATCGCTGGAGTCGGTATATTTCAGCCCGAATGGGTGGTAACACCTGCGCAAACCTGTAGGTCTCAGTTTTCTTCGGCACGAAAACGCTCATCGTCTGCCAGATGCTATATTTGTTGGCGTCACCCTCTTCGCCACCCTCGTCGGAGTTTTCTTCAATAGATTCCTGCCTACAATCGATGTACGTCCCTCAAATTAAATAATGCTCGACATGCTTCTCACACGCAAGCCTTTCTGAAAGATAATCTGTGCATGCTGGACTGCTCTTGGGGTTATCGGTTCGTCACTCAAGGGCCATATTCCCGTAAATCCACTCACCCAGGCCCTCGACCTTCAGTCATGCTTGTTTGCCTCTCTGCAAAAGCTGCATCTGGTCGGCATTCAGCCGCCTTTGCCCTTGGTCACTTCGACCCTTCCTTCTCGGGTTGGGCACCAGGATGGTCTTTCTTCATTGGTCTACTACCAGTAAGTGAGGTGATTCGAATTACCTTGGAAGCTACTCATCATCCTCGTTTAGCCCGGTAAGCACCAACAATCATACCTGCGCCTGTGAAGTTGGCTGAGGATAAATAGCCTATACGTTTTCTGCAATTGGAATGGGTAATGATTCGACGCCTTGTCTCGTCGGGAAGCACTCATATCTTGTGTGTAGTTGCTAGCATGGCCGAGGAAGTGCACAACCCTTCAGTGCAATTACCGCTTGCATTATCGTGGATCGTCCCTATTGGCTTCGTCATCGGTCTCATTTTCTTGCTCCCAATTCTTTTTACCCTCCCTGACGTTGAGACGCTGCTGGCTGGTGTGTTCCTCCGCCCTGGTTGTGGAACCAAATTAATTATTTCACATAGTCCCCGGAGGCCAGCCTCTGGGAGTTTTATTTCAACTGGTCATGGGATCGAAGGGTGGTGGTTTCGGAATGGTAAGGAAATCGATTTGAGCAACTCATTCGTCCTCTAACGCCACCCTTATCCAGTGGTTCATCCTCTTTGGCATTAGCGTATTCTGCGCCATTTCCATCAGTTGCGCCGCCTCGCGTGCAACGTGGAGTTTTGCTCGCGACAAAGCCATCCCACTGCATCAAGTATGGTCTAAAGTCAACAAACCCCTGGGCGACGTGCCGCTGAACGCGTACATGCTCTCGCTCACGATCCAGCTTCTGCTGGGGCTGATATACCTAGGGTCCTCGGCGGCGTTTAATGCCTTTGTTGGCGTAGCGGTCATCTGCCTTGGAGCAAGTTACGCGATGCCAGTGGCAATCTCCGTGGCGAACGGAAGGCAGGACGTCGCAGATGCACCATTCAGTCTGGGTAGATGGGGCTACGCACTCAACATTTTCGCGATCGTGTGGATGGCATTCGAGATCGTGCTATTCTCGATGCCAGCGGTCATCCCTGTTACTAGGGTTTCTATGAGTGCGTGGCTTTTGTTCTCTAGTTCTGGCCTAACTCATGGTGTCGCAGACTATGCTTCGGTCGTCTTTATTGGGTTTGCTGCGATCAGTGCAATTTGGTATCTGGTCAGTGGTAGGTACACTTATCAAGGACCACCTGTTCCTCAGGAAATGGAAGAGAAGGGTCAGATGGTTGAGTAGGCCAGGGCTTGTGCAGCTGGTTCTTCAATCTCCTTCCGAGGGTGTGGCAGTCTGTACATACTAGAATACAATATACAGAGTGAAGAATAACACGAATTAGGCAGCCAATTTGTTCGACACTGCCATCAGCTGGTCGATGTTGATGAACTGAACCCAGTTCTCGAGTAGCTGTGGCGTTTCGTGGAAGAGGAATGTCGTCTCAGGCGTGCCCCGGTAGAAGGCACACACGCACTCGTACTCCTCCTGCTTAAGCTGTGTCCCACGTGCGACACCGAGCTTGGCCACGAAGATTCGGAATTCCCAACCGAGCAGGGGGTTACCATCTCCGGAGACGCGGCGGTTGGGTATGTCGAACTCTAGTCGGGAGAAGTCGAAGCCCATGGGTTGGCCGATGGCCTTGATGTACGCCTCCTTCAGCGCGAGAAGCATGCACAGACGCTTGAGCACGACCTCGTCCGGATTCCCAACGATGGTGCTGATCTCAAGGGCCGTTAGCTGAGGCGCTTGTCAGCTTTGGATGAGGCAGAGAGCAACGACGACGCACCTTGTGAGATAACGATTCGAAATAGACTTGTACCGAGGTCCCCTTTGGCTCCACCTTGAGTTGCTTGATCCCAAGTCCTATGTTCACGACGGCCGAGGCTGGGCCCTGGGTGACAGCCATCCCGCACAGCGAGTTGTGGAAGGTGAGTTGGTAACCTATGGAGGGCGGCTTCGGGCGGCCAGGTCTGTTCGGATCTTCCACCTGTTTGCTCGTCAGGACACGTCGTATTCTAGATCAAAATATGCGACGTACGAGATCTATCCAATGTTTCCCGTTGGGCGTCACTTGATCAACCCACTTCGCTCGGGGCACGCGGCGATGACGCATCATGAGCACAGGCAGGAGTTGGGTCATGAGCATGCCTGTCCTCCTCAGTCGCCGTGTGTCATGACAGTGAGTGGCGACTCACGAAATGAATCCGGATTGTTGGGCTCGCATTTCACTCTTTCCGATGGGAAACACAGCTTCACCAAATTGTACGCAGTTTGGTATTCCTATGTCTTCGTGAGTCCGCCGAAGTCAGTGAATGGAAAGAAACATACCTCCGTCCCATACTCGCGGTTCATCGATAGCATCCATACAAGAACAGTCTCGTGGCTCATCGTTGAGGGATAGAGGGCGAGATATCAACGCAAGGCATCCACATCGTGGTTTTGACAGAAACTGACAATCTGGATCATCGGACCCGTTGATTGGATGAGTCTTTTCCCTAATAAAGAAAAGAGGTAGTTAGGGGCCAGTTCATCCTTGTTTCCTGTGTACTTGATGTACAAAAGTTTTCAAGCTTCTCTGGTGCATTCAGAGTCCAGAGGTCAAGCGTTATTGTCTTTGCTTTGTTCTGAAAAGCTCCTCTTGGGCGCCTCGCTGATCCTTCTGGATTCTATCGAACTCGGGCGGCACCTAGCTTATGGTTTGTTGAATCAATCTTTTGACTTTCTTTTACAGGAGTGTATTGGGGAGACGCTCGCAAAAGGACTAAGAAATTTATTCCTCCGATATTGCCCTGAGGAAGGAGGAGCTCACAAGCTTTGGATTCCTACAATTTCTGTCATCCAAATTCGTTCCCGCCGCATTCGTTCCTCAACCAAGGTCTTTTCTCCCCGGAGTTTATCCTGACCGCCACCTGTTCGGAATTCAAATGAAGGAGGTGAAGAACGGTTAAACGTCGGTGCATATGATCTCTCGTTGACGCATGATCACCTAGATTTCAAGGTCGAATTCATTTAAAAGGAGGCAACTCTAAAGAAGGTCCCTCCTTCTAACCCTCTGTCTACGATGGGTTTTTTTCATGGTCCCCTTCTCTGCGTTACGATCTTCGTCGTGGCCCGAGTTGCCAGAGGCGTACCACCTCCTATGACCACTATCAATCATGACCATCCTCTCATTTATTATCACGGGAGGTGGGATTCCTCTCCTGGGACTTGGTGGTAGGTTCAACACTTCTAATCTACACAGAATATTAAGCTATTCCCTGAAGGGCTGGCTCTGGCTTTAAAATCAACGCTCTCAACCTACATTCCTTGATCGTCATCCTCGGCGAGCACACTACGGCCCCATGTGCTCCTATCGCTGTTTCAGTGGATAATTCGGAATTTTTCACGATGAACGCATCAGCAGGTGCACATTATATTCCACTCCCCGAGTCGACGAAGGCCACACCCTCTGTCGTTCGGATTAATGTCGAGGGATGGCAGAATAATCGCATCCATCTCGACAGCATTATGTACAATTCGGTTCGTTTCATTTGCGTCCCGGTTGGGTCTTGTCGTATTCTGATTATAGTCGAAGGATGCTATCCTTTTGCCTTATCGACCCTCGAAATTGGCCTTCCAGTTCATCGGAGACTCGCTGTCTGCGGTAGGTTTTTTTTTGGCCTCGTTTTCCGGTATACTGACCTCTCAACGTTCCTTCGACTTCAGGGACAGTTTCTTCCCCTCGGGGTCAACCAAGCTTGGCCATTCATTGTGGGCGAGAGATACAAGGCTGAGCACAGGATCAACGCACAACCAGGAGCCACTCTAACGGTAGCTTGTCTTCGTTGCATTTCCAAAATGCGACTCCGAACTGTTCTCCCCCTCTAGGATATAGTCTCATACGGGAACGTCCATGGGGTTTCGTATCAATATTTCCGAGTAAGATATTTCTGTCACCATCACTTCAATATTTATTCGACGAGCTATATACCCTTAGACAGAGGATACTGGATTCTACTACACCTCTGATCACAACTTCACGACTCCTTGGAATTTTTCGCGGGACCGCCCAAGCGCTACACATATTGTAATCCACATTGGGTAAGAATTTCCAACTTAGTCCCGTCTTTCCAGGCCAGTTCAATTCAAATTTTGACACAGAGCAAACGACGCTTCTCAAGGCATAACAGGAGACCAATTCGTACAGGTACTCACTTGCTTTACTAGTAGTTCCACTCTTCTTTTGCTAAGAAACAATCTATCTGCGCCAGGTCTATTCTGATTTCCTCGAGCGCCTCCGAAAAGTATACCCCAAGCAGCCAATCTTCATATTCACGCCAGTTCGTTCACGCCATCTTTGGTTCCCTTTCTGATTTCTTAATATCCTCTCAGTGGGGATGGCCCAACGAAGATGCTCCAACCTATTACTACTACCCAGGCCAGTATGAGAAGATTGTCAACACGAGAAAGGCGAAAGGCGATAAAAATATCTTCCTCGTCGATACGATAGGATGGGTCGGGATGTCTGACGTCTACTCTGACAACAAGCACCCGAATGTGGAGGGCCACCAGAACATTGCAAACCATTTTACTGCCTGGCTCGAGAATTGGGGATTGTCTCCGTGATCGTCCTAGAAGTTCGGACAGTGAGAGGTGGCTTTGTAAGTCAGTTGCATTTCTAGGATGCTGGCGCTATAGTTTAGTGAACAGGTCTATTTTACATTGTGGGGGTCGTAAAGTGTTAATTTATGCGTATGCGTCTCCTGGACGGGTCTACGTGGTGAAGGAGAACAACGGGCTTGTATTACCCTTAGCCTCTCTCGCTTTCTCTTCGTGAAGAAGATCATCTTCGGTGAGAGTAGCCAACTTCGCTGCATTTCGTGCGTTGCGATACCCATAAATATTCTTGTGCACAAACCAGAGGATGAATGCGGTGCCGGCGAACCCGATGTTGATGAGATTTCCACGTCTAAAGTCTGCATTGCTTATTAGAGCCATGGAGTATAGAAAATGAATAAGAGGGACGGAGTCGTACCAGGAGCGTCATCTGCTCTATAAATCTGGGAGCCCCAAACGCCGTAGATATTGGCTAGTGTACTGCAATGAGGAACGAAGAAGGGGCCATATCGATGAAGAGACGTACAAGAACCGATGATCAGACCAGAGGCAACTGTACGTTTCCCGACGCTCCTACAATGACACCCAATAAATTAGCCCCACATGGTCATCAGTAAGTTAAAACGGCGAAGCATGCCCTGTATTCTCCGTCATCCATGCGATGTTCAAAGGATGCGTTGAAGGCCACGAAGCCACGATGACTGCAGCAAGGTATTTGAGACCCCGTCCTGCGCCACTGGGTAAGCTCCGGAGGAACACCCAACCGGCGAGCTGCCAGCCAGCTTGGAGAGGGAAGGGATTGAGAATTTCAGCTGCTTGCGATGTACGATGGGTGGAAAGGACGCCTTACCGCCGAAGGCCCCATGATACCCGCGTTCACGAACTTTATCGGAGTGATGGATGACGATGATCATGGAGATGCCTTGTAGGATGTAAGGCGGCGCGGTGAGAGCGTTGGCTACGTAGACGTTGAAGTTAAAGGACTTGATGACGGTAGGGAGGTCTACGATCCTCGTAAATTATAGGGTGTGGGGTAAGAAATATGTAAAGGCTTACAGGTATGCATCGGCGTATTGGGCGTCTGTCCGATCATACTAATGATAAGATGGCCCCAGACACCGACGTCAGCGAGTGTGTCTCTAATATCTGACCATGTGACGGTCTTCCTGGTAAATGAGGCGTGTCAGAAAGCGAGCGTGGAGGATCAAGAATCGGAGCTTACTCGTATGATCGTTTGGATATGTCGTCTCTAATAACGCGTGTTACTGCAATCTGAACTTGGCGTTCGTTAAACCAAGGTTTTCTACCACGAAACCCGCCCGATGTCGATGTCATATCTCTAGGTAGGTAGAACCTTTGCAGAGCATTGAGGATAAATCGCGCTCCGAAGGCGAATAACTCACCATGTAAACACAGCGACAACAATTGTGATGATCCCATCGACCAGGAACAACCACTTCCACCCAGGAAGGCCATAAATACCACGTAATTTAAGTAGCCCGCTGGCCATAAGGCCACTAACTGCACTTGCAAGGTGTTGAATTCCCCAGAACCATGCTAACCGAGTGGCCAGCTCAGTGCTTTTGTAGAACCCGCCAAGATAAACCAATGTTGCAGGAATGACGCCTGGAATGTCGTAAACGGATGTGTTGGAAAGAGCGCTCGCAAGACGGGCGTACCTCCTTCAGTGATGGCTATAACTGCAGTATTGATTAATGAAAGGATCAAGGGAGCAGATGGGTCGACATACAGCACCTGACTGTACAGTCAAGCGGGAGGTGAGCCCTCTTGATGTGTAAGGGAAGGTGCTAACACGCACCAGTTAAATATCCAGACTTGTCCGTAATTAGAACATGAGCCAGCGTTACGAGCCCCCAGGAGAACATAAGCGTCGGAATCCCTGGGCAAGGAGTTAATACCCTCTGAACGCAGAAGGTCACTGGTACGTACATCGAGATGGACCTGCAATCTTGGCTGCTATGGCACCTGAAAGGCAGGCCATAGCGAAGAGGACGGAGTACATAGCCGTTGCGGTGTTGACAACATCGATGTCGAACCCGAGGTCGAACGGGAGATTATCCGAGATCGCGTTCGAATTGTTGGTTCGATCCATGTTCAAGACAAACGTCGTGAGCAGGATGCAGGGCATGAGGCACTTGTCAAGGATTCTGAGGACATCGCGCTCTTCCTCCGGGGTGTAGTCGAGGCTCTCTACGAGATGCGGGTTCTTCGCTGGTATCACATCGTACGGCTCTGCGTTCAACTTCGATGAACCTCGGAGTAAGGGGGTAGTTTCGGTCTCGGCATCGAGGCGTGCATCGCGGGCATCCTTTTCTTGAGGTTCCATGATTGAGGGTGGGGGAAAGGATAGCTGTAGGGCTGTTTGAATTCCTTCCTAAGATATACTCCATAGGTGTTCAGCCACGGAGTCGCAATGATGACTGAACAGGACAGGATTGCGCCATCCTGGCACACCAAAACGGATTGGTGGCTTTAGTTGCCATCGAAGGGCACGGGTTGTCCGATGGCTTATCCGTTTCATACGGTTCCGTAGAGCTGATGAACGAGGGTGAAGGATGCGGAAGAGGAGGTTGATATGCCAAGACTCCGTCGGATGATGTCACGAGGGTGTCCCAGGCCCAAGACTTACTCTAATCTTACTCAGTAGCACCAATATCTTCTACAAAAAGGAAATGGATGTGCCATTTACCGTTGACGATAACGAGATAGTGCAGGTCGCGACTCGCCACGAATACTTAGTCTACACCGTGACAGACCGGACAGTTGTTGGACGCATGCGGGCATGTAAGGAGCAGCTATGTCCCGTTTCTCGGAGATATCTGAGTATATTTATGGCGCTCTACTACTGATACACATTCTAAGGCAGGGGTTACTTACTTGCACTCACCGTTGTCCCCAGAGTGACACTGGTTACATTAAACAACCGCCGTAGGCGGGGGAAGGCTCGCTGCGCCATCTCACTGAGGCCAACTTATGGTTCTTCTAAGTAAAATGTGTCTACAGACTATTTGTAAACCAGAGAATAACTGAGGACATTGAGCTGAGGTTTCATGGCTCCCGATCCCACTGATTGTGAACATCTGAGGCTCCATGCCATCGGCGACATGTACAACTACAATCAAACGACCCTTAAACTGACCCGGTATCTCTTACATATCTCTTCTAGAGAAGGGACCAGTTTACGCAGTCTCGGGATGAGGCCGATCTTGGTAAATGACCGCCCGGCCTCCCACAGCACGGAATTGGCCACATACCCTAAAAGCCCGATTTTGAACCGATCTTTCTAGTTTTTTCGCTCAAAAGCGTTGTTTACATGATATTTGTCTATTTAGAGGCATAACAATAGCGGTACGGAGAGAGGGAAGAGGCACAGTAACGTCTTCAAGCACACCGGGCCTGCCCGGCGTGCTTGCGGAAAATTTGTTACCAGTTGAATAGCCCCAGAACACGCGCTCTCCGTTGCATATGAATTTATGAATATTCTCGATTTTCTTGAATTTCCAGTTCCGGAACACACCGTGGACAAGAATTTCCGAAATACCTGTACATGTAGAGCCGATAGATGCTCGCTTCGCTCGCAATAAAAAGACCCGCTCTATCCGCGGGTTTTTCGTCACGGTTGATCCTCCCCACTACTCAGTGAGCACTGAGTACTGAAGATCGGCCCAAACCCCAAACGCCACACACATCATCCACACCAATCCGTGTAGCAGGACGTCCACCCGAGAGCGGCCTTGAGAATCAAGGTAAGAGGAAAAAGTGTGAAGGATGGAGGGGTTGACGAGGAAAAGTGCTTTAAGTGGCTTATATATGCCATCAAAGGCCGAATCTTTGGGGTGATTACATGAGCGCAACCCCACTACTCGTGAAGAGCGTCCTTTGCTTGGGGAAACCAAATTTGGTAGCCTAATTTCCGAATTCGGCGAAACAACAGTTCTGCACGCGGAGATCGGAGAAGGATAAGCATCGTGCTGGAAGGAGCTTTAGAAAATATTCCCTATTTCTCAATCGTGTCGCTCAAGGCCACAATACTATGCAAGGACACCCAAGAACGTTCGGACTCTGGAAATAAACGATGAGGGCGCCATTGCTAGTGAAATATTATTGGGGGTAGGTGACACTAGTTGGAAAAGGAGCGCGTAGTCGGGTTTTTAAAAAATCTGCTCTCTATCGCCAAATGTTGCTATTTATCCTCTCTTCTTCTCGCTGTTTACACTCTCGAGCCTCCGCTATATCGCGCTTGGCGTCACGCGAACTTCCTGCTTGATATGCTGAAGGGCTCACAGCCAAACGACATTAGGATTACGAGAATGGTTCGAGCCTCCCTGAGCTTAGTGGGTAGATTGAGTTTTGTGTGCGATCCCGCCGTCCCGCGATCTTCCAGCAACGCCAATGAGGGATCGTAGAACTTGTCACCAACTACAACGCCTTCTAACTTTTCTGAAAATTCAGATCCAGGGCACGTTAAGGTTCGATAAATTCTGGTGCAAGTTAAACTTGTTGAACGAGCGAGGTAGAAATGAGCGAAGAAGGCCAGCTGGGATTGGTCAAAACGTTGTCCGAAATGTCCGTCAGACCCCATTCGGAAATCATTTGAACATTGATCGACAATCAGTGTGGCGGCGCTTCGGAAGCTTCTCCGCCCCGAGGTTCAGGTATCCAGGCCTTTGTGACGCTGAACTCTTCTATGAATTCATAGTATAGCCACAAATTTTGTTATTATTATGTCCAGAGGGCGACCTAGAAGGTTCCAACTCGATTTAAGATGACCCCAGGCGATTTCGCAAAGTCCTTATAACCCCAATAGTTGGAGGTTAGGACAACACGGCGCACCTTTGCCGTTCTCTTCTACCCCGACTATCCCAAGATGTTCATCTCCGGGATATTTCGCATGGTCGTTGTCTTTCTCACTATGACCGGTACTGTCCAGGCTTATTGGGGACGTGGTACGTTCTTCCGTCGAACTATCCTGCGAACAAAGAAGAGGCTGACATACTCCGCAGCAACCTGGTACTACGATGGAGTGGGCCTCTCGCTCGTCTGGAGAGCGACATATATTTAATCATACCACCAGGTCGGCGCATGCGGAGGGTGGAACACGAACACAGACTACGTCGTCGCCCTCGCCCCCTCCGAGTACTACAACAACGGCGGGCACTGCGATAAGATGATTCGGGTAAACTGTGCGTATAGCCGTTCACGTCATAAAATGGCCGCTCCTTGCTCAGGATACTCGTCGAATAGACCAAGGACGATCCATCACCGTGAAGGTCGTGGACCTATGCCCGAGTTGCGGCTCAGGTGCTATCGATCTGTCCTTAGCCGCTTTCCAGGCTCTCGCCCCGCTCGAGATGGGGGTCATAAACGTCGAATGGGGTTTCATTTGGAGTTGAAGAGAGATGAGGAAATCGTTGGAGTCCGTTCGAGGAAAATTCGCCTTGTTTTCGAGCTATTTTTCCCCCCTGTGATGTAATTCTGTTCCTGAACTTTGAGGTTCTATTCGCCTTGAGCAACTCCTGCAGGTCGGATTATCGAGGCTCAGAAGGACAGACTCCCAGTAACTCTTTCCCATGCGCAGCTTGTAGGGGCCAAATATACTTGGGGATATTGTTTGTGGGCAAGCTCGGAGATAACTATGCGACGGATCCGCTGCATAGCTATGTCGTCGTGGTCGAGGGGAAGGAGACCGTGCCTTTGGTCCCGATGGGCAACCGCAGAGATTCAGTTCTAGACGATCAGCCAACGCTGAACCTCCCGCTGCCTACTCGACCACTGTGCAGACAATCATCTAGGGCCCGGCAACGGGAAATAGACGCGAATACTTACCTTGTCGCAGAAACCTTGAGGAATTCATGAGATGGTCTGTGCTTGATAGAAGCTCGTGGCACTAGCGAGACAAAGGGCCTCAAAATATTGCCAGAGCAAGTAGGGAACGTGAAGCCTGGCCGGGGGCGTAATCGACTGATATATGCGCCTAGAAAGGGGTATAAGTGCACTTACCTTATAGCAATAATATTCGTTTGAATATAAGCACCTCGTTTGTAGGCACAGGACGCGCCTCGGGATCAGAGCCCCACTCATACAGCCAAGATGCTGACTTGATGCCATCTCCTCACGGAAGGACAACGAAAAAAGGATCTTACCGAATCTATTCCATCTAGCAAAGGCTGTGATCACTGGCCAAGCGAGGAAGTGGTGTCCTGACAAAAGCCGCGCAGGGTGGTAGTACCATCACAGTGATGCACCGAGAAGCCCAGTCAACAGACAAAACCCCAGGGGAAGGAGGGGTGAGAGGAGGTAGAGTGAGGGGTGTGGGAGGGAGTGGGAGGGTGAGGGGAAGGGAAGAAAAAGATTCGATGTGGCAGGGCGGCCTTTATATGTTTCGGTTTGGGAATACTTATGCCGAGGCGCGCCGTGTCTATTTTTGGGGATTGCGGCGTCGGGATGCGGCGATCACGGCGACTGCGCCCGAAGGCGCCGGTTCACTCCAGTGTTTCGGAGGCTGGACCGTACTGTTACGTCAGTATTATAATTTTGGTGAAGTGCAGAGGAAATTATTGACTAGAGGCTAAGAGCAGCCAATTCGCTTGGAAGGACCAAGGGTGTTCGGGTCTGAGTATTGTCGGAATAAAGCAGGAAATTTTACATAAAGAGTACGTTCGTTGCATGGGTTCTGAGACAACGATACAAAGAAGTTTTTAGAGACTGTACCTCATAGTATCAAAGTGGGACTTTCATCGGTCGCGTGCTGAAGGTGCTTGATTGTTTGGATTTAGCAGAAGTGCATTGTATCGCCTGCCGACTCGTAACAAGTGTCTTCCCTGCAAACGATTACAACAAGAAACGATGTTGTTTTGGCTTTACCGATTCCTTTTTATAGATCCCTTTGTCTTTAGCTGGAGAAAAGTGCCCTAGAGACAGATAAGGCAAGCGCGCCCGAAACGGTGTCCAAAAAGAGAAGGCCTGAAATTTGAAGCCGGGCTGACCAATCTTTCCAGGTTGACCTCTTGCCATGCCCGTGAGCAAACCTACGAATCCGCCAACAGGGCTCCCAACGCCTCCCTCCTCTGTCTCGATCGGGAAGAAGCCCATGAATTACCCTCCGACAACGCCAACGACGCCGCAAACGCAGCAGCAACAACCGAAGAGTGCCCGGGCGGCCTCCAAGGCGCCGGCGTATGGCACCCAGCAACAACAGCAACAGGGTCGCCACCCCTCACCCCCGACGTCGAACGGCGGGGTGGGAAACAAGGGGAGAGGCGGGGGCGGTGGGACTGCGGGGTTGGGTCCGGGCTCGTCAGCACAGAAAGGGAAGGCGAATGCCAACAAGATCTGGAGCACGAGTACGACCGAGGAACGGGAGCGAATCAAGGACTTCTGGCTCGGGCTAGGGGAGCAGGAGCGTCGCAACCTAGTCAAGATCGAGAAGGACACCGTTCTGCGCAAGATGAAGGAACAGCAGAAACACAGCTGCTCTTGTGCCGTGTGTGGCAGGAAGCGGTACGTTGTTCCCTTTCTCCAATATCATCCACTCGCCGTCTTTTTTTTCTGGATATTTTCTTTCATGTTGCTGACGGTGCCCGCTCCTTCTCACCATTATCTTCCGATCTCCGCCTGATCACCCACCGATCAAAAATACAGGAATGCAATAGAGGAAGAGCTCGAGGTACTGTACGACGCTTATTACGAAGAGCTAGAACAGTACGCGAACTACCAGCAGCGCTACGTTTCGTCCGGCGGCACGATCCCTCCTCCCCCCGGGCCAGGACCGTTCCCAGGCAGCGTGGAACTGGACAAGAACGGGGCGGTCGTTGCTCCGGCCCCCCCTCTAACGAACAAACAGCATCGGTCTCGTACTAAACAGCAGCAGGTGGCAGCCCAACGAGGGCCGCCACCGCAGGCGATGCTGCCCCCTGTGACGAACGGCCGGAAGCAAGCGCACCTGCATCCACATCACCATCCACCGCTGGGCAAAGAGTCTGAGTTTGAGGACGACGAGCAGGAGGAGGACGACTACGAGGGTGGCGAGTACGAGGAAGAGGAGGAGGAAGAAGAAGAGCCGGAAGAGGAGGAGGAGGAGGAAGAAGAAGAGGAAGAGGAAGAAGAGGAGATCCAAGCACCGCAGCAGCAGCAACTGGTGCGTCCAAACGCGAACGGTAGGGGCAACGTGAAGGAGCCAACCGCGCCGGTATCGGGGCGAGGACCACCGCAGGCCGACCGGCAGAGCGCCCCCAAAGCGCGAGACGGGCCGTTTAATATCGGAAGCAGCCTCACGGTGACCGGTTAGTGCTGCATACAGCTCGTGCAAATCATTCTGATGTTAAGGTTGTAGGTCCAGGGAACATCCTGACTGTGGCCGATGACCTGTTGAAGAACGACGGGCAAAAGTTTTTGGAGATGATGGAACAGCTTGCGGAACGGCGTATGCAACGCGAAGAGGAGGCTGCTGCGGACGTGGAGGATGATAGCGACGAAGACAGTGACGAGGATCGGGATGGGAGTGAAGGAGATGAAGAGGACGATGGGGGTGCTAGTGATGAAGATGATGAAGATGACGAGGACGATGAGGAGGAAGAGGTATTTTATTTCTTTTCGGTTTCGGTGGCACGCTAACATAAATTTTGTAGGTCATGACAGAAGAGCAGAAGATGGAAGAGGGCAAACGAATGTTTTCCATCTTCGCTGCGCGGATGTTCGAGCAACGGGTGCTACAAGCGTACCGCGAGAAAGTTGCGCAAGAACGGCAGATGCAGCTTCTGCGTGAGCTGGACGAGGAGGATAAGACGACTCGGGATCGTGAGGCCAAGAAGCAGACGCAGAACCAAAAGAAGAAGGACAAGAAGCGGTGTGTGATCTTTGGCCCCTACTTGATCAGATCGTGATCGGCTGACGGTTCACGCAGACAGCAGAAGATGGCCAAGGAGGAAGAGCGGGCGGCCAGAACTGCAGAAAGGGCGGCGGAGGAGGCTGCAGCCAAGGCGAAGCTGAAAGAGCAGGAAGAGGAGAACCGACGGAAACGAGAAGATGAGCGACAGAGGCGAGAAGCAGCGAAGAAGGCCGCAGAAGAGGACCGGCAACGCAAGGAAGAGGAGAAACGGAAGCGGCAGCAAGAGGAGCGGGAACGGGAACAGGAGCGAGAGCGGAAAAAGAAGGAAAAGGAAGAGCGGTTGAAGAAGGAACGAGAAGAACGAGAACGAAAGGCCAAGGAAGAAAAAGAGGCCCGACTCGCGAAAGAACGCGAAGAGCGAGCAGAAAGGGAACGAATCGAGAAGGAAAAACGGGAAGAACGAGAAAGACAGGAGAAAGAGCGCAAAATCGCGAAGGAGAAAGAGGAAAAAGCAGAACGAGAGGCGAAGGAAAAGGCCGCTGCACAGCGAGCAGCAGCAGCCGCAGCCCAAGCGCAGGCCAATATTATCAAGGCTCAAACGCGAAACGCGAACTCTACTGCTTCCTCGTCGACCTCGTCGGTGGCGACGACGATGAGCTCGAACAAGGGGGCCTCTGCGCCGGCTCTGCCAAATCCGCCCCAAATCCAGCGGTCAGCGACGACGAGTGGCGGCGTTACCGTGAGCGTGAATGGCGCTGGCAAGAAAGCCAACAAGCAGATTCCGCCTCCATTGGCCTCGACGTCTGCTCCTGGTGTTGTGGGCCGACCTCAGCCTCCACAGCAGCAAGCACAGCCGCAACAGCAGCTCTCTCAACAGCCCCAGCAGCAGCCCAACCTACTGCGACCTCCCCATCTTCCTCCTATCAACCCTCAGCAGATGCCTCCTCATCTTCCTCCACCTCAGTCAGCCGGTGTCATGTTCGGACACCCACAAGGACCTATGATGATGCCACCTCCAGCACTATCGCCTCGTATTCCTGCCTTCCCCCCAATGCAGTTTCCCTTTGGCCACCCAAACATGCAGCACCACCCTCACGCTGCGCCTGGCACCCCGCTGGCACCTTCTGCTCTTCCTCGTTTCAACCCCGGGCCAGGCGGACCGTCATTTGATCCACCTGTGCCGTTCAATCGCGGCATGACGATCGGCATTGGCGGGATTCCCACGGGTATCCCACCTACGCCTTCTGCTGCTCCTTCACCTATTGGACCTCCGAAATCCAAGACACCGCTCGTTCCGAGCTCATCGGGCCCGTCGATGCTCGGTGCGCCTGGACAGGGAAGGCGTGGCTCTGTGCCTCTGCTTAATAACAACTCAGCTAACGGTGGCTCAACCGCGAACAACGGCGGGCAGGCTGAGGGTTCAGCTGGACCCGGTCCGATCACGCGTCCTGGTCCCATTGCACCCATCGCACGACCAACAGCTGGAGGAGAGGGCGCGAGCTCGAGTTCAGGTTCCCCAAGCAGGCGTTCGCCTAGCCCGAAAGGCCTGCTCGGCTCTTCCGCGCTTGCGGCAGACGATGATGAAGTCCTGTCGTCTACCACCCCTCGGCGCGCCGGATCCGGGCCCATTGGTATCGGAATCGGAATGCCCATCGGCCATGGCCCTGGTGCTCTCGGTCCGCCCGGGACACAGTCGTGGGGTCCCGCGAGCCCGCGGACAAATGCTACGCCTTGGGGGCCTAGCGGGCCAGGTATAGGTGGTGGGCCAGCGTTCTCCCCGTCACCTGCTAGGGCGCTGCCAACGCCAATCAGTATTGGGATGGGATCAAACAGCCATTTACATGGGCCGCACCATCCTTCGGTGCCTCCACCGATTGGGAGCGCGTCGGTGTGGACAAACACGCCTACGACGGGAGGACCAGCAGACGCATGGCACCCCCAGAACCCGGCTGGCTACTTCCCTGGTCCAGCGTATCTCGGCACCACAACGTCAACTTGAACGCAGCTGCGTCGTCAGGACCCCATAATGGTAACTGATCTGTTGTGGACTTTCGATGTCTGCTTTCCACGCTTGTCTTCCTTATCCCAAATGCTTCTCTTCTGCTTCTCTATTTTCTTTTCATTTCCTCTTCTATAAGTTCACTTTGTTCCGACTCGTGTTAGTTGCTCTGGCGTGGCGTGGCTCACAACCCTTTGCATTTGCATGTTCGTTTGCTCTGCTTCTTTCTATCTGCATTCTCTTTCCGCCTCATCAATTCTTCATTCCTTTGACCTATTGTCCCTTCCCTTACTCTTAATCCATCTTGACACTCCACTGCCTTTGCATTTCATCTGATACACTCCATCGACCTCGTACTTATCGCTCAATGCCAAATGACATGTGAACTGAACAATAACGCCGCTTGCGCGGTTTCGGATTGGAAGGATTCCCCTCAGAAGAGATCTATTATTCATATCCATCCATCAATGCTCAGGCTAACTGGAGGAATTCCAACCTGAGCGGCGTACAACTCATGGTGCTCATGCCCTACAATAGGTATCAGTCCCCTTCGTTTCTGTTCTGCCAGACAGCCAAAAGTGCTCTAGATATATTAGGCATCGTCTTCACTTCAAAATGTTTTATTTGGAATGCTTATCCTATCATGTTGGTCGCCTTTGTTGGAAGACTTCTAAGCTTATGCAAACGCTTATAAGCGCCCATAACGTCATGATTCTACGTCATCAAACTATAAGATCAGTCATGGAGACAGGTATAGAGGGAGATCTTATAAAACGGAGGCCCAGTGCAGTATCGCGAACCTTCCTGCACATAGCGTATGTAGTCACCAGTCAGATAAGCCGTTCATTCGCAACCATACTTGAAAGTGTCTTTACAGATAACAATACAAATTTCTATGATTTCAAAGCTTCGCCTTCCCCGACGCTACAAGTTTCTGGCCACGCTGGAGGATAGGCTTGATAGATTGCTGAATCGATGACCAGTGAGAAGAAGTATCATGGACGGTTCAAAGATGAATACTCACCTGGTAAGCAGCGGGTATCTCACTCTGGTTCAGCGGTTCGCTTTGGGCGCGTTCCCAGAGAGCCTCATATACCTTCCCATTATACACCCCGAGAGCACTGTAGAGAGCGTGAGCATTGACCAGAATGTCAAGGGTCATATTTCTGTGATTACCTGTCCAGCTCCCAATCGGTGAACCCAAACGCGTCGGCGAGGCCGATGGCCTCGGGCAGAAGTTCCTCGCACAGACTCTTAATTGCTAGACGTAGCGAGCGAGTTGGATCGTGTATCTTGAACCCAGAACCTGGGCCAATCACCCCGAAGGAGAGCAGGTCAGTCAGGCCGCCCTCGACGGTCGTCAATAAGTACTTCAAGGATGACGAAAATCATAAGAGCTTCTCTTCACGTAATGAAGACGGGAGAGACCTACAAGTAGGAACACTTTGCTGACCACCTTGCCGTCATTCCCAGGCAATTTCAGTGCATTCTTGATCATGTCGCCGGCCTGAGTCGCCACGAAAGCCTCCGTAACAGCTTTGGACACCCTCTGGTTTGCACTGGCATCTCGGGCTTCCGCGTTCTGGACCAGCTCTCGCACTACAAGCGCCGCACGTAGTTCGAGGACCAGAATGGCAGTGACAGGGTCTCGCCACTCCTTCTCCGCAAAGACGGACGGTACCGCTGGAGGGTTGACAAGGTATCTCAGGTAAGCCGACGACGGCGAGAGCGAGTCCACCGTGGGTGAGCTGGAGGCGAAGACAGCATGGTACGACTTGAGCGCCGCGCGGACGACTTGTTGATCGAGCACGAAGTTGTCGCCTTCGTATGTGACGCTGGGCAGGTAGTCCGCGTACAGACGACCGAGACCGGAGAACGCGCTGTACCCATGTCCGCCCATCGATCGGCGTGCGGTTTCAATATCAGCTACACCGTTGGTAGAGACGTAGACCTTGAGCCCGCTCGTAGTGGCGTGCATCTCGGCAAGGAGGGAGGCGTCACCCTTCTTGAGCCGGCTGGCCATGACGTCGAAAGCCTTCGTCAGGGTCTTTCCCAGCTGGATAAACATGTATGCCCGCGAGAGTATGGGAAGAAGGCGGTAGTAGACAGAAGGATAGGAAATTATCTGCTTCTCCAAGCCATCTTGCTCCCGTTCGCCCTGTCGACGGACAGTGGCGTATCGAATTGCCACCGTAGCTGCTTTGGCAATGAGCCATCCTCCACCAGTCACCATGCTGGCGATCGATGTCAGTCAACAACAAGAACTGTGTCCAACGACCTACTTTGCACGAATGTATAGCATCTACGTGGCAGAGTTAGCTTCGGGGGGCAGAGATGACGCAAATGACATACGCCTCCATAGCTCAACTTCGCGTGGGGAGGTTGCTGATAGAGGCCATCGTCTGTGACGCTGGCGAATCCAGAGAGCATGTTCTCTTTGGGGATTCGAACATGGTCGAATCGAGCAAAACCATTGTCTGTGGCAGCGAAGCCACCGTTCGACTTGGGGCCAATATCGCCAGCAGTAATCCCAGGCATTAATGTATGGTCATCTAAAGGAAATTTAGTGGGATGACTGAGCTTGAAAGGGAGGCGACGTACGCAGGGATCGTAGCTGCACGAAAAACAAGTGTGGTCCCATATCCTTCCCACCCGGAAGGAGTAACTTGGCCTGTACGACTCCATGGGTTGCTGTCTTCCCCAGAGCTCCTATCCACCACTTGCTGCTAGTGATCGTCGGGGAATGGATTTCGAATTCCTTGGTTTCTGGTATGTAAATCGCGGTCGTTTCCAGGCTCGAGACGTTGGTACCATGACCCAGCTCGGTTTGCATGTAGCAGCCAAAGATGGCGCGTGTAGCGATGAGAGGACCGTACTTCTTGACCAACACCGGCCCTCCTTGGAGCATAAATACCGGCTGGAACGCTGGAAGTATGTCAATACCAGCAGAAACAGAACCGGAGGAGTGACTCACCGATGTTATGCAACCCGATTGACAACTGCTCGTCAATACTCGAGATGGCAACCTGCACCTCCCGCTCGTCCCAGTTGTGGATCGTCTGTAGTTCGTACACCCGGTCTGTGAGCACTAGACCGCGTTCGTACTTCTCAGTCCTTGTCAAGAACTCTCTCCTTGTCTTATCAAAGATGGGATCGTTCTCGAGAATGCCGACAATTCTTCTACGGGTTTCCCATGCAGATCTTCCGTCTGAAAGGCATTAGAGATGGCTGGCGCCGACAAGACACGATGGACTCACGATGAAGGAAATCCCGTACGTTCTCAACAGACACCGTCGAAGCCGTCCTGGCATTGGACATGTCAAGTTCTGTCTGCGCATTTGTGTCGTGTTGAAGTTTCAGCATCGACGACATGGCTTCCCCACTGCGGGGAACCTCGATGTGGGGAAGGACAGGTGTTTATGAATTCAGAAAAAGTCCACAGACCCGGTGAACTAATTGCCGAGCGCCGGCCGCCGAATTAGGGGCGTCCATTGAGCGTCGTTGCGTCGAGACCCTCCACGCTCGGATAGCTTAAACCCGTTCTCGTCTGGACAACCGAAATTCAACTGTACACGTACATATTGATTACTCCAAGATGTCAGCGTATGTCACGATTATGCACCACGCAAGGCTAGCACGCCCTCGTATATACAGGATTGGAAATTGTGGCGGAGGCCAAAGAGCTGAGAACTCTCATATATCGCACCCTTTCACACACACCCAGGTTGCCCTATCCCATAGGCATCTGCTTCCATCGGAGGGGAATGGTAACATTGACAGAGGGATCCCGAGAACTAACAACAATTCAGTAGGATGCTGCTGATCATGACAACGACGCATGCTGGCCGTATGTGTCTAGTTTAAACACGCACCAAAGTAAGCCATGACGCTAGGCATGTTCTTGTACTCAATTGGGTTGAAAGTTTCATTGGTAGGAAATGGATGAAGAGATGTCCTTTATCGACCTCCCTGCCTGATTTGGAGACATTTGTATTGTAGACAAGAGCTTTCAAGCGCCCACATGCGTCACATTGGGCATATAAAAGACAATTGAAGAGCACATCTGCACTAGCATTTCTCTATTCTCACATGCTCTACGGAACCAACAGCAATGCCACAGCAAGGATTCAACATTATGGTGTGGATGCTGACCATGAACCGCGGGTACTCAATAGCGGTACATCTTCTTGCTTTCACGCAAGCCTACTCGAAGCTCAAGAACTCACCCTGTGATCTAGGAATACGATGTGGTTTATCACGCAGTAGGGGAGTGCTTTCCATTGAAGGATTCGCCCGAAATAAAGTATGAGCCCATGAATCCCGATTCATTTCGTGAGTTTCTCTCAACTTCCATGATACGCCATCAAGACAAAAGAGAATTTACTCTACTCTCTGTTCATAGGTATGCTGGCAACGCGTCTCCTGCCATTGCTTGTAATGTTCAAAGGTAGCATTCCACGAGGCCACTGGATAGATCAGGTCACGAAGAGAGGGAAGCACTGGATAGAACTCGTCCGCTCGCTCTTTTAATTCCACTCCGCTACACGACCTGACTTGGATTAGGTTGGCTACCTCGGGGAGCGGACCCCTTACGACATAGGCTATCACCTTTCGTTCAAGAACTCGCTCTGCGGGATAGCAATTGCCCAGGGACACACCGAGGCTGTAGCAAATATTGGACTTGGAATCAGGCAGCTCAAGGTAGAACCTGATGGAATATCGGTGGAGGAATATTTTTCAACGTTACACCATAAGGTCCGGCGCCATTCCTGCACCCTCCAAGTGGCCTGACCTGTATCTCCAGTTAACGCTATTCGAGATTGACAGCATCCTGGGGAATCCAGACGATGTCGTGCTCAAGCGCTTAAACATGATCCTCACTCTGAAGGAGGCGTACCTAAACGCCGTCGGCTCGCCTTTGAGCATTGACTCGTTTTCTCGGATGGAATTCGACATACCTAATCAACGTGTTTCTGGAGACGGGAACGATCTTCCGGGTTGGGAATTTCGAATCTTCGTCGCCAGTGTTGGTGTTGCGCGTGGTTCCAAGATCGTAGAGGAGCAGTACGAGTGCGTTTGTGCCATGTTCACAGGAGCCAGCGAAACTCGCTTCATCTTTCATGATACATCGAAGTCGCTGTCTCAATGGGTACAGTTCGGCAACCTTGACAATCTCTTTTCAGTTATACCTCAGTTTTATTCTTGATGATGGATACTTTTCTAGCTATTTATTTCTATTTCTCTTTAAGTCTTCCGAATCGATGATAGGGTTCTGCACTCATGAGTTCTGCATTCTATCGAATTCTGTCGCGAAATGAATCAGGAATCACAGAAGTACAATCTACAGAGACGATAAAGCTACAGGATGAAAAGTGCGAGTCTAAATTCGTAAGAAGTTCGTCACAATCATGTCGGCCCAAGAATAAGCGCCCAACCCGCAACGACGCTCAGCACCAACACCAAGACACTGCCAATGAATATACGATACCGGGTTTCAGCAGAACTGACACTTCCCTCGCTCGTGCTTCCCAACTTCTTGTCCATCCCGCTATGCCCGTTAGATGTCGCCAGAACCGAAGGGTCGACCGTCGCCGTATTGTGCGTGTTCGTGCGTGCGCTTGTTGAGAACGTTTGACTTGGCCCTCCCGCCGTATCTGAACGTGAAGATGGGTATAAGAATACCAAAGCCGCGCCGGGTGCCGGGACGTGGATCGTGCAAGACTGGGAGGTGCAGCTGACTGTCTGGAGGCTTTCCGTTCCGATAGGTCGCCCGTCGGAGTCGAACATCCCACCAAACGTCTGGCCCGCCCATGTAAAATTGCCTTTCTGCGAGACGCTCGATGCGAGGAGGTATCTGAGGAAAGTCTCAGATTTTTTACCAGCTTGTCGAGGGGGATGAGGACGTACTTGACTTGGACCTCTCCCGAAACTTGCGTACCTGAGAGGTTCAGTTCGACATTGAGGTCGCTCGCTCCACTACTGTCTGTCACGTAGTTGAAAAGAAGTACCCGAACAAGGTTTCCATGTTCGTAAATCCCGTAGACTGGAGAATAGATGTTGTTATTATTCGCAGCCATATCGACGACTTGAGTCGTGTTGGAAGGTCCAAGAGCCTCAGCTATAACAAGCGCCGAGTAGTAAATAGGGCCGACGGTCCATTGTCTGAAGGTACTTTGATTCGTCGGTGGGGCTGGTATTGAGATAAGTGCTAGGCCCTAAAAAAATAGAGGCAGGACTCTTACGAATGAAGGGATTATAGTAGACATTCTGCCCTCCAATGTGGAACAGAGCTCCTGAGAAATTCGAATACGCCATTTGCATACCGTAGTCCAATCCCCACAGGGCGGCGCCGAAACTGTCACTGATACCGACGAACCCACCACAAGACGCGCTGTTGGTTTCAAACATGAGAAGAGGTTTCCCTTTTGTCTGAGCGTATGCACTGGAGTTCAAGTACGGAGCAATTAAAGTCTGTCCCGCGGTGTGATTGAGGTAGCTCGGGAATGTTTCCTGCGGGTCCCTCGGTGTTCCGACGCCATACTGGGCGTAGCAATTGTCGGTTGGATAGCTAAATAAAAGCCAATGAAAATCAGGACGAGTCCCCAATGGAAGAAATTCACTGCATACTGTTCTACAGCCAGGTACGCCAGGTTGTTGGCATAAGCGTCGACGAAGCCTGTATCCCAAACCATTTCTGGGCTCCATGGTCCCGAGTTTACATTGGGGCCGATGAGGAGACCACGATTCAAGAGATGCTCGTCTCCTGCCATTGCCTGAACAAGCATTCCGAATTCCCCAAAGTAGTCGTATGGTCCATAACCCTGCCGATGCAATTGGGAGTGAGATATAGAATAAATAGAGGTTAGTAATTACCTGTGGCCTATGCCCATGATCCACATAGAGGTCGGGTTCGTTTCCTGCTTGAAGCCCAATGAGATAGTCGCCTAAGATTTGCTGACCACGCTCTGCAATAGCGAGACGGAAGTTGGAGGTATCGTTGAAGGGCACACCAAGATACCACCGAACGTTAACGAGGTTGGAGATATTTCGGAGTAGCTGAAGAAGCTCTGGAGTGAACACCAAGGGCGGCGTTTGCGTCTATGTTGCCCCTTATAAAACATGGGAGGAGAAGGGAGGGGGAGAGATGCGTACCGGATTTGTGATCCCCGCAAGATCTTTCTCTATAATACGTCCGTCAGCGGTGTTTTCAACGAGTGTCGCCCTTTCTTGCGTGTTTCCTCCAACGCGAACGTTTATTCGACCTGAGCGTTGCTGAAGATTACCCATAAGATTGAGAAATGGGACCTGTATGAATGACCTAGTGGAGGCACACGCTAAATGTCAGATAGCGCTTGACTCAACATGGGGTAAGCCTCACGAATTCTTGCCCACTACGAGAAGAGTTCAGCATAGGCGTGAAGAAGAACGAGAACCGTGACTTACGAACTTGATTCGCAACCGACATCTCGATTGAGAATCCAAAGAATGCGCCGCTTTGGGGTATTGAGGCGCCAGGTGGGACGGCATTGCTAAATTGTACTGTAAACTGAGTGGGAAGGGCGTCGGACCCTGGAGGCGGAGGCGGATTGAGGGTGGTTGGGTTGTATGCTGCCGCACCAGTGTACCTCGCCGCGACGCCTGTGTCCGTTGCGGTCGATCCCAATGGTTTTTGGCCCGCCTGGTAATAAACCGTCACTGCCGTGCATGTTTGCACAAAGGCGAGTAGTTGGATGATGAAGGTAACAGCGAAAGTTGCAGAATGCCGTGAGGTCGAAGGTGCCTTGCCTCGGCGCGTCGACGTCATCATTGATGTTCTGCCAAGGCTCTTGACACTCAACTTGTATGGGTGTTGGGTATGGGGTATCTCCAAAGAGGGTGAGGTTGAAGGGTATCGCGACAGAGATGAGGTTGAAGAATCGCGGCTCTGCTCTTGCTGAAATAGTGGCGAGCCCGATATAGTAAACTGTCTTACTTATAAGGTCGCGCTCGTTCGGCTCAAGGTGAAGAATAAAGAAAGTACAAACGAATTGCCTCTGTTACGCATCATAATACTACAATATTGCTTTCCCGCTTATTTGCAACGGTCGTGCCCTGTTCAGACGACTCTAGTGCTGTGGTATTTTAGACCAGCCGCTCGCTGACGATGTCGAGCAGGCAGCGTACAAGTTGCCCACCGTGAATGAAGAAGATAAAATCTAGCTTATAATGTGTGGGGACTTGAATAATACTCCTTTTCCCCTCTGAGAACCGATATTTCTCCCAGTGTTCGAGGTAGGAACTGGGTAGGAGTTTTTTTTAGGTCGCTCAGTCGAGGATATAAATAGCAAATGCTACCTTTATCCGTACATCGTGGTAAAGCAGGAGCTGCAACGTCAACAACTTTATTTGCTGCGCTTTTCTCATCACTACACCCATCCCGTACCCTCTCTAATTTTTCGACCGTCTATACCCTTCTATACCACTCTTTTCGCCATCCAGCGAACTTTCACGGAGGCATTACCCCATAGTCTTGGCGGAGGAAAGGCTTGGGATCTTGGCACATCACGGAAATACCAAATATGATATCCTTGAGCACAGTCCCAGCTCTTGGCATCCTTCTTCTCTCCCACCTCCAACCCTGTTTGGCCGTCACTGTCTACTACGTCGACGGGCAGACACCTCTGAACGCTGCTACAACCACAAGTGCGGGCCCGGTGTACACAGGACTGGCAGCGTATGACCCCACGACGCTGCAGCCCCCTCCACCACCTGGTCCAAGTGTGGTGCCTACCTCATTTGCGTTGCAATTGACGAACGCCGTCCCGAATGGTGCATCGATCACGCAGAATGGGTCCTTCTTTGGTTTTTCGATCGAGATGTCAGTTGTGAACCAAGTTTGTGAGTGGTGCAATGCTCTAAAGTTAAGACCTCGTCAGGACTCACCACTGGCACGCTTCCGTTCGTACTAGTGGGCAAGAATGCGTACGTCGTTTCTGGAGTCACGTCTATGCGAATGTTCACCTTGAATTTGATGCTAGCTCGGTCCTCCAAGTTCCATTTTTGAACCTCATGGCCAATCTTCAATCCAGGGGAGGACAAGTTCACATACGTGTTGGTGGAAATACCCAAGAGACTGCCGTGTTGGTGCCTAGTACTCCGGATGGCCGAATTCTAGAGAAAGACTATAGTGGCATTACGAACCCAGTACGTCAAACTAGTTGTGCAATCTTCTGTCTATTAACAAAGTTCGTTAGACACAAACCCCTCCGCTGATCTATACCCCAGAGCTCCTTTACATGCTCAACAATATCTCTTCGCTTGTGAACGTCAAATGGCACCTAGGCATCCCGTTCTTCAATACTACGCCCTTCAACCTAGCGATTGCGGAACAAGGCCAGCAGATTCTAGGAAGCAACCTTATCGGATTGCAAGCTGCAAACGAACCTGACTTGTATGCTGCCCATTTGCATCGCAATACGGTACGTTCGTAACACGATGAACCACTACATATAGCTCACATACTCCCTAGACGTACGGACCTTTTGACTATTTCGGGGAATTTGCGACCCTCGTGGACGCAGTCAATGCGGATTCCAATGTCCCGACCAAAAACCTCTTGATCGGTCCCAGCGTTTCGACAACTTGGACGCCGGAGGAGGTGTGGAACACGGGGTTCATCGATGCCTACGCCGCAAACCTTGCATTCCTTTCCGTCGAGCGGTAAGTGCGTAAAGCCTTGCTGGTATATGTATTTAACTGAGGCTTCCCGACAGGTATCCAACGGACAACTGTGGTGCCAAATTCCCGAATTCTGGCATAGCCATCGTCAATGCATCTGATGTCTTCCCGGGCTTCCTTGTACACGATTCCGCTCTCAACCTCGTATCCTCATACATAAATTCGTGCCAAATTGCGCAACAGAAGGGCAAGCCGTTCCTCATGTTCGAGACAAACACGGCATCGTGCGGTGGTTTCCCTGGTCTAAGTGATGCCTTCGGGGCTGCGTTGTGGGGCATCGACTACGCGATGCAGATGGCGGCCATTGGGTTTTCTGGCGCTCTCTTCCACGTTGGTGGGCAGAGCGTGTCGTATAACCCCTTTACTCGTACGTCATTGATGGGATGCATGAAGCCTTTTCTCAAATCCTTCTAGCACCACCTACGAATCAAAGCACTTATAACCAATGGACTGTCGGTCCGATCTATTACTCAGCCCTTGTCGTCACCGAGGCCCTTGGTGTAACTAATACATCTCGCGTCATGGACCTGCTGGCTAACGGAAACAACACATACACCCCCGGCTATGGGATTTGGGAAAACGGGAACCTCGCCCGAGTGCTCTTGATCAACTTTGTCTCCGACAGCACTGGGGCGAGTGACATCAGCGTCGATCTCGGCCTCTCGGATGCTCAGGTGCCGGGCCAGGTGCAGGTCAAGTAAGTATACCCTCTTATGCCCACCCAACTCCAGCTAACCTGATTTCAGGATCCTGCACGCCGATAGCGTGTCGCAAAAGGGCAACATCACCTGGGCAGGCCAGACTTACGGGGCGAACTTCGACTCAGATGGACGACCAATGCGGTCTGAAGACGTACAGGCTGTCACCTGTGGGCCCAGTGCCACGAGCAACGGGGCATCCGTATGCACCATCAAGGTTCCTGCACCTGGTGCTGCACTCGTCTTTCTTGATGCGGCTGCAGCCCAGGCTGAAACGGCTGGTGCCCCAAGCCAGACATTCTCGACGACATTCGTGACGAGGCTCCATAACACGGTTACGATTGACCCGGGGGTGTTGGCTACGTCGAATGGGCATGGCGGCATGGACAAAGATCTGGGAAGCACGAGCCCAGGCAGCTTGAGTGGTGCGGAACGGGTGGGTGCTGGTGCTGTGCTGGTATTCGCGGTACTGGTGGGAGCACTTGTCGTGCTCGGGGGTTAGCGAAACTACCCTTCGGAATTCCTAGAGGTCATGCTCCTTGGCCTCCGGGACGCTTACCCATTTTCTCTCGTTGACTAACATATGCTATCTGTCTTGTACTTGTGAGCGTGGACGCAGTTGGCATTTATCTTGACATCTATGTAATTAGATATCTCTTTCGCATTTTCAGTTTTCGGTCTTCAGAGCCCGTCTCGACCCGCCAGCATCTTTGCAGTAATCACTATGAAAGTCTCATCATACGCCATGCTACGCCGTATTTCAGGAAGGATTCGCGTTGGATTCTCATTTAAACCCGTTTTAACACTGGGTGCACAGCACCATAATTGCAGACCCAACTTCTGTAAAAAGCGGATGAAAATATTCTATCAAATTAGCCATAATTTACCCTATTTGTGTGTTCAATTCAGATAAAAGCTTTGAAGGGCTGTTTGTAGTGATCACAAAGGGTTTGCAAAGAGAATAAAATTACGGTGGGTTCAAAGGGACAAAGGCCTACCATAGTTGTGGACCATGCATGCGTTTGCAAAGGGTCTGCAATTATTGTACCTTAATTTTACTCCCTTTGCTCATTACATTAGTGTAAAAGGTAATTCCCTGCCTTTACAATATTTGTAGTCTCTCCGGGGTCACAACTATGGTGCTGTGCACCCAGTGTAACCGCTGTTCGACCTTGATTTCGGTGTCTGTGCCACAAAATTCGTCATGTACCCCACAATGCCAAGCTCTTTGGAGGGTGCTTGCGGCATGAAGGAGCGATACTGCCGCCAAACTGCCGCCAGTGCTTTTGGTCGCTTACGCCTATGTGACTACGAAGCGAGGAGCCTTCCTCGTGATAACTCGCACAAGACTAAATCTTTTATAAGTACTGAGTTTGGGAAGGCTGTAACCTGAGCTTCAGATTCCAACTAGATAAATCGGGAAAAACTCAAATTTCAAGCCCTCGCGCTATATAAGCATAACTTGCGACTCGAGTGTGATATATTTTGGACAGCTACACTCTCGCTACAAACAGGTGTGTTCCATGCGAGCTGAAATTTGAAATCCAAGGCTGTTCAGATTCCTGAGAAGAGACCATGTTGTACTCCCTCGTCCCTCGCTCTCTTCCCCTCCCTCCTTCGGACCTTGCATCTATTAAGGCGGCACGTCCCCATTCTCTGCCCGACACTGTGGCTCTGTAGCTGAATCAAAGTAAGTACGAACCGGCAATCATATTTCAACCAACAAGAGCTAATTTCTGTCCCGAAAACATAGAGGAATGAGCCAGAGGAATATTGTCATAATCCCGGCGTCTGTCTCGTCATACATCGTCTTCATGCTAATTGGGACTTTCTGTTTGTTTGGTGAAAAGGATGGAGAAAGAAGGGGAACGCTCTGGAACGCATCAGCTCGTCATAAAAGCAGAGAACAAATCAATCCATAGAATTAAGTCAGGGCCTTGATATACCGGCCTTGATTGAGGAGCCGCGTGACCGTCTGCCGTTTACTTACTCCCCCAGAAAGGCAACTATTGCCGAAAATGGCACTCTTTCCTAGATTCTCGATGCAGAATGCGTCCAGCACCGTAAAAGCTATTTAGTCAAGAGCGTGCCGACACTCTCAGACCAAGGTACATAGGTAGACATAAGAAGCATGAAGGCTGCTAATCGTACGGCACGATGGCGTGCACATGTAATTGAATTAAACTTCTCGATAATTAACTGCTATGACAGAAACCACGTAAGTCTCTCGTCCTCCCTCACTCGCTCCGCCCCTCTCTACCCCTGGGCCTGTGCGAGTCCGCGCTGGCTGGGCGAATGGCCTACCAATGTATATAAATAAGGGAATGTTCTATGTAATGTGTAGTACCCACCACGCCGGTGTCGAAACACGCCGTGGTAGACCTACCAAGGACCTGTGTATCTGAGTTTGGTTGCATGGGAGGGAGAAATGAGAATGAGCGCGACACTTACGTGTGAAGGTGCGAGACGGGTCGCGTTGCGCAGTGTTGAGGTCCCGCGCCCATACATGCGAAGACCTTCGTCAGATGGCGAATACAATTTTATGTTAAAGACGCTGAAATACGCACCTGTCACCTTTTAATATAGCCTCCGCTCCCCTACGTCAACATCGCGCTCTGTTACATTCAGCACAACGCCGCTCCTGTTGAAGGTTCCGAATTGCAGAGAGGTTGCGTAGTGCCGAACATCTGGGTGGGTGTCGCTCTGACAGGCCACAACTCGTCGAAAAGGCGATAAGGGGAAGAGATGGGTTCAGGGAGAGAGGGGGCGACTCGGCGAGGGAGGGGATGGTGGCGGTAAGAAAGCAAGAGGGGAGGCGCGAAGAGCGAAAGGGGGTCCGGGAAAGCCCGAGAACGGAAGTGGGTTAAAGAGGGTAGCATCGCAGCCTAGTGTCCATGGGACGCAGAGTTGAATGGATGAGATGGCCAGAGGCAACACTCACCAAATCTACACCGAGTCGCTTTTCTGGTTCTCGCGTTTTGCTCAGATCTTTTCCGAAACAAGTCAGATCATCCCCGTTCCCAGAAGATTAGCTCAGAAACCAACGGACCCGCCTGATTGCCGCATGTCCGCTTTTCACTTGGGCTGAAGCTCCGTTCACAAGTCAAAAGTATTCACTTCGGGTCGTGCGCGGACCATCGTCATCAAGCCTGAGCTTGATGTACGGTATCCGTGGAATGAGGCACGCAACAACGTTTAACTGAGAACTAGTCGCAGCATTACAAACTGGGTCGCGGGAAGCGGAGAGAGGGGGGTATAAAAGTGCAGGTAAGTCGAAAGGCAACTCAGTCAACTAACACTTTCGAAACCAATATCCACTAAGATGCGGTTCACCAAGACTTTTATCGCAATCTTGGCTGCTATTGGCTCTGCCAATGCTTTCACCGGCTTTGGTGTGTACTCTCGTGAGCACAGATGAGAGAACTTCGCTGACACAAATTGTCTAGCCACCTTCTATAACCCCAGGGTAAGAATCATTTCAATGGGCAACGCGTTTACTTAATTATTCTGCGCAGCTCCAAGCTTGCGGGGTCGTCAGTGGCGGGAACGACTTTACCGTCGCTTTATCTCCTAGCAGGTACTCCAGCAGACAGGAATGTGGCAGGTCCGTCCGGGTCACAGGCAAGTACACCGTCCACTTACTCGACTGCACTTCACCTTTTTTTTTTTGATCACCTCCTCATAATGACAGCTGGAGGGAAATCTGTCACTGTCAGAGTTACCGACGAGTGTCCTGGCTGCAGAGGCGACGACATAGACCTATCCACCGCGGTGTTCACCCTGTTAGCCGATTGGCATGAGGGAAGGATTGCTGTCGAGTGGGACTTTGTTTAAATAGTGCTTCTCACCGAAGACTGAAGATACTACACAGCTTATGAGTATCTCTTGACTGCTTGTATACTTTAAACGAGCGATAAATGTTTATTGCGTCATTCACTGAATCACGACCTGCCGGTCCTTGCTTTGCTCGTTAAGGTTCCCCCAAAAGGCAATGATCACCCAAAAAGGTATCTCTTCGGCGACTCCAGAGCTTACCTAGCCCCACAGTCGACAATTGACCGTGAGTGTGCACCCCTATCCTCGAGTTGGGTAGGATGGCCCTCTAAACCGCTTTGAACCATGCTGAGCGGTCGGACGGCGAAGTATAGCGCATCAGGCCATTCCAATGGGTATGCCTTCGGTATTAATACTTCATTCCTCGTCCAGTGTTCGGTATAACGTCGTTATGGATAAATGTATAACTACTTTGTAGCTCGTTTTATAGATTTTAGGTGCAGTGTTAGACGATGGTGTAGTGTTTCATCCAAATTCACCCTCACTCATGCAACGTCTTCAAAATTTATTTATCGGGCATTCTGAGTGATGAGTTTTACCTCTGAATATGAGAGTGAAGCGTCACAAGACAAAGGCGATTCCTTACTCACCTGGCCTGGCAGTTCACACAAGCGGGTAGCGCTCTTTTCGTAGAAGCCACTTAATATTCTGACCTGGACTGTGATACGGAGCGAGCTGGTTACGTGGAAAGGGGAAGATGGTTCAAAGCAAGTCGCCTTTTCCTAATCTTTATTCGTCAGGACTCAGGAGGTAAATCGCTGATGACGCCTCGTAAGTTCTCAACAACCTGGACTGAGGGGAATTTGCAGTCGGCCTTCGTCAGAATTTTCGAAAGAAGGAAAGTTATCGAAGTACAAAACAAAACTCTTCGTTTTCTGAAATTCGCGCTTTAACGGCACAAAACGTGCAAGTGACAAGAGAGCCACACTGTACCTATAAATGGTGGTTCCCCTCGGTTGTCCCCCGGTGACCATATTTTATTCTCGTAGTCCTCCTCGGCCGAAGCCGCCGCCTTCTTTATGACTCGATTTCTTCACAAGCGCCCGATACGTCCATCACTCCTCGATCTTTAGCTGAAATGCTGGAAAGGCGAGTTCGCGAAGGAAGTTAGTTCCGTGTGTCATGCGGCCGTTGACAGGAGATGTCCGAAAGCCGAATGGGACCGTACTGTGTTGGTTGATTTTCATCTTTCTTATCTTTCTCGACACGTCGACTATTTTTGTCAACCATGATCCCAGTGGCGCAGAAGAGGAGTGCAAGTAGCATCAGCTTAAATGTAAGTGGAGGGTATTTTTGAGCGGAACCGGAAATTTGTTACCCTGACCCTCGTCCGAGCCTTCGGTGGATCAAGGATATTTTCGGCTTGTAAAGACGAGATGGTGGATACAGTGCCTTCTCAGTGCGAGTGATCAGTAACTTCGTGGATTTTGGCGGCCTTGGCGGCTTCAATATGACCTCTAAGAGCAAGTGGAAGGATCGCTCACTTCAAGGCTTGCAAGGAAGCAGCCTAGATTCGAGCGAATGGAGATGTGATGACGATATTGGACGCTGAGAATAGTGTTTTCGGGGTAGAATGCATGAGCCGAGGACGACGGGCGGAGCATGGTGCCGGCGACTCCGAAAATTGCAGGGTTGGCAGCGGCGATATAAATTCATCGTCCGACCACTCCTCGACCCCACCACCACTTCCTCTTCTTGTGATTATCACCCTTCGCATAGATATAACTACTTCATCAACATGTCCCCGGCCGCATCTTCCCTGAACTCCGTCGCCGCTGCGTCCAATGGCAAACAGGCCGCCCCAGCCAATGGCAAACCGTCCGTTTCCAAGGCGGGGAAGCACCATCTGACCTCGGCGGATGTTATCCACCTTGAGCACGAGTACGGCGCACACAAGTGAGTAACTTGGTTTCGTTGGGTTCTTGTATGGGAAGCCGGTGGGGTATGGTAGCGCCTGCGACAGGACAATCCTTTGACAGTGAAACCTCCTTTGTGCTCTCGTACGAGTCCGCGGCCTGCGTTGCTCAAACTCCAACCTCTATCTTTGCTCCCCTTCTCACTAAAATGCCCCCTTTTCATCTCGTCTTCCATTATACTCCCCTTCTCCATGTTCTGCCTTGTGTAGCATAGACCAACAGACGTCATTCATTTGGGCTCCCAGCATCAAGCGGGTCTGATAGCTACCAGTCCAGTTACACCATCTCGCGTGAGCGGAAGGAGTCCAACTGTTTGACAAGCTAACTGACACTGCAGATCCTGAAGCAGAAGCTGACGCATGAGCGGAGGAGGATGGGGCCCGGAGTGGAGGCAGGACGAGGGAGTGGTTGGCAGGAGGCGGGGTCATCTCTCCTTTGTCTTTTTCTTCCTTCCTTGCTATCTTATACCCCCTACTGACGTATGCGTTCTTTCTGCCATTAGTTATCACCCGCTTCCTGTCGTATTCGACTCCGCTAAGGGTGCGAAGTGAGTCCTTTGTGCCATTGTTCAGCTCGCCATGCTCACTTTCTGCCATTCCTCAGAGTATGGGATTGCGAAGGCCGCGAGTATATAGATATGCTCTCTGCATACTCGTAAGTGTTACTCGCCTCCAATCACCAATCGCCTCTGTCGTGTGATTGTCTCAACACGACATGGTTATTTTTAAATCATTCTCGTTCTGACAAGCTTTAACCGTACACAGCGCAGTCAACCAAGTGAGTCTCTTTTTGATGTTCTAACTTCAATTGAACTGACTGAATATGCGTCTAGGGCCACTGCCACCCACGGATTGTCGCCACGCTCACCGAGCAGGCCCAGAAGCTCACCCTCTCCTCGAGAGCATTCTACAACAGCGTCTTTGGCCGTTTCGCCCAGCAAATCACCTCCATGTTCAAATATGACATGGTCCTCCCGATGAACACCGGTGCCGAGGCTGTCGAGACTGCTGTCAAGCTTGCGAGGAAGTGGGCTTACAAGCGCAAGGGCGTCGAGGACGGCAAGGCAATCGTCCTTAGCGTCGCCGGCAACTTCCATGGCAGGACACTTGGAATTATCAGGTCAGTCGGCCCAGAATACGCTAGTTGACCGTGTTTCTGACGTGGGTCTAGCATGAGCACCGATCCTGAGAGCCGAGGAGGTTTCGGACCTTATCTCGAGGGCGTTGGCCCCACCTACGTTGATGAGGAGGGCGAGCTGAACACGATTCGTTACGGTGTCTTGGAGGACGTCGAGAAAGCGCTCTCTATGCACGGCGAGAACGTCGCTGCTTTCCTCGTGGAGCCCATTCAAGGAGAGGCTGGGTACGTCTGACGTCACGCCCTTGGTAGTACAGATATTAATGGTTGACTAGAATCGTCGTCCCTCCGGAAGGGTATCTCAAGGGAGTCGCGGATCTGTGCAAGAAGCACAACGTGCTCCTCATTTGCGACGAGATCCAGACGGTGAGTGGAACTCGTGAATCAAGAGTCGCGTGCATGCTAACACTTCCGCAGGGTTTATGCAGGACTGGCAAGATGCTCGCGTCTGAGTACGAGGGCATTCGTCCTGACCTCGTCTTGCTTGGCAAGGCGCTCTCTGGCGGAGGTGCGCGGCGGTTATTTCGCTATCCGAGTGATTCGGGTCTCATTATGTCACTTTGTAGTGTATCCCGTCTCCGCTGTCCTCGCCGACAAAGACGTCATGCTGTGCATCCAACCAGGCGAGCATGGAAGCACCTACGGAGGGTGCGTTCTAATTCTCACCTCATCGCACATGATATTAATCTCTTATCACAGAAACCCTCTTGGTTGTGCTGTCGCTATGACCGCCCTGAACGTGCTCGTTGACGAGAACCTTGCGGAGCGCGCCTACAAGCTCGGCGAGGTCTTCCGCACGGCAGTGCGTTCGCTGAATTCGCCGCTCGTCGCAGAGGTTCGCGGCCGTGGCCTTCTGAACGCCATTGTCGTCGATGAGAAGAAGAGCACCAAGGGAAGAACTGCATGGCAGCTCTGCCTGCTCCTCAAGAGCCGTGGTGTGTTAGCTAAGCCCACTCACGTAAACATGTAAGTGCTTCGAATCAAAGGCTTATGAAGATGCTGAATATTTGGATATTCAGTATTCGTTTCGCACCGCCTCTCGTGATTTCTGAGAAGGACCTTCTGGAGGCTGTCAAGATCATCGGCGAATGCCTCGTCGACCTCGACCAGATCGACGAGATCCCTGGTGAGGATGGCAGCGAGAAGGGCCACACCGATACCCTCACCCTCTAGGCTCTGAGGGTCTCGGTGGCTTCCTCAGCAACTTACATGGCAAATGGGATTCGTTCCCGAATCCGAGTCCGAAAACTCGGCACTGTCGCGTCGGTGTTGTGTATGTATTCCTCGTCTTTGGGTCGCGTATACCTATGCATATGTAGCCTTATAATCTGTGTATTTTTTCTTGAATGCGTAATCGAAACATGCGTCTGCGCTCTGGTCTCACTGCTAGTATGACAACCTGTGCCATGCCATAGAGTAGCTATCTTCTGGAGACAGGAGCCGTGTTTGTTGGAACCCTATCTGCTTGCTTCTCGAGGCAACTGAACTGACCAATGCGGCAAAGGAACGTACGTTCGCGGGTGAGGAGGCGCCCGGCGTGCGGAACCCCTGTGCTCCAAACCGCCAAAAATTCGAGGGCGATGACACGCTGGTCCTCTCATAGATATGATTACCCGAGAGAGAACGGCCGGCAGAGCAGTGGCCAGAGTCGTAGCCGCATTGACAGGGTCGGTCTAAAATTGTGGCCCTCGGAAATTGCCGTGCTTTACAAATGCCAGCAGCCGGTGATTTGGGATGGCTCATTCGTGTCTTCTCGCTAACATCCACCTCACCTCTCGCAATCCCCAGAAAACCAGCTCTTGATAGCCACGAACATGGAAACACCGCTCTGGAATTTTCCTTCCTGTCCACCGCACGGCGAGCGAGAGGCTGCCGAGCTATCGGACGCCCAGACTTATGCTGCCTCGGCGAAACTAGCTTTTCTCACTTATCGCATTGGATTTATCTCGAGCTTCGTCTCTGCGGCTGAAGAGACGCTACGATTTCTTTCTACGATATCGTATCCTCTTTACCATTTGAGCGTTCAGGTAAGAATCTTCACAAGTTTCCGCAGGTGTCTGCCGTTGCTAACGAACGTTGCAGATTCTTGAACTTGTCGAGGTATTTAGGATTAGTTTTTCACATCATCAATCATCCCGCTAACGTACACGTAGATGGCTCGGAAGACGTTAGAATCAGCAAAGGTGTTACCGTACCTATGGGCGTCATGTCCTCGGAAACTAGTGCCACACAAAAGGGTGTACGTAGAACTGCTACGAGCGCTTCGGTCGAAGGAGTGCTACATAGATCCAGAACACTACGGTAGGACATTTTCTCGAAGAGTGAGCGAGTACTGACTGCAACATAGCTCGCCTGCGAGTTCTGCTATTACCTCTCTCTTCCCGCTGTGCCATCACCAGAAAGGGGACTGACAGCCCCTCAGCGGGATCATTCCAAAACGAGATCCTTGCCACGCCTTACCCCGTTTCATCACGGGCAGCTACACCGCCTGGCGTCATGCCCCGTGAGTCCTCAGCACCTCTTTCATGTCCGGGCCTCGCTGACGGTCCTTTCTAGCGCCTTCCACAGTCCCATCGCAGCAGCCAAACAAGCAGCCACAAAAGCCGAGCGTGAAATCCCGTGCCGAAAACAAACGCCTCTGGACGCCAGAAGAGCTTGCGCCTCCTCCGAGCAAAGTGTCCCACCGTAAGGAGCTGCGTATGCAGTGGGCGAATCGCGAGAATGCCGCGCCTGCAGAGGAGCAAGAAGTGGTATTCCGTCCTGTCCGGTCACGACTCCGATTCGGTATTTGCTTCTCAGCCAAATCGCCCATGAACAGCGGTGTGTATAAGCAGAGGCACCGCGTCACTCGTGTATCAAGCGTCCGTTCTCTGATGAACCCAAAGGAATGATCCGCTCACAATCGCTGTAATCCTCCCTTTTTTGTCTCGGCGATACGAACCGTTCAGCTTTTTGTACAACTATATTCACCCTTCTTTCTCTATTTACTTGCACAAACCTACTATCTTCGTGGAATACACTTATAATTATGGTAGAATGTCAAGCCGCAAGATTCCGACCCCGACCCAACCCCTTCGAAGCCTTCCTATCTTGTTGAGCCGCTCAAGACTGCGGGGTGTATCAATTTTATTGCTATTCGCTCGATCAATCCGATAAAGTGGGCAAGGCGTAGCATAATTTCTAAGTTATCGCATAGGATTTGTTCTGTGGCTGCTGAGGAGGAGAAAGAGGACGTGGTAGGTTGTCTTTCAGGCATCTCCCTTAAATTCAGTGGCACTGTGATTTTTCAGAGAAATCAAAGGCTTACAAGAGATCAGCCCAATTCTGGTTAGAGGAAGTTAGACCGCCAAATAGGACCCTTGTTATGGCGCTCGGTGCGCCACTGGGGAAGATAAGATAAGATCGGCGCCTATCGGACGGATCGGACGGCCCGTCCATCATGCATGTCATCACGTCATCACCGCCACAATTTTCCTTTATTTCTTGACATCCTATTCAAACATCGCTCTTTTACTTCTCCATCTCGTGTGTCGAATGTCTCAGTACCTGGCCTCTAGGGAATTGTGATATTTATCTTGCTAATCCGGGTCCAATTTCTACCTCGAGTCTGCGTAACGGAACATCGAGGTACCCACGTTGCCACCATGAAGGCTGCACTCCTGTTGGCAGTGCACAATCCACGATGGAGTTGAATGCAGCAGCTAGTGGACTCCACTTGTGCTAGATCCCGGTTCGAAGACTATTCTCTTCTCCCGAGCCACTGTCGATGAAGGTCGATCTCTTTAACGACGCATCTCGCAACTCGACCAAACTCCCAGGATTCGGCAGTTTATTCCTTTTCCTCGGTCTCGTTACAAATTGCCAGGCATATTGGCTTATGGCAGCCAGTGAGCTCTTTTTATATCATGTGTTACGCAAGGTGGACTCATAGATTCCCAGATAATGTTTTAACAACACAGCGGATCGATCCCGTCGTCGACCCAGGCCAGGTTTCTACGCATGTGCACTCAAGTGAGCCAAGTTTCGTCCTTCCTTTCACCTGTGTAACTCCCTGACTGGATCTAGTCCTTGGAGGAAGCAACTTCGGACTCAACACGTCGACAGCTGCCTTGAGGTTGAGCGAATGCACGTCAATCCCCGTTCGCGAGGATAAGAGCAACTACTGGTACCCGGTATGCTGCGTGGTTGTCCTTTCGTCCCAAATGACGCTGATACATTCTCACTTAAGCAACTTTATTTCCAGTAGGACAAACTGTAGGACGTGTTGCCACAGAATTGAACGTTTGCTAGATGGTCAAACGGGACCACAAGTGTTGTAGGAAATGCAGTAATGTACATACCCAAAGATCTTCCTGATTGATACTAGCACTAATACACCTCTTGTAGCTGTAAGCTTGTTTACTTCGTGCTTTGCTGTAGATTTATCGTTCCGCAAGACTACTTGTTCAGCGATACGCCTGGGACGACAACGGCCTTTCCAGAAGATGTGAGTTGCGCAAGAGTTTCTCTTGCTTATCAGACCTTGAAACCTTAGCAGTTCCGAATGTTCTCAGGCGGGCATAACCTGTACTCTTCTCAAAGAATTATTCTTAAAATTTACTAGGTGACCCGACACTAAGAACCTTCGATCCGTCCAGTTTTGCTCAGCATGCTGTCACGTTCTTGTGTCTTAATTTCAATGGAGTATCTGCACGCTTCGATGAGCTTCCGGGACACCGATGTCCTTCTGGAATTCGCTCCCAAATCGTAAGTCGTTTTGTGGCTGAGAAAATGCTCAAAAAATTCACATTCTTTTAGAATTTCCCTAGCTGCTGGGATGGTGTCGTAGGTCTGCTACAATCAAACGAATGCTCCTTCTAATAATAAAATAATAGAACATAGACTCTGTGGATCATCAGTCTCATGTGGCCTTCCTGTCTAGTGGTCCTGATAACGGAACATGCTCAGATCCACGATTTCCCAAGACTCTGCCCCGTATTTTCCTGGAGGTACATATAAATCCGGTTTCCAGACCTATCATGGAGCTTATCTTGGCCAATAGGTTTATTGGTATACCCAAGCCTTCGACGAGTCCAGACGACACGCAAAAGTGCCCAGTCAACCTTTCGTATTTTCGAACGGCGATCCGATAGGTTACTCATATCATGCAGGTTCGTTTAACGATATCACATCAGTATTGAAGTGCCCCTAATTTAAGCCCTTCATAGACTTCATTAATGGATGGGATGTCGGCGTTCTTGAAGGTGCCGTCAACGAATGCAACTGCAATCCTTACGGAGATCCCTCTTGCTGCATAGCCAAAGGAATCTTCAGCATGAACCAATTCAATAGATCCTACATCAGCAATATTGTGGACGAGCTGAGTGCGTTGGTTTCTGCATCTTTTTAATACCAGCCTAAGTGCCACCACCCCACAGCACTCGGTTCGCTGGATGCGCTACCTGGAAACAACCCAGTGCAGGCCCACTGTTACGAAACCTTCGTCGACCCCGTCACGCCTGCGCTCTTATCCCCCGTATATGCCCTCCATTCAACTGACCAGCCACCACCTCGTGGTACCGTAAGTCTATCCGCACAGACGGCCATTGTCTCCCAAACAGCTACAGGGAGATGCATTGGCAATAGGGCAAGGGGCCTCGCGCCAAGCGGTGTGATGGCCATCTTGAGTGCCCTTATTCTCTTGTCCGTGCGGCCGCTCATATAAACTAGTCTCGGCGGTAAGCTCCTGGAAGGGCGTGACGCGTATAGCTACATCCCGAGTGCATAATACTGTGATTCACATCCCGGGCTTTATTGCCGTCTTCCAAATTTATCATACCGAGAGAAGAGGAAAGGATATCGAACAGGATTGACAGAATGGGACAAAAGGAAGAGAACACCAGACGGTCTTGGACTTCATCCACTCCCTTTTTCTGGCGACCTTTACGTCTTGATTATTTCGGAGTAGCTAGACTATTGACAGGTAAATGTAATTGACCTCTCTTGTTCGAATTACAAAAAGCTTTTCCCTCATACTGGGGGCAGAAGCCTGAACCCTTCATATTTCGTGTCAAGGTGTTCCTGAGAGGCGCAAACTGAGTTCCGTATAGATATTTCAAATTATATTTACGACTGTCAGCCTTGCTGCTCTTTCAACGTCCTTTTTCTGAGCCCCGAGGTGTCTGACATCCAGCAGCGGGTCAGTCAAGTAAAATGTGGGGAAGGGATCGATCATGATCGACGGGCTAAGTTTGGTGCCGATGGCAGATAGGTTCATAAATCGACAAAGTTGCCATTGTAGCTCGGCCCTATTACTGTCCCTGCGGCAGTTAGACCTTTGCCTTCGCCCCCTAGTGTCTCGACGCTGAAGTCGGCGTTAGAAATTTACGAACAAGAATGCCCGATATATTCGACAGGCATCGAGAGGAATCCGGGTTCGCGTTCCTAACAGACAGCATGAACAGCTGAAATGGAGGGCTGGGTCCTACTCGTGTACCTCAAAGAAACGGTACAGATAGCCGCTCGTCGAGAGACAAAATCCAGTGAGGACCCGCTCTTCAGATTCGTCAGCCCTCAAAGTACTGCTCTACCCCATATCCTCGTTGCTCTCCAATGGCACCACAAGTCGAATTCACGCGCGACGGCATCTTCAAGCTCCACGGCCGTGCGCTTGTCGAACGTTACCTTGGAACTGAGGACAAGAAGACGTCTGACGAAAAGAAGAAGTCTCATGACAAGACGCCCGTCCCAGAAGATAGGAAGTTGAAGGTCGGCATTATTGGAGCAGGCGTTGGCGGCTTGTACGCGGCGCTCATGCTGCAGTCGCTCGATATCCCTTTTGAGATCCTCGAGCGCTCCGACCGCGTTGGAGGTCGCCTCTGGACCAAGAAGTTCGAACAAGGCGGCCGCTACGATTACTACGTGAGTCTATTTTCTCCGCAAGTCATCATGAAATCCTCTGACGTACCATTGCTTTTGGAACATTGCAGGACGTTGGTGCGATGCGCTTCCCACTGCCGGAGCAAGACCCCTTCGGGAACTACAAGGGCGGTATCATGCAGCGAGTCGGGAACCTCTTCAACTACCTCAAGATGCAGGACAAGCTTCTCCCCTACTACTTCAAGTCCAACGGCAGCCCCGGTTTCCAATATTTCAACGGCGTCCGTGCTCGCATTGGCGATGGCGCTGACTTCGGCGCGCCGTTGTTAGGTATCGCACAGGAGCTCATCAACAAGGGAGTCTCCACCATCGTCGACGACGTCGTCGGGAAATTCGCCCAAGGGATCTATGACGACTTGAAGACTAGTGGTGAGGAAGGCTGGAAGGAGATGATGGCGCATGACGCGTACTCGACAAGGGCGTATATGGCGTTCAAGTATATCCCCAGCCCGTCGCTAGGGTTGCCAGAGGCCCATTTCCCCACTCGGGTGATCAACTGGTGTGAGACCTTCGACAAGAGCACTGGATGGTATGATCGCGGCCTCACGGAAACGGTCCTTGAAGCCCTCGCCTTCGGTGACCAGCCCAAGGAGGTGAAGAATAAGGTTAACTGGAGATGCATCGAGTATGTGAACACTTATGAGAAATGCATAGTTACTGACCTAACCTTTCGCAGCGGAGGCTCCAGCGTCTTGCCAGAAACCATGGCGGCTGTCGTCGAGGAACATTCGAAGCCTAAGGACGGGCCAGTTATCGTGATGAAGACACACGTAACTGCGATCGGACAGCGCGATCCTAGCGATCCTCGTTCGCCTATGGTCGTCAGAGTCCAAGGGCAAGATGACCGCGAGTACAATCACGTCATTTCAACCCTCCCCCTCCCCGTTCTCCGCACTCTCGATCTCAAGAACGCTGGCCTCGACATTCTGCAGAGCAATGCCCTTCGTCAACTACAGTACGGTCCGTCCATCAAGATCGGCATTCTCTTCAAAGAGCCTTGGTGGACGACAGGACAGGACAAGGACGGGGTCAAGTTCAACATCATCGGTGGCCAATCCTACACCGACCTTCCCATCCGCACGGTGGTCTACCCATCCCACGGCGCAGGTACCGACACGCCTTCGAACACGCTGATCGCGAGCTATTGCTGGACCAACGACGCGGAGCGACTCGGATCCCTCATCAATACTGGCAAAGAAACATACGACGAGCAACTCAAGGCGCTTGTTTTGAGCAACCTTGCAGAGGTCCACAACGTCAGCGTGGAATACTTGGAGGAACAATTCGCCGATATCCACGCCTGGGATTGGAATCACGATCCTCTGACAATGGGTGAATTTATTGTCTACTCGCTTTAGGACACACTCGGACTCACCATGACATGCAGGTGCCTTTGCATTCTTCGGTCCTGGAAACTTCGACGACATGTACACAAGCCTTAACCGTCCAGCAGCAAATGGCAAGCTTCACTTCGCTGGAGAAGCCCTGAGCGTCCGACACGCGTAAGTCTCTTCCGTTCCAATCGTTGTGGTGGCTGGAACTGATGATGATATGTAGCTGGGTTGTGGGAGCTCTTGACAGCGCGTGGCGCGCTGTTTACAGTTATCTCTCGGCGACGTATCCGAGTAAGTTGGACGAGTTCCACAAGAAATGGCAAAAGAACGCGGAGTGGAACGACCCAGTTGATGGTCGGAATGCTGAGCAATCACCAAAGGCCAAGCTCTTAGAGAGGTTCCTCCGCTTCGACCATTCGAGGAATTTCAATGCCATCTAAGCACAAAAGAGCGAGATTGGTCATTAGTGCGAAGGGTGCTTGACAATGCTTGTCATAAACATCTTACGAGTCGTCTTTCTACGGGCCCATAAATGCAAATCTAGACATCACGTTTACTCCTATCCATGTTCATGTCTGGAATTCTCGTATGTGTCAACTTGATCTACCCAAGAAGAACGGGTTTACCTTAGTCAGTGTTCAGTTGAGAAGGGCTCCTGAACCGATGGTGAAAAGCTGCCGTCATGATTGCATGACGCGTTCGTGGGAATTTCTAACCAATACTGACGGCTCTGGTCGGATTACCTACAGCCTTGCCAGCCTACCACAATTGAAAACGACAGCGTGAGCAATAGCCAACATGGACTCGCCATGGGATGAAAACAGCGACAACAATGTGATAAAGGATACAGAGTGGTCGAGGATCTCTTCCGAATTCACGAATGTACGTCATCATGGTTCATTCTCATCCAAAAATTGGTCTCGAAAACTCACGGAAAGGTTGGCTATCGTGAAGGAATCACCGCTGGGAAGGAAGGGGCTCTCCAGGAAGGGTTCGACTCTGGTTTTGCGGACACCGGTGCTCCGATAGGCAGAGAACTTGGGCTCCTTCGTGGAATCTCGTTGGCCATCTTGATCTTTCTTCAAACACTTCCCGTAATTGAGAACTGGAAACTCGTGGATGAAGCTACAGACATATCATCACAGCTATCTAGGATCCGATTCTCCGACATCATGCCTCGCGATTTAGAGGCTGAAGAACACGCGCGACAGCACCTAGAGGCCGAAGGTGTGGAGCTAGATGAGAACGAGGAGATCGCGGCGAAGCGCGATGTGGAAGGGATTGAAGACATGCTGGCGAATTTGGTAGCTGGTGGTGCCACTTCCACCTCGTCAAGCAATAGACCTACTGTGGAGGACATCTACGCGCTGAAAACGCGCCTGTCTTGGTTGGGTGAACGGCTCAAGCTGAGCTTCGATTGGAACTAGGTGCGTTTTAGGCTAAAGATTGCATGAGCTAGTTCTCTAATGTGCTCTGTAGTCCCCTCTCCCCCTCAAAATTCTATCCATGCAATCACATTTGCCACCCTCTGACTTGTTCACTAGAACGGGATCCTGAAAAAAAAAACTGAGACTGTCTCTGAGGGGCTCACTTTTGTGACCGTTCACCTAAACGCGTCAACGCTTGGGCAGGTCATCAAAACCTGCACGGAGTACTACCAGATTCTTAATTGTGCCACCGCCAACGGAGGTGGGATTCTTTACTCCTTTAAGCTCACAAATTGTGCATGTAATGTCTCCGGTTTCCTCGCATACAAGTTAATTATGGCTATTCCTTGCAGCGGGCCTACGGAACACCCTCCACCCACCAAGTCATACTCGGCGTTGACCCACCCTCTAGAAATATCCGCCAGCTGTTCAAAGGAGGCGATGGGAAGGTTGATGCTATTAATTCCAGTCTCGGCATACCGTGCACCAATCCTCGACAGTGGCCAGGACAGTTCTTCCCTTGGCTGAATATGAAGCAGGAAGATCAGTCTCGTCGACGGCATGCGCAGCATTCGTATAAAATCAAATTTCAATGTCTTCTCGGCCTTGACCTTGATATGCTCTTAGCATAACTGAAACGTGAGGTCGAAATCGGCAAAGTCCTGCCTGGTTGGTGTCGGCAACTTCCACCGTTACAACCACCGGAAATGCGGATTCTTCTTGGACCCCAATTGTAGTAGGACGCTGGCAATGGATAATCAGGTACATCTTCGCACAGATTGTCACTTTGAAAGAGTTAATACCCCGTCCACTAATTGCGCGGACTGCTCGCATTTGCAGTCATTGTGACGATGAGAATATGACCAAAGTGCACATTTCTAGGCAGAAGCGAGCCCAGGAGCTAGTATATGTTGGGATGTTGCTCGTAGAACGAAGTATATCCCTTCTCGGTTCACCACAGCCTCGTGTACGAGAGACTCTGCTCTTATACGCGAATGCGAGTTCTGGCTTATTTTGGGATGATTGCCTCCATCTCCATGGACAGTATCACGGTGAATAAGTGAGACAAGTATTTCTGGGTTTGAATCGACCTAGGGCTTGTGTTGCATTGTACCGAACCGCTTGATGGGCATTGGAGCGAGGGGTAGCTGGATAATACGTATGTCATGTTCCTCGCACATCGCAAGAAATCCCGGTGAGACATACTTGGGGTACGAGAAGGTTTTTTAAGTGCCAGAGTTAAACCTGGGAAGAAGGCTAGCCTGCCGTCATTGTAGGCATGCATCACGATCAAGATTCAAGTCAAATAGAGCGCCCAAAGTCGACCCGGGTTAGAAGAAGAACTTGATAGCGGTCATTGAGACACTCTGCCTTTCTGACTTTGAAACTTATTTGTATCCATACCAAGCACCGAGGTAGGGGTCTATGATAAGCTAGGCTGTGCGCATCCAAGGCATACCATTTTGGGTAAATATTCCTTTTTCTGGACAGGATCAAGTTTCTTCCCCGCAGAGTGCGGGTCATGCACATGGCACCGCGGTCCACCATGTGTTGATCAAGGATGTTTATCTTTTCCGGTGATATTCCATGCCAACTGCGCAGCAAGAACATCTGATGATTATTTCTGCTATGTACAATATTCAAGTTCTGTTTTCCCTTCCGATTCTTGATCTATGAAGTAAAGAACGAGTCGTGTATATACAAGCTGCCAGGGTCCTTTCCAAAAGCAGACGATAGTAATGAGTGTTGTGGGTAACGTACGGGTTCATTCAGGGTATAAAATCTAGCGCGAAAAGTGTTCAGTAAGAAGGTCGAGTAGGAGAGGGTGTTCGTGGGCGAAGAGAAGGTTTAGGAAGGTGCAGTACACCTACAGCGCTAGATTTCGTGGCCTTTTGAGGGAATGAATGGTGGGTAGGTTCCATCGTTGGGAGAGGGTGGGGGATTCGCATCGTTCATGCTACCTGTCATCGCTGTGTGAAACGACGCGGTCGTCGACGTTGTACGGCTGACCGTTGTCCCATTAGAGTGGCTCTCTGGTGCGCCGACGCTGCTTCCACCTTGATCGGTGAAGCTCGTGGGGCTTGACATACGCCTCATCGCGATGTCCGATCTACCCACCAGTTCTCCATGCTCCGAGGTCGTCATGTTTACAAGCATCTCCGCTCTCATAGATAGGCTGTTCGCGCGACTCGGAGGATTGCTGCTCTGTGGATCGTAGTCGCTAAACGAGAGCAGGGTGTTGCGCGTCGGTGGTCTGCTTGACGTGTACATGCTCCCGTTGCCCTGGTGGCTGGAGGCGCCGAGGCTTCCGACTTCGCCAGAGCCCATGGACTCGATGGTAGGCATGCGTCTGATGACCCCATTCAGCACCCGCACATTCTGGTCAGGGGGGTACGGAAGGCCAAATTCGTTGTATCCGAGAGCTGGAGGGACGCGAGGGAGGTTGAACAGATTCTCGGGGTCGATGCTGGGTCGATCGTAAATGTGTTCGTCGGACTCGTCGCTATCGTCTTCGTCGTAACGGTCATATTCCGAAGAATAGCTTGGAGGACGACCCCTAGATAGTGCATCTGGTGAGGATGCACCATCTGACCGAGCGCCACCAACTGCCTCTTCTGTCTGGTTCGTGATTTGGGATGAGGAATGGAATCCGTCATCGGATGCGTTTTGATGAACCTCAGCGGCCTCGACCACACTCGACAGACCAAACGAAAGAGGCTCCCCCGAGCAAGACTCGCCAGACAGGCCAGAAGAGCGTGACCGTGCCAATCTTGTTCGGCTGGGGTGTCGGGAGGACGATTCGTCGACCAACGTAGCCTCAGATGCTTGACGCTGTGCGCTGAGGGTAGAAGGGGACGCGACATCTCCCGATATGGATGGTGTAGACGCAAACGATTCTGAGCGGAGATGGCGGTGTATCGGACGTCGATGAATTCCGGGATGCAGAAAAGAGATGGCGTGGTAGGCAATCTAAGACGCCTTCTGTTAGATAGCGAAAGTTCGAATGAAAGATAACATACAATGGCGGTGAGGGTCAGGGCGAGACGGACGGTGGAGATGATAATCCAAGTAGACCATGGGGATGCCGGATCACATTCTCTTCCGTACACAGACCAGACTACGTCGACGTCGACTCGACATCGGTGGGCCAATGATAGTTGGGGATGAGGGGAGTCCTTCCAGAAGAAAACGAGGGCGAAATTGACAGCTGCAGGAACGAGGAGGGCGAAAGAGGAGAGGAAAAAGAGGGTCGCTCGGACATACTTCAGGTACTTGTACACTACACTCTGGATTAAGAGCTTGGGCTTCAACACCCCGAGAACCTTGGCGGAGAAGGCCAGTGCGAACGAAACACCCGCACTGGTACCGAGGGCGAGACAGAAAGTCTGGCCGACCGTGTCGTTATGCGCTGAAAAGGCGAAAAAATACCGAACGGCGTTGTACGTTGCCCATGCAGCTACAGAGAAGAGGGCTTGTCAGTACCAAGGCGGAACTGACGCGATCAGGGGAAGCTCGCCGATCCAGCGTGATCGACCGGAGCGGGTGGAAGAGGCGCCGCCAAAAATAGTGCTATTGCTCACCCATGACGACTTCCAGTGCCATCTTGGCCCAACCCCACCGACCCTCTGGTCTTCGGATTCGACCCCTCCTCCATGGCCGTCCTTTCTCTCCCAGACCTGGCGGATGACCGCCGTCCAAGGTGACGCGGTCGTCCCATCGAAGTCGAGCTGGCGTTCCATCTGAATTTCGGGGTTGTCGGGAGAGTTGCTCAAAGTATGCGGCTGTAGCTGGTGCGGTGGCTGTGGGCTGGAGGAGCGGCTCGTTCGGGTGTGAATGGACAGTTGTGCTGGTTAAGAGGGTCGCGCTCGAGATCGTAGAGAGGTTTCTGGAATGAACAAGACTGTCGCGTGGTTCTGGAGGGTTGCGGGCGTAGAGAGCGTTGTGAAGATAGACCGCTGCCATCAAACTGTGGTATCCAGCCACTAGGTTACCATTCACTGACGGATGCGGACTCTGAAGGTATATCGTGGTCAAGAGACGATTGTAGACTAGTGAGCCATAGAACCTTTTGAACCCTAGTCAGAAAAATAGTAATAAAGGGACGAAAAAAGGTCCTCACCAACGACGAGAGAAAGAACCGAGGGACCTTGGATACACCGATGGAAGTGAGAGGAAAGGTACGGCAGCACGTTCCTGTTTTCCTGGAAAGGTCGGTCTTGGCATCAGTGTTTGGCAAGTCAAATTCAATCAAACAGCGGCCCGCCACGGCGGCGCCCACATTTACTTTTAAAGGGAAATTGCGCAGCGGGAAGCAAGGGGCTTTGAGGTGGGCAGGTCGTTTGGTTAACGGTCAAGCAGACAGAGTACTCAATAAAAGGTGTGATTACTGATAAATGAACCCGAACTCATCTATCCATCGCGAACCAAAATTGAATTCACCATCCCCGCAAAGTGAAGCGCCCAGGCGGGACGTCATCCGTGCACTGCCCACACGCCATCAATCGCGGTTAGTGAGCAATTAGACGCAGCCGAATGGGCAGACCGAATGCCAGGATTTTATCATGGCTATCTCTTCAGCTGTGAAAAGCCATCAGGACTACTGGCATCCGGGAAGAAATCCCACACTTGAGATTCGAAAGCTTCTGAGTGCCCCCGAGCGCTCATGTGCTCCTCCATAGGGGTTTCTTTCCGGTCCGTTGACGTATGCATCACCCAACTAATTGAAACATTGAAGGTGTGCATGGCATTGGCCATGGACAGCCTCGGACAGAACTTGCGGAATTTACGGCATGCACACGGAGGATTCCAGCCTATCGGCATTTACACCCCCTGGTCCCCATTTTGCAATAAAGGAGCTGCGCGGGCATTGCAAGCCATAGCCCAGACTGTGCCACAGCATCGTCAGCCTGACGGAGCCATACTCTTGACATTGCAATGCATCGCTATCAAATGCTCAAATGCACAGAGTTGTTCCTGAATTCTTCACTCTTTCAGGTCGGATATAAGTACATCTTTCCGAACCTATGAAACGGGAGAAGGATTCGGACCCACAAGGACTAGTAGTAGGATCCAATGCACAGGGAAAGAGTGCGTCATACCCAGCACAGATGATGTTGAAATTCTGAAGGTATCATCCGAGCAAGGGTTACGAGTTACATAGAAGCCTAGAACATCTTAGTCAAGCCGTCATATCTCTGTCCGAGCGCGTTCATGTAGTCCAGGTTATTCGTATTCGCACAATTTTTAGCAGTTAGACTGGGGGCAATAGTTTGGACCAGAAGTTGCCCCGTGTATCCGAGCACTGCACCGAGCCGGGTTCGGATTCAGACTAGCTCGGTGACTCTGCACTGAAACTATAGATCTCACCTGCAGTAGGAGACCTCTCCTGTCGAATGCAACAGCTAGCTTCTTGCGTTATGGCATGTAACATGTACTGAGCCGTTACTCAGGGAGTCGGTTGTTGAACACGACACTTTAAGGCTTCTGAGCTCAAGTCGGTCCGAAGTCCAGCTGTGGAGATCTCAGGTAGTTGAGTGGTGGAGAGAAGTTGTCATACCCAGTTGAGGCCGTACTTATCGGCTCACAGAGCGTGTGATGGAGCAAACTTGTTCTCAAGGTAAGGGAAGGGCGCCGGCGGAGGCAGTTTCATCGAGACGAGGGAAACCAATAACAGTCATGTACTTATCAAAGGGTTGCATTGGATTGGGTTGTTCTTGGCTGGAAAGCTCCGCCGCTTCAACGCATAAAACTCGGATAGGGCTGCCTGAGCAACGAGAAGCCGAAGTGCCGCAGACATTCCCGTCTTCCAATGTTTTTTATTTTTATTGCAGAAGTATCCCAGACGCCAGCATAAAGGTGCTCGACAGGAAAGGCATATGAAGGACACCGTGTGTCGCCAGAAGCTAAAACGCTGAGAGGACCAGGCGACGAACGGTTATCTATCGAAAGAGCTGACGATGCAGGCACCCTTCCGGCATCCTCGCTATCATATCTCCGTCGGCAGGGTGGGCTAAGGGTAAGGAGAAGGGAATCCATGAGAAGAACAAGTGGATGAAGTTACTTGGAAACATCAGCGGTAACGTTTCATTCTGTTTCCTTCTTCTTCCTTTTCTTGGGCTTCGCACGAGCCTCACCGGAATCGTTGACCGGCGCTTCTCGCTCCCGTTTTACTTTCTGTTCACGGGCGCCGGATGTGAGGTTGTGAGGTGCTGAGGCCGGAGATTCAGGTAGCACGGGCTTGGTATCCTTAGGGTCATCTACGCCCGCGGGTTTCAGGAATTCTGTCGGTGCTGCCTCTCGAGCCTGAGTTCGGAGGTCGACGCCAACACCACCACTTTCAAAGATGGCCTGTCGTGCGGTTTTGGAGTCTTTGGTCTTCGATTGCTGACTCGATGTCCGTGAGCCACTTATCGAGGTGGGTCTGTGGACAGGCTTGCGGTCCGTGGGAGCAGGAGGAGGTTCGGCAGCTGAGGAAGGTGGCAGGAAGGCCGGTTCGCTGGACGACTGCCAGATGAGCTTGTCAGTCGAGAATTCGAACGGGGAAACAGAAGATATGAACCGTTTGCAAGACTTCCTTCCCATCCTTATTGAAAACACGGCGCCCATGTGTCTTCCGTGAGGTCGTCGACACGTCATCTGTTTCGTCGCTTTTGTCGAAGAGAAATGGGAGATAAGAAGCTTCATGGACTTCCGACAACCTAGATGTCTGGCGTACGATGAACCATGGCGAGATATAAAACATATTACTCACTGTGACACCGTATCTTTTCCCAAACCCCATGCGTCCCTCACTGCTTGACTAACCTCCCACTTGCCGTCATCCTGCACTTCTGCTCGATCGAGTTCCACCTCCTGAAGTTGATTTGCACGTTGCGCATTTTGCATGAACTTGAGGTTCAAGGTCCCCTTGCTTATGGTCTTCGACATCTTTCGTAGTCGTTGAAGAGTTTGTGATCGCAAACTCGGCGATGATTATGTAAGCTCTAATTTCCGTTTTAGGCATACCCAGCGCCTGGTTCAGGACTTTTGCGCCTTGGGCTTGAACCGCGATTAATCAAAGTTGAGAAAATTAATGCTTCAACCCGTGCGCGCGGTGAAACCGAATATTTACTCCATTAGTCCCGAGTGTTTCTCATTGGATGGTGTAGCTACCAATAACATCCTGCGAATCGTGCGATGCTTTCATCCACATCTGGAACTGAAATCGTACCTCACTTACTACTTCTTATCTTTCAAGCGATTTGTTCAATACTTAAATAATTACTCTATACAATGATCTAAGATGTGTGATGTCTCTAGTTTTTACTCCTGCTGTTGTGAGGTTGCATACATTTCAATGTTTTTCGATGATGACAGAGTCATCTAATATCACTTGGTTACGGTCTGGCGTCAAGTAATTAGTAGTGTCCAAGAACAGAGGCCGAGGGGGATAATTTTATTTCTATCCTGCTGCCCACGGAATCTGCGACAGATCGCCGTAGTCTTGTCCTGATGCCCACTCTTATTGGACGCCGCTTAATGCACAGCTGGGAATGTCGACAGCTGGTCCTTATCAATTTGTGATGAAGACACGAAAAGTCTGAAATGTGATATCGCAGATTCGAAGAAAAAGAATATGGTAGTCAAGGTTCTTACAAGGACATTGTAGTTCCGATATCCGCTCGCTTCGATTCAGGGATTCCAACATCCTCATGTTGCCGTGTCACTGTGTGGCGCATCCAACACAAAAGGAAACAATTTATCACGGTCCTAAGCGACTAGCTAAGACAACCCTATCAACGGGTTCTTGAACTCTATAGAGATTGTTCGGTCTAGATTTTGAAGGTCTCTTGAAAGGGGGACCGTCTTCCATGAAATGGACAGGCTTGATTTCAAGTGGGCGTTCATCGGATCTACACTGGCGAAAGGGGTTCAAAGCAATTCCCGGGACACAACCATATCCGATCGAGGTGCCCTCGCCCTCATGACAAAACCTTGACAGGAAAGTTCTGGCGTGCCAGTCGCAAGACCTGACGTTTACAATGCCCCCGACTTACGAGAATTGGGCTCTCAGGCTCGGTTCTAGAAGCGAACATATCAAGCATGGTGCTCGATCCCTTCTTTTCATACATAGTAATCGTCCAGATTAAGTACCTGCCTTCTGACGCGACCTGTCAGTGGCACTCGGTGTATTTAAGGTCAGAATTGTAGCGGCGACGTAGAGGACCTTCTTCAACAGGAACACATGCTGCAAAAATACCCATTCCGTAACCCGCGTGTAGACACGTACCAGGCTTTAAATAACGGTCTACGTTTCCACCTATAAGTCCGCTTTGACATTTCCCTTTCAACCCACAAAACAACGGACTTTGAATCTGTCGGGAAGGGAGCTAATTGAACATATCCAGGAGCTCCTCTTATTTTGGGCCGGTCTTCAGTAGTTTGTCTGACCACCGTGGAGTAAGAACTGTAGGTATGTCTTCTGGAAGTAAAAAGATTGATACGAGCCGTCAATACTAGAAGCGAGAAGCAAAATGAAATGACACTTGACTCCAAACGAATAGGAAACGAAATGTCCCGGTGACCGTCAAATAGTCTCGCCTGAACAGAAGGATCGGAAGGAGTGTGAAGCAGAAGAAAATGAGGCACCGATAAAGCTTTCGAGTTGCAGGCCATGGGACCCGAGTCGTTCAAGAACCCTTGTTGATCGTCAAAAACCTCCATGTCGGCTATAAGGGCGGACGAAGAGAAAGCCGATACGGGTGAGTATGAGGCAGTGCATCGTGCGAGGGTGTGCAGGCAGGGATAGCTTTGAGCCTGCGCCACGAAAAGGCGAGTTAGCAGCGAGCGACCAAACAAGAACCCAAGTCGATTCGTTCGATTGTCAATGGTGCGGTCATCAAACGCGCTTCGAAGAAAATAATTTGGACGATTCTGTCTTCGCAATGGAGCTTTCGGGTTGAGTACAACTCCTCTAGGAACCGATAGGCACGGAGCGTTTGAACATCGGAATATCGGTTAAGAAGCCGAACGGGCAGAAAATGCGGGGAATCATTTCGTCGATATGGGCTACGATACAGCGATTCAATTAGGATTGGCGCCAATGCTCGGCCGTGGTGGGCCCGTTGACCAGCTGAGCAACCACTTTCCTGTTCGGATCCTTTGCTTATCGTCCTTATGTAACTGACGTGGTCATCCGAGGCGAGGGCGAGCGAAATCAGTTCCGGAGCGTGTAATTGTGGGTAACGGGATGAGCATCATCTGATACAGATACAAGCTCAAGCGGACCACGGTGATTTACAGACATGACGCCAACAGATATCGCGTCATTTAGCACACTGACATCGATCACGGAAGCATGCTGCAAAACACAGTTAGCGCTAGCTATAGCTCACGGCATGATGCATTCGTGGGATCCTGGCTAGGCCTAATGATACTCGGCAAGATAAGTCAAGCACTTGAAATTCGAGTTAAGAATAGGCCAACGAGGTGCCCAGCATATTTGTCTCCAGATCACCTCCACCAGAAAGTTCGGGGAGAAGTAAACCACAGGGCAGCGGGAGTAGCACAGAATGCCCAGCGATTCTCGAGAAGTCCGTCGCGGGAGGAATCACCCCACTAGCTGCACTGTCACTCGGGAGAAGAAGAGACGGGCGAGCAATAACAGCTCATGGACCTGAGCACTCGCAGCAACTTCGACGAAGGATGTGCCTTGTGATCATCGCAATGGCCACGCCGACGATCATATCCGGCACGGAGATGAGGTGGAAGAAGAATATATGAGCTCTTCCTAGTGCGAGATATAAACGCCTCAAGTAAGAGTGGATCCAGCGAGCGTTCCTGGCCGCAAGCGGGAAGCCGACGACATCGTCGTCTGATATCGTTGTGGATAAATAAAGCGGTAGAAGGCCCGAGAGATAGCCAACAAATTTGAGCGTGCGCACGGGGACAGAATTCGAACGAGAGAAGCAGCGCGGGGTAAGGAGGCTAGCGACAGATGTACGGAATAGTACATAGACCACCCGCTCCGCAAGCCAACTCAAAATCAAAACCAGGATGAGATGGAGGGGCGAGATCCCAGCAAGAAGAGTCAGAAGGTCGGCATACGAAGTGGGATGAACGGCAGTATCAAAGGAAGGCCAGTGCGAGTTGCATCAAGAATGTGGGACAAACGCAGCCAATGCGGCTGTCGCAGGTAGGCAGGCAGCTCGCCGGCCCTTCAAGCTTCAAGTTCCATGCACTCCGAGGGACCGCGCCGGCAAATCACACAGGGATACGCTCCAGGAGCGAAAGAAGGTCGCCCCAAGGGAAGGAACGCAACCCATGAGAAGCTCACAGACCGGGAAAAGAGACAGCAGCTTCTTCCTTGTGACGCTTCTAGTCTCCCGTTTCCCGTCCGGGCCTATGCACATACGCGGTGGGGGGTGGTAGAAGGGGGAATGTCATCGGACACGGACGGCTTTCGCCAACGATTCTCCGAGCTTTCCGTTAAGAGGATGTGCTCTCGCACCAGGGTATGAGTGTGCATGGGCACGGGTTGGCGACGTCGTTGATTTCATATGGGTCGACAGATTGTGCGTTGCCTAGAGGGGAGCTCGGTCGGACAGTGGGCGATCTCCAGCTTGTCTCCAGCCCCAGGTGCCTCTGGTTATGTCCAGGTAGAAAACGACTGCGCAAAGTCAGGAGAGAAATAAAGTTAACGGCTGCATTAAAGGTGTCGGTAAGCATCTGGGAGTCGGACTCGGAGAGACAAACCATGCGAGACTTACCGTCATAACGGGATTAAAGGGACCCATTGACAAAGAAACACTTACGGCGTGGCTTTCAGTGTACGAAAACGCCCGAGGTTGATGTCAACTACAAGTCAACGAAAATAGACACGACTGTGAAAAGACGTCCCTTGGGACACACCGGGAAGTTCTTCCAGTGTTTCGAATTTCCTTTCGAGGAGGTGCTTCTGGTGATCGTGTTTCGTATGTTTTCTTGAATGAAAGGTACGGCAGGTGGATTCCCCCGCCAAGCACATAGAAGTACCTCGGGCCCTGCTGTGGGGCAAAGTCGACAGGGATGAAAACGTTAACCTGCGGATTAATACTGTCAGTGTTCGAGGCGATTAATAACATAACGAGGGGACGCTGCGGGAAATTACCTCGCACACGATCGAAGGCGGTGTGAGATGTGGGTGTTCCCGTGCGGCTCGGGGAGAACCCTCATCCAAACTGGTGACACCGAGGCCATGTCTGTACTCATACACCGAGGCCATGTCTGTACTCATACATCGAGGCCTAAGCCTCTGTCATAATGCTAGTGTGCAGACAGCTAACAGGCATATCAGGGTGTATAAAACCCGAAGACAGGTGCTGTCCATGTCCGAGCGGCTAAAGATAATGGAGATGGTGCTGTAAGCCGTGCATACGCCGATTGTGAGAGACGGGGGAACTAGACCGCGTAGTAGGTGTGCTTGATGAAGAACCACCAGCGCCCCACTCTTCGTACGTCGGTTCTCCATTTGAAAGGAGTTCCAGGGAGAGTGCTGCCATTGGCAAATTGACAAATTGATTCCACTTGACGTTAGTGGGTGCCTACGCGGGCTTGACTGACTGGTGCTTTCTATGGGGAAGCAGACCAACTGGAAGAAACGCACCCTTTACGGTCGACAGTAGGGTGTTCAGAATAAATTCCTGTCATAACACAAATTAGTGCTACGGCATTACCTGTTTTAAATACAAATATTTGCGTGATGAGAGGATGCTCGACGATGGTCTCGAGCCTAGGTCATTCCAAGGCAGCGTGATGTGCTGACTAGCGGCGTTCTGTTGGACATCTGGGTTACAAATCCATATTGCATTGTCAGAGTCATTAGAATAATGAAACGGTGGGCGACCTTGCCATAATTCGAAGTCGAAGAAAGTACCGGCTTCAATCCGGCGTACGAGTTCCTGCGTCCTCAGGGGAAGGAGGCGAGCCTCGCAGGGGCGATTACGGCCACCTTGAGAGTGCTTCCCATTGGTAAGATACTCCGTTGATCCTGTCAATGGAATTACCTTTCTAGCCCGGGGTGAGGCTCTAGTTTCGATCTGCAGACCCGGACATGAGCATGCCCAACGGAATTGAGCACGTCAGGTGTCCTTCGGGTCTCGGGAGAGTTTCGCCTGGGTCTTGAAGTGGCTCCGTCCGACCTGGTCATGCAGGGCGTGCTATCACCGAGTTTCGAGGAACATTATAAGGTAAACAGATCACCGTGGTGCCCTATACGTGGGAGGGCTATGAGCCGGACAGCGATTGTAACGTCACTGCACATCTCCGTTCATTGTATTGCGCGCCCATATCTGGTGACTTAGTACCAAGCGCCTCGTTGCAAGGTGTTACGGCGTTGCGAGTCGCGGAAAGAAAGGCGAGTGCGTCATTGGGATTTGCGGTGACAGATCGGCTGGAATGGCCCCCTGCTACACGGCTGCTCGTCGGGGATCGCTGCAAAAAGGGGAAGAGCCTGGGAGAGACGGGGATAGATGGGGACATAAATGGCATATTCCTGGACGTGGCAGAACTCGGTGACCGACAGATGCGGCGATGCTAGATGTAGATGACATGTCGGGAGACAGTGAAGAGCATTGATCAGAGGCGTTCCCATCTGAGCGGTTCTGTCAGATCTGGCGTTGAGCACGAGGCACGTGGTGGCCAGGGTCGCTTCGTCGTGAAGGACGTAACCCCGCGCCGGCTTGGCTCACACCCAGATCGAACCAGTCCGATTGCGTTCTTCAAATCTCTCTTCTCCGCGACGCCGCCTATATAAGTACGCCCACAGCCCTCCGCTGCGAAGGATTCCTTCCCCTGCAAAAATGTCGACTGCCTTCCACCTCCGTCCCGTCGCAGATATATCCCCCTCGCCATCTCCGACAGCGTCCACCACCTCCCCAGCCGACCACAGCCCACCCCAGTACAAGGCCCCCTCCGCAATGCGCCCCTCACCCCCCCGGGCAGCGAATGGCGCGCTTCGACGGCCATTATCGCCAAGCTCGCTTCGAGGTGCCTTCTATTCACGTGCTCCTAGATTTGTGTCCTCACCAGCGTCGCAGACGTCGATCTCAGCCAGGCCCCAGACATGGCGCAGCGCAAATACCCTACCCCTCCAACCGGCCACGACCTGATGGCCATGTTCCCACCTGCGCCCCCTGACAACTTTCCTGAAATGCGTCCTGGACCCACCAGCGGATTTTTCCAGCGTCAGGAACGTGCCTTCTTCGCACAAGCGGGCAAGGAGATCGTCCGTGTCCGCGTCGAGGTGGACATGCCCCACGGTTCCGAGCCTGAACCTGTCAAGTCTCGACCTGGAGGTGTGCCACGACCCTGGTTAAATAATGGACCTGCACCCTCGACATCCGCAGCTCCTCATCACTCCCCTGCTCAGGCGCCATCAGCGCCAGTGCTCTACCCTCACCCACCGTCGCGCCCACCGCAACGAAGCACAGTCTCAGTCACCCCTTCACCACTGTTCGCCGCTGCGTCACAGCACACGCCCCCGTCTTCTATACCTCCCAATCTCCACTCGCCTACATTACATCAAACTGGCACAGGGATACGGACACCACCTCAAGACGCCATTCCGCCCGGACCTCCGGGCTCGAAACCAGAATATCCGGTGGAGGAGTATGACGGTGACGAGTCCTGGCGACGGCCTATACCGTACGCGGAGCGCAGACGAGCCGGGAAGCACACAAGGCGTGTTATCGTTAGAACATAAGTCATCATCATCGTCATGACCATCATCCCATCATCCCGTCCAACCAGATAAATTCCGAATTCCGACTAGATAACGAGCTCGCTACGCCTTTTTACGACTTTTTGCCGATCCCCGCGCTATATTATCGTCGGCAATGAACGTCTCTTCCCACATCTAGCGCGGTTGCTGGGTCTTTTATTTCGGGTTTTCTTGAATAAGTTATCTGGCTTTCCCTTCTTTTTTGTCCCCTGCTGTCCTCTCGATCGCTATGCACGTATCACTGTACCATGGTCATTTCGCTCTCGGTCTAATACCTTGTGTACCACCTTCTCCCGCTACGTCGAGTATTATAGCCGCTATCACCTAGTCGTCCATTTTGTACCCTCTTGCTATGCATCACGAACCCCATTCATACACGCATGCAATATCATTGCCTTTTATTCTTGTAATGCACATGGATTTAGACCTGAAGTCGGCGTTTTAGACTGGCAACTACCAACCCCGGTCAGAAGGGTTCCAGTAGAAGCAACACCTTGATCGCGACCTTCAGCCTTCTCTGGTCTGCTCCTACGCCGCCCAAGAAAAAGGCATCCGATTCGGGAGTCGGTTACTCGGGTACTTAGAGCTCTTTGATATATCCTTCCGAGTCCAAGAGCCAAACTGAATGCCCTCTTTGTTCTAAGCGACAATTCAACACCTCACTATTTAGTACGCGCCGAGGGGTGTTCACCGAACTGCAGCTTCGACTTCGAAATTCGAGCCAAACTTCCTCTTCTACAAAATGATCTGAATGCATCGATATCAGGTCCTGCGTGGGATAAAACTATTGAGAAACCCCATTTTTGTGAGAAACCCCATCGCTTATTTGGAAACCCAATTCGCGCTGATAAGGTTTCAATCTCCGCTGTAATTGTGCTCTCGGAAGAGTTAGGCCATGTCAAAGAAATAGGCCGGCATGCAGGGGTGCAATGGTCTGAAATGGTTGGATAGTTAAGCCCATCTCTGGTACTTGATAAATGGTGAGTTTTGGAGAAAAAAAACAGCTAAAAAGGCAAGACGCTGGCAGTGGCGATGCATACTCTCGAAAACTCAGCCAGTGGGCCAGTGGCTCATTGTCGCGGTGAGGAAACAATGAAAAACTGAAGGGGCGCAGCTCTCACCTAGGCCCTTGGCCAAAATGTGAAACGAAGGCTGGCGAGTGCGGCCATTTTAACCAAATTGTCATACTCTCAGTGATCAGGATTCAGAGGGCATCGTCTACTGGAATTTACAATTTATAACCGTGAAATAAGGATGAGAAGGGCTAGATTCAGAAAGAAAGTCGAATTACCAAGATACTACAAGCTCAAGGATCTCCAATCCATGCCCGAGAGCTGCGAGACTTGTGCGAGACGGCAGCAAAGGTCAACTTCTGCGAGCCTCTACTCAGAATATTCAACTCCGCACGTCGGCATGATTCGGCCGGTTAGAAGCACATTCATCGCTTTCACATGGGTTTCTGCGGAAACCCGGGGTTTGACCCGAAAATGGGGTTTCTCAATAGTTTTATCCTCCTGCGTGTACGCAGCATGTCAGCTTCCATCGTCAGCAATCCGCTCTTCTTGCCATAGCAATACACTCTCCCAAATGGGACCGAATCCCGATGGGCCTTCTAGGCTCCGATCTCTTGAAGGAGTCGCCGGATGGACCGCAAATCAGCGTGCTGTAGTTGTGTGATCATGATCGATTTCTCGGACGCTTTAGCGTCAGGTCAGTCAATCGGAGCTGACGCCATAGGGATGCCAGACGCCGTGTGCTCACGCCAAAAATAGGCGGTCCCGTCCTCGGCGCTTTGCTTCAGGGCACGACCGACAGGCGCTGTTCAGGACCCCCGAAAGTACTGCTAGATACCTGAGTCAGATCCGGATAAAAATTGGGATTTTGGACGTTTTCGCCACAGGACTGTCCGGATAAATTTTGGAGAATTTTGGTGAAAATCCCACCCTCGATTGTCCGGATAAGAATCGAGGCAGCTGCCTAAGGCCACAGACAGGTCCGGATAAAAATTGGGCCCTGACAGGATATGAATCCCTCAACTCAACCACCAACCACCAAGCAGACACCTGAACCATTCCACCACATAGTAGATGCTAAGTAACAAGTTCGAAACATGGTTATTGATAGAGCGTAGGCTCAACAAGATGATGAATTTTTTCGGTGATCCCTCTATCCAATTCCATCATGCTTCCACCGAAAATGGGTTCCAAGGTTTACGGGCAGATTGGGAAGTATTCTCTAAGCTCAAGGATAGGATGAAGGATATTGAAGGCATTAAGTAAACGCGGACAGAACAACCTCGGAAGGGAAGAAGATGACGAATAATTCTTCGTTACATAATTCTATCATTATTTGTATTATCTTGAGTTATAACGAGTGCATGAGGTTCAAAAAACGTCCAAAGGGCTGCGCGAGGCGAAAAATGCAAAAAAAAACCGGAATTTTGCGGTCCGGAGGCCTGATCCCCTGTCCGGATAAAAATTGGCGACTTTGGACACCTCAGACGATTTCCGGATAGGAATTGGGCAAATTTGGATAATTTTGTCCGGATAAAAATTGGGCGTCCGGGATCAGGGATTTAGATGGACTTTCGGGGGTCCTCGCTGTTCGCGTAAAGAGAATTCTCCCGGCCCGCACCGAGAGGCTGGGTAAATGTTTTATCTTGCGGGCACCCGCGTTTACTTCCGTGGGTCGGTGCCTGACGCTAACCCGATTATTTCCATATTTGGGAACACCTGCGTGAACTCCCACGCATCCGAGAGGGGAGGTCTGGGCTTGCAATCGTCGGCAAGTTGAAGGAAGTTCTGATGACCTTCGTTTCTGCCTTGGGACGGTGTTCTCTTTCAAAAGCCCTGTGGATCCCCCTGCGAATTACACTGAATGAGGCGATCTGTCAAGACTCAGGCGACTCGTGACCACTGGGTGATTTTCAAAGCAACCGGCGTGTTGAAAGGGGAACAAGAGGAAGAGCGGTACCCGTCGTAGAATACCCGGGATTTTGTCCCTGCACCAGCTCATCTTCATTCAGGCTATCTCAGCCCGCTTAATACATCACCTCGTAGCACCCAAGAACAGGTGCGAGGGTCGCTTCAGCGACAATTAAATAGGTCCTGAGGTTGCGTCAGATACTGCGCATCTGTAAGCGAGGAATTCCCTTCGATTTGGAAAGGAAAATGCGCCTCTGGCATTTACATAAACCGAAGTAGCGACGATCTCCCACCATCAAGAACTCACCCACCCCGTCGCAAAAACAGTCGCGGTGATTCTAGTCCATCCATTTTTCCGGGCTCGATCCCCAGAGAAGAGCAAATTTCGGACAGCCACTGGAAAAGACTACTGCCGTTATGATCTTGTAGATCCACGAGGCAACAGAAGCTTCTCAGAATGCAGGTATTAGTGGTCATTGAGCGGTAAAAAAGGAAGCTGATGTCATACTCCGCTTCCCGTCCACGGGGAGGCGCTGGAAGCACAGCAGGGCGTTATCTATCGCATCTCATCTATGAACGACACCAGACGACACCGCCTTCTCCGGGTACCATTGATCAGGCCTTTTGAGCCATTCCGGTTCGGCATCTTAAAGCAAGCCTGCAGGTGTAAATATCGTGCTTAGAGTAAGAGCTAATTCTTTTAGCCAACAGCTGTATTTCACCGCGGTGCTCTAGGTTGCGAAGACTATCCAGAAGCTCGAGGCTCGAGGGGAAGGATCAATAGTTCAATCAATGCTTCGGAAGGTGGACTCGTCGCGGGCATCTGAGAAGGACATCTTATCAAAGGAATCAATACACCTTGTTCCGAACGGAAGCTTGGGTTATCCTGCAGAAGTTCTGTCGAGCGCTGCGGTTTGAAGAATAGTTTCGGCGCTCCGGGCGATTGCAGATATTTCCAATCGCGATCTGATCATTGAACCGCGAACGATCCGAGCTGGGAGCTGCCCATCCGGGGAGCCAGAGCAAAATAATCGGATGGGAAAGCTGTAAACGAGAGGCGTTCGGCTTGTTCTTGATTTGTGGGCGCCACGCCGCCACCTCCTTCTGACGTCGCCCAAAGAACGTGCATCCCGAAAGCAAAGGCAGTACATAAGGAGAAAGTGATCCGAGCCAGGCCCTGGCAGCTCCCGAGACGGGGAGGAGGGCTGTAAGCTCGGATTCATACCATCCTGATAATTAATTATATCACAATCACGTTCATTGCGCTGCAAGTATAGCTATCGTTTTTGCATCCGGCGCCTCCTTTTGATTCCATTGGGAATAGACGCGGACGCCCGAGTTGATGGAGACTCTGGACCCATGACGCTATCACAAAAAAAGATGAGAGTCATCCGGGGTATAAATTAAATCCTCGAGGGACAGCGAGCAGGGTTGGAAGCAAAATGGGCCAGCTGAAGATGTGCGTCAGCCGTCCTTCAACCTTTTAAATTACTGCATTTGGATAGACGGAAGGCCGGAACAGAGCAATTCGTTCCGTCTGTCTGCGGAGACTTGAGTTCACGGGCCTGGCCTTTCTTGGAGTATTTAATGACAGGATGATGGGCATTGGCGTAGATTCTCTCCGCTGAATGCAAAGCCAGTCTGAACGACACTGTGCCAGAAAGGCTCGGTCTGGCCGATTGCGGTTGCGAACTCGCGGGCATCGTGCTGATAGAGTGATGATTTAGCATTCTGGATACGTCGTTCGCGTTACACGTACTGTCGGAGGTGTTGACGACGGATTAGCTCCAACATTGCGCAGCGCCGGTGGCAGGAAATTGAGCGTGTAGGTGGCACAGAACGTCGGCAGGAAGCATGGTTCAGTCTGGAAAGGCCGTTGTGGCGATAAGGTCATCATAATGGAAAGACGATTCGATCCCTTCCTGGTTGCCCGTACGTCATATTCATGGAGGTGACGCCAACGTGCGGGTCGGAGCGACGTGAGGAGCTCATAGATCACTTGTAGTATCATCTTGGTTATAGACGTAGCTGAACCTTGTGTGATTCATCGTGACGGACAGGCCCAAGGTATGACGTCCTCCAACAAATGTTCGTGAATGATCTGTTCAAGTATCGCACGGTGAAGGCGAACGTATTCCTCACTGATGGTCGTCAATTGGATCAACAGGGGGAAGTGTTCAAAAAACATACAGATTTCGACAGATATAATTAGTTACGCGATATGTCGTGTTGCTTGGGGAGATGGACTAACAGCAATTCCACGAGCGCATCATCCGTCGTTCGGGAGTGGCGTGGCATATTCATAGAACAGGTACCCCCGTGAAAGGTCTTATCCTACAGAATCAGTGCTCACAAGCTTTCAGGCCTGCTATCTTGAGTTTAAATGGCACACGCTGCAGAGCTGTGCGTTCGTGTGCGCGTCTGCCCGTTCCAGAGCAGTCAAAGCCCCGACGGTCCCACAGATAAGAAGCCAGCTCGGCGGCCTAAACAATGTAATCCGGGCGTGGACCAGACGCGGTGTGATACTTTGACAGGATTGTCAGGAATGATGGGCGACGAAGCAAGTTTCCACACATGGACAAGTAGGCATTGACGCAAGGGCCGAGTAATCTCCTCAGTGGTCTGGACGAACAATCTGCGACTGTCTGTCTGACATGACATGTCAGAAGTAAGAGAACAGATCCAAGGAGAAGGTACTTAAAGCTTGAAGGGGCAGGGCAGGGTAAGGACGAACCGAGGCGAGCAGTCATTCCAGGGAGACGTGGGGAAGATGGACCCTTGCGATACGTGTCCCGACGCTAATGACAAAAAAGGCTGTGATCCCCGCGTCAAAGCCACCCAGAGTATATATAGACGGATAGAAGTGATACCACCTACTTGAAACTTTCACGACCTGCCAAATAGTGTGCATTATCGTTACTGTGAGTAATCGTTATGTATGACGTCGAGCTCTGGAAAACACTGAACACATGAACACGGTTTTATGGTAGAGGGCCACGGTCTGACGTCTCCAGGCTCCGGCAGCTGATAGGTACAAAATTTCTCCAGCTTCCGAAGAAATTGCGAGGGGGATTATCATGGGAGGAACGCAGGGGTCCGAGACGTGAGACAGACCTTTGCAGATCGTGGTATCTTAGGAAGATCTTCACTTTTCTAGGTAAGTCATTGGAACACCTCTCGCAAATTCCAGTATTGCGGTAGATCAGGTAATTTCGCCACAAATAGCCCAGGCGATGTCGTCGACTAAGAGGTTAAATGTGGCCCAAACCATAGAAGAGAAAGAGTAGAGATCCGGAGTCCTCTTCTTTTGAAATTTAGTCTCAAATTTAGCCGACAGTCATCAGAATAAGTACGGTGAGACATTGGAGGGATAGAGCATTAAACATTTTATGTCGAACATGGTTGAGGTGCAAGTGGATGCGAAAACATTCTGAGAGGGATGACGGCTGTGTCATCCCATTCGCACTCCGCTAAGTCCGACCGCCAAGGTCAAGGCCGTTACAGACCTCTAAGCTTTCACCTTCTTTTAGGTTCATATTACGCGCCTCTCGAAGTGTTCTGTGACCTCAGTTTATGGATGCTTAGCGCTTTGCATTTGTTGCTAAATCTACGAGTGAGACTAGAACGATGCCGAGCACTGCCGAGCACGTGAGTTGAGATGGCGTTCGGGAAGATTGTAGTAAGTTCATGATCACTTGGCTGCTTTCCAACGTCCACAACACCGCAGAACCTTCAAACCTTCGGTTATCGCAATGGTGGACAAGAAGTTCGACAACGATGTCGCACAATTCTGTGCGATTACTGGCGCGTCGTGAGTTACTCCTCTAAATCGCTCGGGCTGAAGATCCGTCACTGATCTTCCCCGTTGATTAGGACTAAGGACGCAAGGGATTTCCTGAAACATCACAAACGACTAGATGTTGCCATAGACGCCTACTATAATAACCCCAATGCCTTCTCTGGGAGACGAAAAACGGACTCATCTACACCATCAACCAGCAAACTCAGCCAGTTGTTCGACAAATATAAAGGTGGCCTCGGAAACCATCATTATCTAGGTTAACCAAGTGCGGGCGCTAATCTGGACCTCATGCTAGACCCCGACGGGGATGACATAACCGTAGAAGGGACGATCAAGTTTTGCGAAGACCTGGAAGTTGACCCCGAGGATGTCGTCCTCTTAGCAGTTGCTTACGAGCTTAGCTCGAAGCGAATGGGTCAATGGACGAGGCAGGGGTGGATAGACGGGTGGAAGAACGTCGGGTACGTCGTGAATAACCTCTCGCCGAAGACCTGAACCGACCATGGCGATCACGTCTGCCAGAACCGACTCGATATCTGGAATGAAAGACTCATTATCGAGACTGCGAACCCAACTCGCATCAGATCCGGTCTACTTTCAGAAAGTCTACAATCACACCTTCGATTTTGCGCGTTCAGAAGGACAACGGAGTCTTGGTGCGTCCCCAGGTTCGCTCCACATGTGTGGCTTCGAGCTTGATATACGGTATGTAACTGATAGGCACTGAGACCGCGCAAGCTTTCTGGGGTCTTCTTCTCCCTCACGGATTTGAAGGCGGGGCTTTGACCAAGAAGCCCCCCAGCGATGGTGATGGTGACGTCAGCATGGACGACGGAGGTGGCTGGCGGGAGGAATACAACCAGTGGTGGTTCGACTTTTTGACCCACAAAGGTGGGAAGGGAGTCAGCAGAGATACTTGGGTTATGGTACGTTTTACCTGGCTCTCCTTCGAGCACCCTGTGAATGTTATTTGGGGATCTTTGACATCTTCCTATGCTCGCGATGTCCCCTCTATTTTGACCTTCGCGAATCAAAATACTCACCAATGTTCTTTCCAGTTCCTTGACTTCGTCCGCTCCATCGATAGCAACTTCTCAACCTATGACATGGAAGGTGAGTATAGCCTCATGTCGTTCATTCAAAATGATGATTCATCGAGTTCTATTGGTTCAGCTGCTTGGCCCTCGACTATAGATGATTTCGTGGAGTACGCGAAGGAGCGGTTGGCGACCGGTCCTCATTGAATAGTCTTTCTTTGGCTTCTTGACTATTTCTTGTTGGTCCCTTCTGGGAGAGGGCAGAGTTCAAAGGATCATGTGTACGTTATCAATACCGGCTACATCTTCGACTAATACATTCCTATTGTCACAATTCCCTCGACAAGGGTGCCGGCGATGACTATCATTCACAAATGCGCGTGTTGGGTTATCTCCTCGCTCGAATTCACGGGACTACAATAGCATGCGAGAGGCTATCAAATTAACCTATCTCTGATAGATATGCAAGCACTTTTGCTTCCCAACAGTCTGTCTTTGGAATGTCATAAACCCCGCCTTGTCATAGAAGTCGTTCTGGTTCAACCCGCGATTGGAGGAAGCGACAGGCATGAGAAGGAAGAACCTGCGAAGCTCAGTGTGAACTGGGAGAAACACAAGACCCAGCCTGACAGCACGATCACATTCTTCCTGTTGTCGTGATCACAGGTACGTCCCGAGGCTTCCAGCGCAAGGATACGGAAGAGAGTCAGTTTGAGCTTTCAATCAGTCAGTTCTTTATTATCACGGCCATGAGACGTATTTATGGTTATACATTGATCAGATTTCCGTTGAAATTTTGTTAAGGTTCGGCGCCTTATGCCTACCAGTGATACCTATTTCTACATTATCCTTTTATACAGAGAAGGGATACGCGAAATGGATATTGGAGTAATACCTGAGGTCCGCCTTTCCTCCCAGTTCATTCGCGGTGCCACACGGCCTGTCGAAAACGTGGTTTTGGACAGGTATTACCATTGTAGGAGATGAGCGATCTAATAGGCGTGAACAGTGGCGCACTAACTGCCGTTCGTCAATGTTAACAGGCGGCGTATCATACATCGCAGAGAAGTCAATTCTGCGATAAGAACTCAGTCTCTTTATCATATTTAATGACGGTCAGAACCAGCACCGTCTTGCAAGTAGATCTCATACACTGAGTAGCTGAAGAAACATAAATGATTCAGAAGTTGCGCCGTCGCCCCCCCTTGTCGCGGAGGAAATGCCATTTTTGATGAAATGCGAAGTCGCAGTAGATGGATATACCTTTTCAAAAAGCTGCGCATGCGTCATTGTGGCATGCTTAAGTCGATTTAATTTCCGCCGAGGGAAGAGCAAATTTCTCTTTGATAACCAGTCGCACGCGTAGCGAGATGACCCGTGGTCTGGGCACGAGGAAAGTAATTTAGAAGTGTGGGGTGGATTTACGACACCTACTTGTAGATGGGTTGAGTTACGCGACCACAGGTCCTGCTGAGAGGGAGGGGGATATGATTAATATTACTGTCTTGTCATAATCCAGTGGCGTTTATCTTGTGAATATCCACAAGACCATCCTGTGGGCCTCGTCCCTGAAAACATAGGTTAAGCTTCTTGTGGACTGCTAGAACTGGGGTAGTCTTACTGATTATTTGGCGAGAGCAGCGCTTCGGGGTTTGATCGGTTATGTTTTGCCACTGAGCGCAAGGTCGGGCAGAGGTTGTTCACGGAGACGAACCCTTCGGATGCTTAATTAATTGGGTAAGACGGCGGTAGAGATATTGCTCCAGCCAAAAGCCTTCCAGACGAGATGCCTGAAAAGGCGATTATCAATTCATTTTCTGAGGGAGGCATACTGTTAGGTTCTTGATCTTCGCAAGCCACGGAAGGATCCTTTTCCCGTTGCTCGTAATCGGGTGACCCACCTCTGTATAAGAGTAACGTCAAAGTGGATACAATGGCTCGGAGAAAGGATCGTCTTGACATGTCAGGATCATGTCTTTCACTTTTGTCCCCCTGAAAAGATAACGGTCATCAATTATTTTCATAACATATGACTGAAGGAGTAGGTCTGGCCCAATGGTGCCTCATCTTCTAAGGGCGAGACAGCTTGTTTGAAAGGAATGTGCAACTCTCCCCTTCCATTAGAAAGTGCTCACCTGATATGTCCTCGGATGTGGGAGACTCAATCGAAGGGTTCAATGTCACTTTCCGAACCGAACTGGGGCAGAGACTGAGTGGTTCACGGTAATATTTCTGCTCGGCTTTCGAAGACCGCCTAAGAGGTAACTTGCGAATGACCTCGCCAGAGTACGTACAGCCCACAGTGCCGATTGGAGAAGCAACTCATGTGTCCGGAGCTTGTAGACCACGAGGTTTACTAAAAACAAGATTTCCGTTTGGAGCTTGGAAAATGAAGACAACTGACACGCCAGATATCCAAAGGGCCTCTTGGATGACAAAGTTCTGGCTTGCAGATTTCACATGCTGCCTAGCGATAAGTAAATGAGATAGGACAGCAATCTACGGTTAACAGGCGCATAAGAGACCAGAAGTGCATTGTCGATGAAATAAGTCATGAACGCCTGGCAGTGACTGGTCAGATGGGAGCTGCGAGGTTTGCCACGTCCTGACCGCATTGTCCGATCAATTACGAGCTCAAAAAGAAATACGAGATAAGAAGCATTCATGCGTAGAAGCTGGGATAATACCGTCACTTATGACGGGATCGTCAACAAGATATCTGACAAGGATCCACCCAGAGAAGTCGAAGAAGCAAATAGAAATCCAAGGAAGTTGAAAAGGAAGCCTGAGCGCGGCTGAGACTTGGCTGAGACGGTCGTGAGATTGATCTGCTGCCATAGTTCAGATGCCAAGATGGTACAATACTATATTTTCTGTCTTGCTGGTAGTCGTTAAGTGGCTGCTGCCAGGCCATGGATGCGAAAGTTCAGCTCAGGCTCGATTGGAGTCGGGCGAACTAAGATGAGATGACTATGATTGCTAACCAATGCATCATAGAAATTATTCTCACCCCTAATTTAGGAATTAAGCCCAGGGGCCAGGCCTCGGTGGCTACCACTCCTTATACCAGTTTAATCAAAATATATTGTGCAATTTGCTCGCGTCATGTCTCTCCTGTATGAAGTAGGACGAGGCTTAATGCGTCGCATGCACATTCAACTTGAACGTGCACGCACTGGAGTCTGGTGGGCCCAGTGTGTACGCCTGGCAGTTTGTTTAAAGCGACTCAAAGAGTCGCAAGGCAGATCTAAATCCCTGCTCAGACAGTTGATAAAGATGTCAATGGTTGGATCATTGGAAGTCCGACCGGGAGGTCATGTTTGCTCGAACCCACGCCAGAAACCGTGAAAAGCTCTCTCTGCGGCTAGCTCTAAGGAGTTTTGACACATATCTTTTCATGTATGCATATCAGGTCTCATTCAAGGTGTGTTATGATCTATGAATATCTTTCATCAGGCTCTTGCTTAACTTACATTGAAGCCCCGACCTTACCATACTAACTACTAAGTATTCTCTGTATCTTGAACTCCTCTACTGGCTGATTATGACTTTATTTAATTAGGTCCCCTGCTTTGACTGAGTACAATGCTTTGCATGACCTTGTCCCTATTAAATCTGGAGATACTTTACTTATTTTTGGACTTGGCGGCGTTTCCATGTTTGTGGTGAGATCTTGCTAAATTCGAATATTCGGACTGATCGCCTCTTTCTAGTTTGCACTTCAAATTGCAGCTTCTAGTGGTGCTACTGTTATTCTGACTCCTTTCTCAAACGAGAAGCTCAAGGTCGCTGCGAAGTTGGGCGCGAAGCACAAGACCAACTACAAGGGCATGTCTGATCACGACAAGCAAGTTTTGAGGCTGGTGAAGATTTTCTCTCTATGAGAAATCACCATGGGATTTACTTCTGTTGCATGTAGTTATCATCGATTATGTCGCGGAAGTCATTGTTCTACTTTCTCGTTCGAAATCTCCTTAATAGGCTCTTCAGCTACCAGGCCAGAGGACACTCCTCGGTCTAACAGCCTGAATGAAGTAGGTGTCCGTGAATGGCGGAGAGAATCTAAGAAAACAAGCAGCGTATCATTTTACACTTCTTATGGCTCCCGGATTGAATGCCTGGCTTCGTCTCGGTGGCAGTTGCTTCGATCGCGTGCGCCACACTACTTTTCTGGGTGATTTGTCAGCGTCCTGCATTCCTCCATGGCAGATTTACAAATTTCCGCCCGACTCTCTGTATGAGGTAGTCAAGGCGACTTAAAATCGGCTGGGGAACTCGGCTTCTATGATAATAAACCCAAGAAACAATCCAATAACGAGACCGAGAAGTCGATCTGCTTCGGAAACGTCATTCGTGACTTGTGAGTGGGTGGACGAATATGACAGTAACAAATGGTGTAAGCATCACTTCGAGCAACCTGGTAACCCATATCTTCCATAATGTGGATGACGAGTGGAAAGTTTTCTGAAATCCGCCACATTTAGTCACATAGCGAGCGCCGAGAGCGGTCCAAGCTCACGTATTCGAATGCTGTAATAAACAACATAGCCAACAAGAAACGTCCCGGAAAAGATATGTCTTTGCCCTTGAAAGCTTGAGAGTATTGTCTTCACGAGGGGCATCTTCCTCGTAATCTCGTCTCTGTAAGCTGGAAGCTCACACATCGTCCAAAAGAGGTTCTCATCCAGGTAAATGCCATCTGGCTCCACGTTGGTTGCTATTCTCGAGCCCAAACATCCCGTGAATAACAACGGATAATCAGTATAGAGACGTCTCCATCTCATTGGGTGCATATAATGTCGGGTATGCCCAACAAGTCAGTCCAATTTGAACCATGACAAGAAGCATCAACATAGAGAGGCGCTTCGGCATGGCCCAAAGGCACTCAACACCGTCCACACCGTCCCCAGCCCTGCGCCCGCCCATCCTCTCGCGTTTCATCACCACCTACTCTATGGCTCTAATCTTATTTCTCGTTTCGGCATGCCACGCTACCCCTTCTCTTGTAGCATCCACGATCGACCCTTCCCAAACTTCGCTCTCATTCCATGGTCGGAGGTGGCTAGTCAAGCCTACGCAGGATGCGAGGGCCTTGGAATCCTCCGCTCCTCCACGTATATGACAGCTTTCCTGTTGATGTCCCAGGGCTGGTCGAGACGGACCGCAAGGAGAGTCAGAAGACACCGCTTTTCAGCATCTTCGGGCTTAGCCTGCACGCCGCTGATGGTCTTCCTTCCCACAGATATAGGGCCGATTTCGAGCATATGAGGGTGAGAGCGAAGGCTGTGGTTCATGTCATCACTACGAAATCTTGGCAAAGTGACCAGTCTTATGTTCTGGGGCCAGCCCAGCAAATGTTAAAGTCATGAGGAACAGAGACAGACATGCCCAAGTGGTGTAACATGCGGAAGAAGGGTTCAATGTTGTGGTGGTTCATCCTGATCATGACGAGTTCACAGGCGCCATGGTGCAAGAATTGGAGAGAGTAATTAAATCGTTATTTTGCAAAAAATATCCCTAGAGTAAGTGTGTAGATAGCGTTTGTCAGTCCAACAATGCTGGGTCGCAGAGAAAGAGAGTATGCAGCTGTACTATTTTTAGATCATATGGATATATCAATAATCCCAACTACACTCATCAACGCCCACCTGGGCGGAGGAGTACCACCGCAGCTAGGACGAATAACAACAGAGGGTTCGACATCATCAGTAATGATGACCCCGCAGCGCTCGTCGTATTCGTAGGAACACTGCCGCCTGCCGAAGTACCCGTGGCCGTGTTTGAGGTTGTAACTGTGCCATTAACACCTCCAGTGTTGAACGACGTTACGAAAGGGCTGTCCGAGGTAGAGAGTTGGCGAGGGGCATATTGGGAAGGAATGGCAACGACGATACTGTCAAGGTCTGATCTCGCCTTCAGGCCGCTAATCAGAATGGGTTGCATTCGAATACTGCTCACCGAAGAAAGAGTTGTTCACTCCAGCGAAGTTCGTCAACGTTAGCTTGTGCTCCGAGTCGTCCAAGTTAGAGGCGAAGTATTTGATTGTCGGGTACTGCTGCTCGCAGGTCAAGCCAAAGGCGCCCCCGCAGCCAGACGTGCCGTTGTAAAACTCGGTGGGTTTGCTGTCAAGAACGACACTGTAAATGCGATGGTCGTTCTTCTTGTCACCGAGGACATAAATAGCCGATCCTGCATAATTGCTGTGAATGACTGGAACTTGGTGGGCACACACACAGGCTTACCACGGAACGAAAGCTCGAAGGACGCCTGGTCTTCGTTCGTGTACGTAGTGCCACCACCACTGAATTGGGGGCCGGTATTGTGGCCCCATTCGCCTTTAAATATAATGGCTGGGTCAGTTTCTTCGTAAGTTTTGTTTGTAACCGTCGCTCTAGTTTGAATCAATAATTGAATTATCCGAGCGGGCAATATGAAACTCACCCAGCGGGCGCCAACTGTACCGTGGCCAGTAGAAAATCGAGCATGAAATTTCCTCCACCTCCAAGACCTTGCGCTCCTAGATTGCGTAAGATGATGTTGTGGTTGGCGAACGTGAGGTCGTCAGTGCCGAACAGCAGACTCGGTCTGTCTCCCCCTCCTTGGCGATACGCGATTCCTCTGAGCTTGTCTTTCGAATCAACTTCCACTTCATATGCTCCATAGGAAGGTCCAACTCCACCATAGATGTATATTGCGGGTCCTGTCGTTCACATCGATGCTTTAGTCGCGTAACTTACTTTAGGAGAGGTGTCCATATGCCTACCTGTGAAGTTGAGGCTCACTTCGGCTCCCTCTGTTTCCGTCTCGTGATAGGTTCCTCGCATATACGGAGACGTGTTGGGGTTGAAACCCGGGGCAGACGGGTCGGGAGTTGTCCACACCGACTGGTCTGCATAGGTCAAAACACTGTCGAAGTCGTCGATGGTAACGTTGTAGTTAACAGCAGAAGGGTCCATCGTTGTTAACGGAAACTCGAATTTTTTGAGCAGGAGACGGCAGTCTTCAAGCTTCAAGTCTAAGAGCTTCAGTTGAGTGCTGAACGTTGAGCGTTGACGTCTGGTTGACGTTGAGGGCAGAGGGCTTTAAATCAGGGTCAGTTCGAATAGCAACATGCGTGACACATCAAAATGGTTGATTCTAAAAATAGCCTACTCCGCATATGAATGAGGTCGGATTGTGGGTAATGTACAAGGTTTGACAGAGACAACAAGGTATACGAACGAATTTCGAGAACACGCTGATTCTACAAAACGAAAATAATGAGAAGGATAGGAAGATCATGACTCTAGATCATGGCGACGGTTGAACAGGGGTAGTAAATATTCAGAAATATTGAGAAAACAATTGTTAGTCATGCATTGAACATGGAGAGTTCCTGCTCATATCGTCGTGCCAGGCTTGAGGTAAAGGTTTCCACGCCAACCCGCACCGCAGGTCTGCGCTGAGTTTCCTGAAAACAGTCCAACATGTCAGACAACGCCCAGTTGCGAGGTGGAAAGCCTAAGACAATCGTACCTTCACAAGGCATGTTACACTGGCTCGCAGCAATTGATACACCCCCTCCGTCCTCCTTAAGCAGCTGTGAGCCGCAATAGCACTCCCTCCCATACTCCGTTGCAGCCATCGTGAATCCAGCGGTCGAGCAAATGTTGATACAGGTCTCCGTGGTCAAGCCCGTCTGAGAAGTTGCGTAACCGCGGAGCATACGCGTCGACGCGTCAATGTAGCATCCTGCACTTGTCCAGGATGAAGCGGAAGGCGGCGTTGAGGTGGACTTAGAGTAGACGTTCATCGACCATGAGCCACCGCATTTCTGGGACGCATCGCCTGCGCAAGTGCTCTGGCAGTTGCTGGACGGGATGGTGGTGCCAGTGGCTCCGTTGTCGGTGAGTGAATTGCCGCAGTAACCTTTGAAATGAATAAATATCTGCGAGGAGGAAGGAACTGGGGTATCACTAACATTCACGTCTAGAAGTGGGAGAAAGGCAACACATTTGAAGGGATTGTGAGTGATGTAGTCAAGATCGTGAGTGTCTTGCACTTACGAATATTCAACTCCAGCGTATTGGTATCCTGAGCAGAGACTCTGGCATATTGTTGGTGTCATATTGGATTGAGAGTAGCTCGGTCCTGTCAAGGCACGGCGGCTACCAGTCGTGCCTTCCGCAACACAACCATAAGACGACCAGCTCGTAGCAGTTGCAGAGGCGCTAGTAGTCGTGCTAGTTGACGTCGAGGTTGTCGTCGTCGTCGATGCGGTACTGACAGCCTTGTAGACGTTGATTCGATGGCCATTACCGCACTTCTCGTCATCTAATCACAAAATGATTAACAGGCTGCGTCGGGCTTGGATGGAAAGAAGCGAAGAGCGTACTCTTTCCCGCACACGGCATTGAACACTCGCTCTCCGATGCGATCTCAGCATCCGAACGTAGTGAAGCCCCACAGAAACATTCGACGCCATACTCGACGCCGGCGTAAGCATACCCGGCACATCGTGTCAAGCACTTGGCGACCGTCTGCGCGCTGTCGGTGAACGGCCCGTTCGAGATGACACGTGAACTGTCGTCTTTGTAGCAGCCAACATATTGGAAGCCTTGTGTGGGGGTCGGAGATGCGGTAGTTGTGGCTGAGGTCGAAGTCGTTGTTGACGAGGCCGAGGTCGAAGAGGATGAAGTGGTTGAGCTTGATGTTGGAGGTGCATTCCCCCCTGTGGCAGCTACAAGGTTTGTTAAAACTTCTGCACCAAAAGGGATACGAAAGCACCCACTTGCGGACCCAACCCAAGCGTTATAATTATCTGTATATCAGAAGGAAATGTTAGACATCATTTGAGAAACTGAAATACCGAGACCCACAGAGGACAGGAGTCAATGCATAAGTGTAATCACTGGGCGAATAGTTGATGATGGTCTGCCCATTCCTCTTCATCTGCACAGCCATTTTTCCCTGGGAAAGGGGGATCTTAAGCTTCGTAACACCAGCGTTGACGCTGAATGTATTCGATGAGCTCCCGCAGCTGAGGGTAACGGTACCAGATGACGTGGCGAACACAACAGCCCACATCGAGTCCTATGCATCCCAATCATAGAGTCCGTCAAATACCCAAACAATATGTGTGCCCAACATACCTCAGTCCAGTCCCAACCCGTCGGCTTTCCGATGCTGTCCCCCGACGCAGTCGCTCTAGCGGGGTGGGGCCGTGCCCAGAAGTAAATCACATCTTTCTGTTAAATGCGCCAGCATGATTAGATAGATGATCAGCCCAGGCCGTCGATCGAGCGAAGTTGGCTTAGAGCATGACCTACCGTAATGGCAGGGTAACTTCCCGTCTTGAACGCGGTGATGTAGTATTCGGACAAGTCGTACCACGCGGTATGTGGGAAGTTAGACGCCCATGTGGTCCCATCAGGCTGTGCGCCTTTCACCGGCCCGAAGCTAAACATAGCCGACGGGATCAGATTGGGGGACCTGCAATGTCAAACAACTTCGACGCACTAGTCAGATTCGCCCCAGTCATTCCTGTGGAATGTGGGCGATGATAAAGAGGGTGTTAATTGTTAAGGCGAAAAGTGAAACCCACCAAGTAACCATTTCAACAAAGGTCAGGGTATTACGCATGGACATCAGTTGCTCCCACCGACTAACGATGAGCCAATCATCGCCGCGCTGGTAGAAATTCTTATAGCTGAAGTGCGTACTGTATGACAGTCAGAATGAAATAAGTAGGCAAAAAAGAGATAGACGCACTACATCCAACCACTGATGGTAGTCGCGTAACGGCTCCCGAGTTGGTTGATATCTGAGAGAAATATTAGTGTGAGTCAGACCAGTTCAACGTCCCGACTTCACAGTATTGATCATCGCTGGTCTATTGAGATCGAATCAGGCAGGATCGCTGATAGGCGGGAATTTGCACTTACAGTCTTTGCGTGATTGCCTTGTGGCCATGCGCATCCCCAGCTAAACTGGAAGTCAGTCTACTTCTCTTTACTCTCCTAAAGGAGGAACACACCAGTACCACGAATCCAAAGATGACCACTGGTTGAATTTCCCTTCCAGACCCCAAATAAACGGCATCAAGTAGCCACCTGTCTGAGTCTTGAGGCTCGCCCATCCCGAATTCCCTAAGCAGTCGCCCGAGTAGCTCGATATCATCGGCTTGCCGTTGACCTTAAACTGGCTGGGATGGTTCTTGTATTTGTTGACGCGAGACACGAAGTCGGAGAGCGTGCAGTCCATCTCGGTGAAGTCGAAGGAATAGAAGAGTTTGATGCTTGAGCCAAGGGATGTGGCAGCGTCATAGGCAAGTTGGACTTGCGTTTTTTGCCACTCGCTCCGACCGATGTTCAGCGCAACGGCGTCACTGGGGAGAGAAGCAAGTTATGTATTTGGTGGGAAATTAGACAGAAATATCTCGACTTACACCCCTTTGGCCTGGATTCTGGACAGGTCGTCTTTCCAATCGGCGATAGTATAATCGTAGCTAACGGCCAAATCAGAACACCCGCGGTCGCCCACATGAATGCCATACTCACGTATCTAGCATTAGGGTGTGATGTCAGTAGTAATCACTGCGAGAACTGACGTAAATAGGACGCACTTCCAACTATCTGTAAGGCGGGCTCTTGTGAGTCCTTGAGTGACATGGAAAAGGGAGAATGAACACCATACGTGATGCATGAAAACGTATTTCGTTCCATCTCGTTTCTGCAGTTCTGAGGGATCCTCCACGGGAACGACGGTGCCATTCGTGAAATAACTCCAGTCGCGTCTTCGTCTGATTTGGGTATTGCTAGTCGAGCGAGAAAATCCTTGGGCGAGCGTTGCACAACAGAAGAGTGCAAGCAAGGCGATGGGACATGTCAAGGGGAGCATCATGGATTAAAGAGCGTGAACAGCACGGTGCTGCGAGGTGGTGGAGAAAAGGAATGGCGGGGCCTGAAAGTCGGCCGCAGAGTCGGAAAGAAAATCCAACAAGGGGGGGACGAACAACCTGACGAATAGGCAAAGGCGGGGAGAAAATACTTGGCCGGAGGCAGGACTGGTCGTTTTATCAACATTTTCAACAAGCATTAGACGGTTTGAGAGTGTTGTGGGCCAAATCAAGGCACTCACCCCTGGATAATGAAGGCACTCGGTCGGCAAACGTGTCGTGACGTCCGTTTGTTAAGTTGTTGAGCAACGCGACTGCTTTTTTTTTGCCCGGGTCGTGCCCTTGATCGCTCGGTCGCTGTAGGTCCTGATGATTGTGGCGTGGGCCGTGCAGACACAGAAAAAGAGGGAGCAGTTCACCAGGAACTTTAAGTAGAAACGAAGGAAAGGAGGGAAAGTGCTGTAAGGATGAGGTGAAGAGGTGACAGCCGCTCGTCAGTTGGACTTTGTATCCCATCGCAAGCTCAAGCTTGCTTCCGAGGCAGAGATCATTCCCTCAAAAACTCCAGAAGCCATATTCCCGAGGAACGCCTTATCTCCTGGTTACCTCGAAGTTGTAAATCGAACCTTACGTAACGCTGTATGTGGGTAGCTTACACCTGACGCGAAAGTCAGCGCAGATAATCGATCAAGGTGACAGACAAAGCGCAGGAGGTGAATGGAATACTTAAGGCGAAGCGCAGTGGAATTTGCGGTCGATCAGAATCTACGCCGCTGAGGGTGTTTACAGTTGACGGCTGGGCTCAGGTCTATGATTCAGTAGGGCGACGCATGATGGGCCTTCTCCGGGGTCCTTGCGGGATGGCAGGCGTGAGCTCGTGATGGCGCTTGTCACAGCGGCTAATATCCGCCCTCATAACATGATGTTCATGGAAAATATTAGATCATGTATAAATTATTTTATTTTTTCTTTGTAAAGATTCAACAAAGACCGCTTTTCCGCCTTACTCTTGGGGTAATATTTTTACTCTGCCAAATTGGGTGTTGCAATCCATAATGGTTGGAGACCGAAGGCCTCATTCACATTGTTCTGCAACCTTCCAAAGAACCTGAGATTTTAGAAAACAATATAGGGGAAGCTGACAACATATTGCTCACAGCAATCATCTCAGAGGTCTGGGGTGTATCAGAACAGCAGTTGTGAGCACTTTGAACATTAAATCTCAGCTGTAAACTTTGTCATGTTTTTTGAGCACTTATTTAGCCATCCAGGTCCTCTATAGGTTCGCAAGTTTCTCTTGCTGAGTGGATGAGAATTCAATGAAATTAAGTATTACCCATCGGCAGACTTGAATGATAGCCATCTGGAAGCTCCTTAGGACCTTGATAAGAGGGACCTGAGTACAGAACAGGCACCAACAGATTTATAACTATACAACAATCCAAAGCTATTCTGACATGTCCATTTCCGAATCATCACTAGGTGTCTCTAGACGCAGGCTAACACCTTTCTGAAGAATAGGATGCCCAAAGTCGACTTCAAGTATATAAAACTTGAATTTATTCATCCACCTGGTGGAAGTTTCGCAGTCGAAAGTATGGCCTGTTGGTATGACAAAGACGAACATACGTTCCTTGGTGTCTATGCGCTTTGACAAGAGTTCGAGACCTTTCACTTTCAAAGCGTGGGTAGGAGAGATTGTCATCTGGAAGCCGATGCCGAGTTGGTGAGAGACTCGAATGAAAGAATCAAATGTAGGATTGTTTCCTTCTTGAGGAACGTAGTACTTGTCGCCGTCCTTCGTATTTGCAAACTTGGTGGACGATGGATAGATTTCAAACTCTCTCTTCGGACCAAGCGGCAGCTGGCGTGTGTTCTGCCCTCTCACCAAGCGTGACGAAATTTTCACCATTTCGGTGAGGGTGAATGCGAATTCCCCTTGACAAAGGCGATCATGGGACCAAGCCTCGAAGAGCCAGCCACGCATCGCATTTGATGACGTCATCCCGGCCAGCGACACAAATAGGCGGCGTATTTCTTGGAGACTTGAATCCATGAACTTCTTATAGAGGAGCTTCCAAATGTAGGGAGAGGCAATAGAGTGGACCATTGTATCTGTCGCGAGATAGCGCCGATCTCCTTCTTGCGGTGGGGGTCTGCTGCTTGCGGATTGGATAAGGGCATGGGTTATCTGTTTGTCGCCATCATCGGGCTTGCGAATCAGCTCTTCGAGCTGAGACAAGGAAAGTCTATCGAGGGATTGTGCAATTTTCGTTTCCTGTAGAAGATCTCCGTCGGGGTCTTGAAAAATATCTGCAATGGTGCGACTGTTGCTGCCGTACATCAACATGGCTGCTTCGACCTCTTCACGGAGACAATGGGGGCTTTCGAGGGACACTCTACAATGACAACGAGTCAGGAAATTACAAATGCAGAGGACTGATAAGCTTACAAGGCATGCATGTCATCGATTGTTAACGGATCCATTACGAGCGTGATGGCCCTCTTTTGATTCACCCAAATTTTGTAGCGTGCTTGTTGAGGCGAGGTCGCATGGACGGCAAATAATCCAGAGTGGACTAATCCAGGATCCGGCTCCCTGACTTCTTCGTCTGAATCGACCAGAGCAAGGACGTCTTTATACGCTGGACTATCGAAGAGTACTGCCAGGTCTGTCCCAGAGCGGGTGGCGAAAACACCATTCGAGTTGAACACATAGACCCTGCTACGCAAAGCCAAAACTACATGTTCTTGATTGACTAGACGCTTCAGGAGCATGAAGATGAGGAAGCTGCTCTTTCCTAGAACCTCTCCGTCAACACAAGAACGAGAATGGAAAGCACCCAATCGCACCGATGCCAGGATTTCCGATCAAAGCGACTCCTCGGCGATGAGCGTCCTTTATCGCCATGATGCGCTGGGAAAAATATTCGTACTGGGAAAGGATGATGAAGCGCTTGTTGTGCAGCAGGACGGGCATGATCACACCCAGGTCGACATAGCGGAATGAACTACCACCCAGACGCTGGTCGATGACGTCCAAAGACTTCCCCCAGTATCTGTTGTAAAGCAGACAGGTCCAGTGGTCGTGCGCGGAGGGCTTCAAAAGTTCCGGGGTCATGGTGGCACAGGAGACGTTTTGTTGTTGAAAGGACGTCGGAGTTGATCAATAATATAATATTGTCAATAATATCAGAGTTGGCCCATGCACGTGATGACCCGATTTGGTGACACTTATGTAAGCATACCAACTAGGAAGGTGACAAGAGACGCGGTCTTATGGGCCTTGTGCTACGGAAACTATTATATGTAACAGTAAAAGTCCATAAATCTTGATAAAATCAATGTCTCGGGGGGTTGTATAGCTGTAACGTATCGAATTTTAGTATAAGGAGTTCTGTATGGGCCCTGTGGGGCGGTCTAATGATTGCACAGTTGTGCATTAGGAAGGCGGTTCGCTGACATGAAGACAAGTATGCAAACTGGCTTGTTCGGCTGAGAGCCACTCATGCCACTGTGAAGAAATTATGCACTAAAGTCTACATAAATATTCTCAGTAAACATCAATAGCAGCCCAATAAACATCATTCATACATGTGTTCGAGTGCGGATGTAAATCTGTCATACCGTCGTGCCAGGTTTGAGGTAGAGATTGGCCCTCCATCCTGCGCCGCACGTCTGTTCTGAATTGCCTGCAAAAATGAATCTAGGTCAGGACTTTCACCTCCAAATCACTCAGAGCCTAACACACCTTCACAAGGCATACTACACTGGCTCGCCGCAACCGCGACCCCCGCGCCACCCTCTTTATACAGCGTGGACCCGCAATGGCACTCGCTGCCATACTCGGCCGCGGCCATCGTGTACCCACTCCTATCACAAATGTCCGTACACTTCTCAATCGTCAGCCCGCTCTGAGTGATGGCGAGCCCGCGCAACATGCGCGTCGTCGCGTCTACGTAACATCCAGCGCTGTTCCATGACGCCGGGTTGGTCGAGGCACCTTTAACATACACGTTCATCGTCCACGAGCCGCCGCACTTCTGAGAAGCATCGCCCCCGCAGTTGTTGGAACAGCTATTCGACGAGATTAAGGCACCCGTGGCACCGTTGTTGGCGAGGGAATTACCGCAGTAGCCTACGAAGAATATCAGCAACTCGCCTCAAGGATAGAACATGTAGCAAAAGGGTTAACTCACATTGAATGCTAGAATCACGCGCAAAAAAAAAATATCCAAGCAAGTCAGTGATCGCCATTCCTGCATTGACAATCCGACCCTCACCCGTATTCAACACCAGCATACTGGTAGTCAGAGCACAATCCTTGGCACAGCTGAGGCGTCATATCGGTCTGACTATAGCTAGCGCCCGTAAGCGCACGGCGGGCTCCAGTGGTGCCCTCCGCGACGCAGCCGTAGGACGTCCAACCAGTAGCCGACGGCGTGCTGGATGTCGTCGTTGATGTCGAAGTCGTCGAAGCCGATGTACTCGTGGTAGACGTGCTGGAGGCACTCGACGAGGAGGAGCTTGTGCCGGCATTGAACAAGTAGACGTTCATTGTCCAAGATCCACCACACTTCTGGGTCGCGTCGCCAGCGCAGTTCGTTGAACAACTGCTGCTGGAGATGATCGTACCAGTTGCACCGTTGTTCGTCAGGCTGTCCCCGCAGTAACCTAAGCATATCGCCGTCAATCGACTGGTAGTAATTTAGTACAGGGAGAAACTCACATTGAAGTCTGAACGTGCAAGTCGTCGTATTAGTAACGCCATTCCCAAGAGAAATGCGTGCTTACCCGTATTCCACGCCAGCATACTTGTAGCCCAAACAGAGATTTTGGCAAACCTGAGGGGTCATGTTCAGCTGGCTGTAGCTCGCAGCCGTCAACGCGCGTCGAGTCCCGGTGGTGCCTTCCGCAACGCAACCATAAGACGTCCATTCAGTAGGTGTCGCAGACGCGCTGGATGACGTCGAAGACGATGTAGCAGATGAGGATGTCGACGCCGAGGACGTTGCCGATGAGCTGGCGGAGGTTGAAGACGAGGCGGGAGCGGCAACAGAAGCGGCTGCGCGGCGCGTCAACGTTGGAAAGAGATATGCTAAAAGGGTTGAAAACTCACTTGCGGACCCAACCCAGGCGTTGTAATTGTCTGGATAAAGGTAGTGCATATTAGCACGAAAGTTTGAATGCGATAGGAATAAGTGCTCACACAGAACGGGGTTCAAAGTATACGTGTACCCGCTCGGCGTGTAGTCAATGATCGTCTGTCCGTTCCGGACCATCTGTACGGTCATCTTTCCAGCGGCGAGAGGAATCTTGAGCTTGTTTACACCGGCAACCACGTTGAAGGTGTTTGACGAGCTTCCACACTTCAATGTGACCATGGCAGGTGCGGTGGCGAAGACACCTGCCCACATGGAGTCCTACAATCGGGAAGTAGAGTTAATTCATCGCCATATGATCATGGGCATATGAACACGACGGTGGCGTCGACGAGCAAGCATGAGAAATTCACCTCAGTCCAATCCCAACCCGTTGGCTTCCCAATACCATCTCCAGAGGCAGTGGCGCCGGCAGGATGAGGGCGAGCCCAGAAGTAAATCGCATCTTTCTATTCACCGATAGCAGGATAAGATGTTAGTCCTACTGATTCTAGTCCGACCGAAGAAGAGTAGGCGAACCGTGATTGCGGGGTAAGAACCCGTCTTGAAGGCTGTGATGTAGTACTCGATCATATCGTACCACGCGGTGTGGGGGTAATCCGTCGCCCAGGTGGTGTCGGAAGGTTGTGCTCCTTTGACGGGACCGTAGCTGGATACGACCGTGGTCAGAGGGGTAGTGACCGAAGATAAAGAACGGATCTTACTAGTTAGATTCGCCCCAGTCATTCCTGATAAGAGTCAGCGGTCGAGCAATCAAAATGAAAGCGGACCGGGGTGACCATACCAGTTTGAAATCTCAACGAAGGTCAAAGTATCGCGTATCGACATAAGCTGTTCCCACCGGTTGATGACGAGCCAGTCATCTCCTCGTAGGTAGAAGTTCTTCCAGGTGAAGTGAGTGCTACAGGTGTTAATGAGCCAGCAGGACCCAATCAAGTGAAGAACTTACTAAAGCCAGTTGCTGACCGTTGCGGCGTATCGTGTGCCCAGCTGGCTAATGTCTGTCCTGAGGCAGTTAGCGTAAAGAACGCAGGAAAAGGGTGATCATATTACGCACAGTAGTTGTCGTCATCCATCTACATTTGATAGCCGACAATGCAATTGATGAATTGATGAGATGCGCCACACTAGGAACCCACAAAATGGACGCACCTTCTTCGCATAATTTCCCTGAGGCCAAGCGCATCCCCAACTAGCAGCAAAGAAAGGAGATTAGACTGGTCTTCAAAGACGTCAACGAGACTGCCTCACCAGAACCACGAATCGAGCGAAGGCCACTGGTCGAACTTGCCCTCCAAACCCCAAATAAACGGCATCAAATAGCCATTTGTGCGCTGCTTGAGCGTCGCCCACCCAAAGTTGCCCAAGCAGTCTCCAGAAAAGCTCGAAATCATCGGCTTGCCGTTGACCTTGAACTGATTGGGGTGATTCCCATATAGGTTGACGCGAGCAACGAAGTCGTCGACGTTGCAGTCCATTTCTGTAAAGTCGAAGGAGTAGAAAAGCTTCATGCCGGTGCCGAGAGACGCAGCGGCATCGTAGGCCATTTGTACTTGAGGCCGCTGCCAGTCGCTCCGACCAACGTTGAGTGCGATAGCATCACTAAATATAATGATGAGGACGTTGGTACATTTCAAAAGGAGCGGTGCGTACACTCCTTTGGCTTGAATCCTTGAGATGTCTTCAGTCCAGTCGGCGAAGGTATAACCAAATCTGAACAGAAGAATAAACTTCTTTGAGAGGTCATTTGAGATAGGAGCGTCTTACGTATCTGTTCAAACAGGTGAGTGAGGCCGAAAAGACGAGAACCGGATACGACTTACTTCCAACCATCTAACCACACCACAGGCCTACATCAGGTATGTCCGTCGACAACAATTGCGCAACTCACGTGGTGCATGAAAACATATTTTGTCCCATCCCTCTTCCGTAGCGCAGCGGGGCCTTCAGGATGCAAAACAGTCCTGTTACTAAATTGATGGATATCTCGTTTGTGCTTGAGCGTAGCGGTGTTCACTAGCGAACTATGGTGTTGCTGGAGGACCGACGACGAGACGCAAACGGCCAAAGCGAGGAGTTGAACGAGTCTGGTATGCATAGTGAGGTGTAAGGACCGTGGTCAGCGAGGTGTGCTGAAGTGGGAAATAAGGAGCGTCGGTGGCCTGAGGAGGCCTAAGCGGTAGCTCTGTGCTACGAGAGGCGACGACGGAGATGCGGGTGGAGTGTTTGCCAAACGAAAGAGATAACGTCGGGAAACACGCTTTAAGGCATTCGAAGGAGGACAATAATTCATATTTAGGGGGGCGAGGCACGGATCCGTGGATGGCAGGTTCGTTGGTCAATCATCGCGATCGGATTTTGCGTGTGCCTGCCGGCCTGCTGCTTACCGGCGAAAGGTTTACGAATGCATAATCTCGGTAATTGTGGAGAAAAGCAACAGAAATCGAGGTTCGCCCTGGAGCGCATGTACGAAACGGAAAGAGATCAGGACCTGTGACGAAGAATAACACAAGTGGAACGGGCTCGAGCACTTATAGGAGAGCCTCTACGGCTATCTTGGCTCCAGGATGCGCATCGGTCGGAGGAATGATGCGCTACAGCCGAGCACTTGAAGATGAACGGATCAGGGACGACGATCGATCACAAGTAATTCGTCCTCTACAAGAGAGAGTGAGGGTTAAACGTTAACTTGCAAGCTCCCGGACGCCGGTGAATCTGCAGAACTTGTGTCGGAGATCTATGCACACCTATAATCACAGCTTGAGAGTAGGGGGTAACCTGGGCATTATTCTGGTCGTCTGTGCATGTCATGATCAATGCTGAGCCAGCGGAAAGTCCGAGTAACAACGCACCTCGGGACGATGACGCATGGGCCCAACACGATGCAGGTACGCGTATTATTCCTTATGCTCGACGTGCGGGTCCAGAACGCGGAAGAAAACCGCGAAGGCATGTTGAAGTGAACCCCTAATGGGGCGTGTGGATGTTGGCAAATTATCATTCGCTGATCTTTCTGATGAAGACACTCCATCCGACGGCAGGAGAACGCTACGTCGTTATATCGTAGTCTTTAGAATAGTGCGGGGGGGGGGTGCTGGCAGTAGTACTGCGACGGTGGCTGTATACAGTAGAGAGCAAAGTGTCACAAGGTGGGATCGTGGGAAGACAAAAAGGCAAATCTTATCTTATCTCAGGTAAGCCCTAACCCTAATGCGCGTTATCTGGGCATGATCGAAATTTGAACAGGTTCAACTCTCAACTGACTCCATCTGAATCCTACTACATAGTGGGTTACTACGCCCACAACCAATCCAACTTCCCTCTCTTCTTGATTATTTTCCTGGATTTTCTATGGCTGAAGTTCTCTCGGCCCCAATCGCTGCCGTAGAGCCCACCAATGCTGCACCGACATCTACCACAACACCTGAAGATGTCGCTATGAGCGACGCAGACACGCTAGAGAAGATGAAAAAAGCCGCGCAACAAGGTACGCCGGTCCGTCGTTTATTTCGACGTTTCGTAAATCGAAGACACCCTTCCAAGTTGAATTTTACTTCGCTGATGCCAACCTTCCATATGACAAGTATGTTTTCTTGACCTACAATCTTTCCAACACCGCAACGAAGCCTTTTGAACAGGTTCATGTGGACACTGTATTCAAAGGATCCTGAACATTGGATCCCACTGGCGACGGTCGGCTCCTTCAAACGGATGCGGGAGCATAGCGCCAATGGCATGGAATGGCTAGCCAACGCCATCCGACTGAGCACCTTCCTGGAGGTGGACGAGACCAGAACCAAGATTCGACGAACAACGGAACCTCAGGAACCTAAGGGTCAGTTCGAGAGGAGTGTGTACGCCGTATGTTTTGTCTTTATTCAATGCTTTTCAAAGTGCTCATGGGTCGTTTCCTCCTGGTGCTATTAGAAAGGGTTCGGTGAGGAAGACCCGACGCTACAAGGTCGATTGGAGGAGTTCTTCCGGAAATATGGAGCTGTTAGCGCAGTACGAATGAGGAGGGATGAACACAAAAAGTTCAAGGTTAGCTCACATCCCAAACTGCCCATCTACCCCTCTACATATTCTTTCCTCAGGGTTCAGTATTCACCGAGTTCACGGAATTCGATACCGTCAAAAAATTCCTCGAAGCTGACCTGAAACCGACCTGGAACAGCACCGAATTGCTTATCATGACCAAGGAGGACTACTGCGAGATGAAGATCAAGGAGAAGGGCCTCACTGGGAAGAGCGCCAACCACCGGCGCGAGCTGCTGTCGTCGAAGAAGTTCGACGCGTTTCGTGAGATGGCCAAAGCTAAGGACGGGGTGAAAGGTGTGGCAACGGAGGAGCAGAAGAAGGACGTCTTCCTCGAGTTTTTGGGTCATAAGATCTTAATCAAGCAGGACGAGGATGGGAATGGGACGATTGATGAGGAGGACATTCCGTTTGTCAAGGGCGTCACGCTGAAGTTCGATGGCTGCGGTGGGGATGTTACTTGGTCTGAAATCAAGGTATGTTGTTCCTTGGTTCTGATTTCGAGTGGTTGCGTCATTCTGCGTAGGATCCCATCAAGGAGCGATTCGACGGCAAGGCACCGTACATTAAGTATGCACGCGGCGAGAATAGTGGCCTCGTTGGATTCTACAAGCCTCTCTCAGAAGTGGACATCGAGTTTGTCAAGACTACTATCAAAATCATCAACAAGAATGAGGTGACATGGACTCTCCCGACTGGTGCGTGCTCAGTTGCGTCGTTTTCATCCTCAGACCTAACACCTTGTTTCAGAGGAGGAAGAGAAGCAGTTTGAGATTGAGCGTGCCCAAGCTGCCGCAAAGAACGCCTTCTCACATAGTGGCTCCAGAGACAGTGGACGGGGCAAGTCGGGTGGTGGCCGCGGTGGAGGTCGAGGTCGTGGTGGGCGAGGACGCGGTGGTCGTGGCGGAGGACGTGGTGCTGGCCGGTCGAACGGAAAGGACCGCAACGCAGAGAAAGCAAAGGAGAAACTGGCGGGTGAGGAGAACACTGGCGAGAAGAGGAAGCGGGCCGTTGAACCGGATGGCGGGCCGCACACTGGCGTGCGAGGACAGGCCGCACCGCCGACGCTGCAAACCGCGAAGAAGGCCAAAACGAACGACGGCGCAGCTGCTGCGCCAACGTCATAGCGTGCCACGCACTCGAGACCTCAAAAGGCGCTTTCGCTGACTATCAGTCGCCGTGCGTGTTCCATGTGTTCGAAGAATCTTCCCAAATGTACTTGTACATAACCCTCCTGCTTCTGACGATTCCGTTCATCGCCGTCCACATGTAGTCTTTTCTGTTGCTTGTTAACAGACATTATTAAGTAGTCCATTCAAGTCGCATGTCATTTATACTATATAAATATCCAACGCATTCAATCTATCCTTTCCTATGATTCTCATTCATAAGTCGAAACTCATTAATGCCTGTGGACGGCGCTCTTCCGCTGTTATCGGCCACGGTAATAGAGGCAAATACTTGTTTAATAGCCAACATGGCCTCCCTGAAATGAAGGACCGCTGGCAGCAGTATGTATTGTTGGACTACTTATCTACCTCCACCTGGAACTCTAGAAGTTAACCTGGGCTAGGATTTGGCCATTCCAACGCGATCGTATGCTTATAATTGGTTTCTGGGTCTCGTTTTAATCACGACTCTGAAGCGACGACGACTCCTCGCCTAGATCTGAATACGTGCTTTTCCCCACCGAAGGTTGCGGCCATTTCGACATATTATGCACCTAATAGTCTCAACTTCGCCAACATCACTTTCCTATAGCTGCCCATACTTACTGGACAAAAATAGCCTCTTTTGCTTTTGTACCCTAAAATTTACATTTGGGGCCTCGAAATGTCCCGATCGGGACCGATCGACCTCTCAGATCTCAAATACCGATTCGACACTATTTTGCCCAGCGACGTCAGGAAAATCCCCCACACGGGCTGAATCGTGCCAACTTCAATAAACCCCTTCAAAATCGGGACATCTAGTAATTCCTGTAGTAATGGACGACCGAATTGACGATAGATAAAGAAATCTGAAATTCTGATACGGATTGTTTCCAGTTTTAAAACTTCGCCATGAAGCTTAATTTTTCGGAGGAAGGTCCCAAAAATAATGCCGCCCTTGTTTGTTCTTTGCAAAGTCGACCTGCCTGCCAAGCCAGTCGTGATCGGCTCCTGGTCTCCTCTTGCCAACGCTCGTTCTCCAGCTCCATCGTCGTGCGGCTCATGTCGTCCTCCCCCGCCCTCACCCTATGTTCGCCACCGTGTCGGCGTCTTCCACTGCCACCCTCGTTGCCCTAACCCGGCCATCCCTCATGACCGCTGTAATCGTTGCCTTGTCGTGACCATCGCCTTGCCATGGCCGCCACCGTCCGTGAATACTCGTTGCTGTCGCATGCGTTGTCAATTGTAGATTGGGGGCATACGACTCGGATCCGAGCACCATAAAACTGGGCAAGGGGTCTTAGTGGGATGTGAACTTGGGCGGGCTTCGGGCGTGGGGGCTGGGCACGGCGAAAATGGGTCATTTTACGCTCCCCGCGGTGGTTCTTTCTTGTTTCTACACTGTCTACACCCTGCGGCCCCGCTCGCCGTCATGTTATCCCTCGCCTATCTCTTCCATTCTGTTGTTACAGTCTCGCCGTCCAGCTCATTGCCATCTCTCGCCCTCGCTGTCATCTCGCCCTTGCTGTCATGCTGTCGTCCTCGTCGTAATTATGTCATTACCCTCATATGGCTGTGTCGCCCTCACTCGGGCCTCGCGCTTCTCACCGACTCGTCACGACCAGCTGCGGATGGGAGACAGAGGCGGAGACATAGACAGAGCAGGAGGAGGGCGTCGATTTGGATGCGGAGCCAGCGCATGAGGAGGATGCAGGCGGCGGAGCTCGAGTTGCTTTACAATCGCTCATTTTGTATTGACCTGTCCTACTGATTTGTATGTACTCTAATCACCCAATAATGTAATAAGTTTTATCATGGCGCTAGTGTGTATTTGCATCAGTGTTGGCCGGTCGATGACTGATGGTCGAACGTTGACCGTTGACCACCTTGACGGTCAATTGACGGTCAACGACGGTCAATTGACGGTCAACGACGGTCAATATTTGATGGACTTTCCCACTGCTTTGCCGAGGGTCGAAGCCTAATTTAGACAGCTCCCATCAGCGCATCAAACATCAAGTGCGCTATGCGTTCAGTTGCTCTTTGTTCAGACAGATTGCTCTTTCGTGCATACAGAATAGATATAATCCTTTAATTTTACCCCGGTGTGATACAGGCTTGCTCTTTTGTGTGAACAGAATAAATATAGTCCTTTGATTTCACTCCGCAGTGTGACACAGGCCCCATTTCTGGTAGATGACAAGGTTCACAACCTCAAGGATCCTTCCTTCTCCAGGTCCTTTTTCACTCTTTATCTTTCTCAGAAGTATAATTATTTCAGTATTGACAGATTAGCATGTGGAAGCTCGTTGTAAATTACACACTATCTACATATTTTTATTTCAAACCGATAACTGAGAGGCTTAAAAAGCTGGGAGAATCACTGACACAGACCAGGCAGCTTCGTCTTTGCGTTTCGCCTCCTACTCCTGCATTTGTCTCTTTCTGCTATGTCGAGGTCATCCGCCACACGTAGTAATGCCCGACGGGGATGGTGGCTGTTGGCGCAGTGGAAGAGAGAACTTAATATTTAGGCCTCCTACAGAGGTCCTTATATACTGTACACACTTTGTATCTAGTAGGTTCTACAACTATCTACTAAATACTATACCTATACGAAGCTGTGCTATGATGACTAATCTGCATTCCAGTATGTACGGGCGCCTACTCAAAGATCCGGGACAATGCCGGATTGCCCGATTCCAACAGTGGCGCGCCTACTTCATTGATTGTCCGTTGTCTCAGGCTGACCCAATTTTCCATTTGTTCGGCAAATCTGGCGCAAAATCGACAAAGTCCGGCAAACGAAATGCTATTGCAAAGCCTGCTATGAAGTTGAAATCAAGCAGTGCTGCCAGGCAGAAGCAGAACAACTTCGTCTGGGATTTGTTGCAGCAGCCCGTATGAAGGATGAGCTCGGCAAGCAAATATGTGAGTCGCTCGCTTGCCTCGCTATTTGATTTTGCTTCGAAGCATTGGCAAGACCGCTTCCGCCGCCATGCAACTATTAACTACGACGAAGAACTTGCCCTTTACGAGTTTCTGGAGCTGGACGCAGATGGCGAGGAGGATCCTGAGCTTGATGGGGTCGCAGAGGAGGTTCTCGCAAACTAATTACATTCTTTATTGACGTATGTATCCTTGTACTCGCTATCTCTGTTCTTTGGAATGTCATGGTCAACGTTAGTAATGTCATCCCTTCTCGTTATGGCAATCGGTCGAACAATGGTCAAACATTTGACCGTCGCTGATGGCATTTTGACCGTCATTGACTTTGTTGACGGTTGCTTGACCGGCACACCACTGATTTGCATGAAGTTTGGCGAAGCCTGGACTCTTAGATTTGGCGGCGGCGGCTGGACTTGGGAAATTCGCTGTGTCCCAGGTGGCCCAACAAACAAAGGCGGGGCGGGCTGACAAATGATTCCAGAATTCCGACTTCCTACAGTCATCCACCATCATTTGATACACTGAAATTTAAATTTGATCCCAGAACTCAACCAGCCCATGGATTCTCATAAAACCACTTGGAATCAGTGTAATAGAGCCATTAAAATAAATTTATACCAGCTGTATGCCATAAAATCAACCAAACGTGAGCAGAAACAGCCAGAGATGCTGTACCAGTGACTGGTGTGACAAAATCAACCAAAATGAATATTTTGGTGATTTTATTACTGGGCATTGACTTCACCAAAACCCATAAAATTTTATACACAGTGTATGAAAGACTTATAGAGAATGGGGTTATTTTTTCAAAGCAAACAGTTGAGTCCTTCATGGTGTTCCAAGGTGTATCATTAGCCGGTGGTGTCTCATTGGCCGGTGGATGACTGTAATCGAAATTAAGCTTCCTGGCGGAGATTGAACAACTGATTGTTTCCGTTGCGGCTGTTTGAACTCAACGGCTTTGCCTGCTGCGTCATAGTCACGCGATGTTTGATCACTCAACCACCTCCCATATGCCCACTCACCTGCCTGGCCTCCCGCCCCGTAGTATTGCAGGTCCAACCTGTAATTCAAGACTTGCGTCCTCTGTCCTTACCATGTCTACCGCCGCGGCCGCCGCCATACGTGCACTCACCTCCGCCACCGCCCTTTCCGAACGCCTCGCCGGGGCTCTGAGTCTTGCAGCTCTGTTGCTGCCAGTCTCGTGCTCCTCACGTTCGTTCGTCTAGGCATCGCCTACGCAGCCGGCGCTGCAGTCTCGCGAGGCCACCTCGTCAACCCAGGACCTACGTGTATCCACCCTCAGCGCCGCCCTCCGCGGTCGCCTCGCCCGGTCTCTTCTTGCAGCTTTGTCAGGCCTTTGGCCTCAGCGTTCATCTGTCTTGTGGTAAGTCCCTCACGCATTCATTTGATATTCATATAACTAATTATTGTTATAGGATATATAGCTCATTTGTAACTCGCCTCTTATTAACTACCGTGCCTATTTTGCCGTAAGTATTCTATCCTACAGTTTCTGTGAACGAACTAACTCAACGACTTAATTCCAGGCGTGTCATCGACGTCCGAACCTCCGAAACGCAAGCTGCCTCAAGTTTGGAGGCACACTATGTGGTACCCAGAATCCGGCCTCGTAGTCTCGCCTTTCAGTTGCATCCTGCCTTCCTCCATTGTCTCGCCCTACCCTTCCCTAGAAAATTTCAAAAATCTTGACCCTACCCTACGAGTCAAAAAGGTGCCCTATAACCCTCTCCAAATACTCCATCGTCGCGCTCAAGGACCTCTCGCACAGCTCGAAAGGCGAGATGCTCCTGTACGTCACCATCGACACCAATACATGGGCAAAGGCGCAGTTCCCGCATGCCACGTCCGCGCATCTGCGCGAGAACGCGTACACGATGCTCGAGTTGACGACGCACTCGATGACGATGGATATGACGCTCCAGGACAAGGGCAGCATCGGCACGCTCTTCGTGAGCAACTCGAACGGGAGGTTCTTTGTCGAGAGCTTGAAGGACACGGACAGGAACTCCGCGGGGTATGTCAACTCTGAAAGGATATACGGCGTTGAGGGCATTGGGCTGGCAAATATCGTGTCGAATGCGCAGGATGTGGAGGGCCGCGGGGCGGAGAAGCGGGTCTGCCACACCTCGGACGCCGAAACGTGTGCGCTGCACTTGCACTCGGTAACGTCGCCGCATCTATAATGTGGTTTGTTGCTTATGATACGTCAGGTATCATGAATGTTGAGTATCCGGGGCATGATGACTTTGGGCTTTGGAATCCTAGTGAGGAGCGACCTGAGCAACGCCTCTTCGGACGACAGGTGAGATTTCGTTCGTAACTGGCTGGATTCTTGCTGAGATTTGAGTCTAGACTCTCTACCGTTGTCGTGTTCGCGATGTCAACCGTCGCCTCTTTTGGACAATCATTTGAGCGCCATTTTGTCCTTGACTCGGGTTCAGCTACATCTCGGACATAGAATATAGGAATAACGAAGTAAACTCGCCCCTTTGTTTAGCCCCTCAAGCTCGATTGAGCATCCAGCCTGACTTACGCTTGCAATGGCAACGAATGGTAGAACTCAGGAGGAAACCAGGTGGGTACACCTATAATGGAGGATCTAAATGTCAATGAGCTTACCATATTGCTTTTCTTCAGCGCTCTGCGGGCCAACCTCCGCATTGTGTCCTCCATGACAAGAGTTGATTACCCTCGGCTAGCCAGCCACGATTTCGAGTGCTGCTGGCGCTGACCTCTCTGCAGGCCCTCTCGGCTTGCGCCATTTCCCTTCTCGACCAACGCCATTACGTGAATTTCGGTTGGTTCGACTTCCTCAACAACGCCCTCAGGCCTCAGGACTCGTCCAACCATTGTCATTATCCGACCCCCTCCCGCTCTGGAGTCCTCACGTTCCCGCCTCAAGCTCACCTTCGCGTTAACCGCCTCCCAACGCAGCTGCCGCCCCCTTTTAAGCCCACATAACCTCGACTTCTATCTGCAATTACCCCAATTTGTGATTCTTCGACACCGACTTTCCCTTCTTCACGCCCACCGCCATATCTAGACCCGGTCATGCCACATCCGGACGTTCTCAGTCCAGATACCCACGAAAGATCCTCAACACCCTTATTCGCACCCAAACCGACAACCTCCTAGACCTTCACATCCACTCCAACACTCTACTTCGAATTACCCGCGTTCTTGACACCTTTCTCGACCCCTGCCCGGCCAACTCAGCGTCGCGTGCACGGCCAGCCCAGGAACGCCTTGTAACGCCTGCCTTGGTGTTTTCTGGCGCCCTGTCATCCTTTGCTGCACAATGACTCACTCTCTCGCTGCCTGTGCTGGAGGTGGAATGCATATCTGGCGGGTGTGGAGGTGGGTGTAGTAGGGCCTAATGTCGATGCGGGTTTTGTTACCGGCGCGGCTATCAGTAGTGCGTCCGAACTCGTATTACGTAATCACATCATCTTTGTCCTGAAGATTTAGTCGCCAATCTGTCAGTCCTGTATTAACTTTCTGTTTTTATACACTAAAAAGATTCATAGAAACCTAGTCTATTCCCACCTGACGTCTCAGAGCCGCTAGCGACATTCTCGACGTCCTTTGTTGGAAAGTACAGTAGTATCCTGTTGACCACGATAGGTATTACCCCCTTGTCTGTGAGTTGTAGGCCAACTCCTTTTTGTTTTTGCTCAAAGCTTTATAGAGTTCTGGAGCATTGTATCCGTCGTCATTAGGGCTACTGGCCGTGTTTGTGGGGTTCCTCGTCATGAGATAACATCTCTTCGTATTCCTACAAGTCGTCCAGAATTTTTAGTCACCAATCTGTGAGTTTGGTCTCAACCCCCCTTTTTTTGTGCTTAAAAGTATGATATGCACCCAGAGCAGCGTCTCCCTGTCTTCAGGACCAACTGGCTTCGCTTTCCGCCTTCCATGTAGTGAAGTAGGGTTCATGGAGGTGCGCATTACGACTTATCCACCGTTGTCGTAAGGTTGACAAGGTAACTGTTATCGATGTGAACATCTGAGGAACCTGTGAAAAACGGCAGGCAAGCTGAAGCTCGCCATTTGCAGCTACTAGTATCCCTGCGGAATTTGAGGTAGGGAAGAGACAATCAGGATTCAGAGAAAGTTGTAATATGTATCAACAGTGGAAGAGTTAATCGGACCGCAGAGCCGTCCCACCAACATCTTCTCTCGCCTTCCCAAGCTCCAGACTGCGGAGTCACCGGACCCTTCCCACCATTGTCAATGTTATTCTAGCACAATCTCCCTGTACAGCCGCGCTAGCGAATGGGCCCGGCGGTATAAGTATCTTCTCCTCGTGAGACAAAGCCCTCATCCTGCCGCCATCGTCTAGTCATGGCTAATCGCAAGTCTAAGTCCGATGGACAATCGCAAGGACCCAAGCAAGCCGCAGGAGGAAGGGCATCTCGGTCCCCTAACCCTCAAGCTACCAATAAGCCTCGATCTGTAGCTACAGCCCATCGTGATTGCAGTAACTCTTCCATCGTCTTCCATTATGCTAACTTCCTCTCAGCCCAGATGATGGGAAACGCTTCGTCAAAGCCTCCAGCATCATCAGGTCAATATTTAACCCAAGCTCCCCACTCCCCAACTATAAGAGACTGATTGCGTGTTGTCAGGTACAGCTGCTGCACCTAGACCCCCACAACCACAAGCCACCGCACACCGTCCATCAAATGGGACTAAACGTAAGCCTCTAGCTTCAAACCTGACAAATACTCATATTCTTTACCTCAGATCAAAATGCTGGTAACGGGGCTCCCAAATCTCAAGGCGCCAACGGTTCGAACTTTGTCAGAGGTAAGCATCAGGGATTTGGAGCTTGCGTACATGAACTTTGTAGGCCTACACTGGTCTACACGGCTCGTGTAAGCAAGTCCCTAAGTCCTGATGAGCACCTTCGACATCTGCTTATCAAGTGTCTCTATCATCAGCCGAAGCAATGTCTGGACACAGGGCATCCCAAGATCGATCTGTAAACCAGGGTACCCGTAAGTTCTTCAGAGCATATCGTTCTTTTCCGGTACTAACGGAATCTTTCGTCAGCTAAACGTAATGGAAGCGGGCTGAACAACGGCCCTCAGAAAGTCCAAGGGCATTCATCTCAACGTGAGACTTATCCTTGTCTTCATCCGCGTGATCTGAGGTTCCTGTCATACAGCCAACATTTCTTCGAAAAACGAGGCACCGAAGCCGAAACATTCTCAGGCCTTCTTTGGAGGCAAGCTTATCATCTTCATCTGTCCTTACGCCATCCAATTAAACGGCTCCAATAGGTCACTCTTCGGCCTCCAACTCAGCGCTGTAAGTATTAACCTGTTATTCATCTGTAACTGGGGCTGAAGGTATTGGCACCAGGCCTTCACCACCCCGTCCCGGAAACATCCAACATTTGCATGTGCCCAAAGGTGATCCCATTAGACCTATTCAGATGTCGTCGTGTAACCTAAAAATCGCCGTAAACTAGCACATGGAGCAACCATATCCGGGAACAAGGTGTTCCAAGACCCATCGCCGACGTGTAAGACCCCCTACTGTCCCTCACCTTACCAGTGATTGAATCAGTGTTGCAGCAAAACGGAGTGGCCATACCCAACCTCATGCTCAAAAAGCACAGAACCATGCTCCGACCCCCCCAAAGGGTGAGCTCTAGCCAATTTTTAAATTTATGGTCGCTCATGTTTATTCCATAGAACCTACTTTCTTTTTGGCATCGCCAGCCCATCAACAGCAATCAGGAAAAAGTGAGCCGTCCTACACCCATCGCTGTTTCATTTTTATTGAAGGAGTGTAGATACTGCCAGCAACACTTTCCCGAAGGTCCAGGTGGCAACAACGCACGCTCAACACCCTTCGCGTGGTGGTAAGCTTGTGTCATTTCCCCCTGTGTGCACACCATCTAAACTCGAAGCGCTAGGTCAATCGTCTGCACCACCAGCTCAAGGTTCTGAGAAGCCGTCGCATAAGTCTCAGCAACAACACAAGGGTAAGCCTCGGTAGTGTATCTGTCCATATGGATAATCAATTTTTGTCTTGTTGGCAGCGCCCCCGCACTCGCGTCTCATGCAAGAGACATCCAGTAAAGGCGAGTGTTTCAACCTTGTAACTGCAATGTCCACGTTGGCTGATGACCATGGAAGGCCACAAGGACACCCCTCCAAAGCCCTCGACGAACAAGGGAAAGCCGCCTACGGAAAGTGTGCTGTCGACCGTATTTTCATTTTTTTCTACTGGATGTGAGGTTACCCATTTTCATGGTCCATTACTTATTTAACCAACTGTGCATCCCCCAGCGGAAGCTCCGGGGAATCCGTCCCATAAGTCTCAGCATGCGCAACAAGGCAGAGGTAAGCCTTGGTAGCATATCTTATCAGAGATAATTGATCTTTGTCTTACTGGCAGCACCTCCGCATTCGCGTCCCGCACAGGAAACGTCCAATAAAGGCAAGTTTTTCGGTGTTGTAATTGCAATGTTTGAGTCGGCTGATGTAAATGTAAGGCCACAAGAACACCCCGACCAAGACCCCGATGAACGACCGGGGCCAGGGACAACCGCCTACTGAAAGCATGTTGCCAAAAGTCTTGTCATCGTTTTTCTCTACTGAATGTGAGCTTGCTCATCTTCACGGTCTGTTACTTATCTAATCGAATATGTATCCTCCAGCAGAAGCTCCGGGGAACCCGTCGCATAAGTCTCAGCATGCGCAGCAACACAGAGGTAAGCCTCGGTAGTGTATCTATCCATACAGATAATTGATTTTTGTCTTACTGGCAGCGCCCCCACACTCGCGCCCCGTGCAGGAGATACCCAATAAAGGCAAAAATTTCGATGTTATAATTGCATGTTCAAGTTGGCTGATGTAAATATAAGGCCACAAAGACACCCCTGCGAAGTCCCTGAAGAACAACGAGCGCCAGGGACAGCCGCCTGGTGAAAGCGTGCCGCCAAAAGTATTGTCATCGTTTTTCTCTACTGAATGTGAGCTTGCTCATCTTCATGGTCCGCACCTTATCTAATCGAATATGTATCCTCCAGCGAAAGGTTCTGGGAATCCGTCGCATAAGTCCCAGCATGCGCAGCAACACAGAGGTAAGCCTCGGTAGTGTATCTATCCATACAGATACTTGATTTTTGTCTTACTGGCAGCGCCCCCGCACTCGTGTCTCATGCAAGAGACATCCAGTGAAGGCGAGTGTTTCAACCTTGTAACTGCAATGTTCATGTTGGCTGATGACCATGGAAGGCCACAAGGACACCCCTCCAAAGCCCTCGACGAACAAGGGAAAGCCGCCTACGGAAAGTGTGCTGTCGACCGTATTTTCATTTTTTTCTACTGGATGTGAGGTTACCCATTTTCATGGTCCATTACTTATTTAACCAACTGTGCATCCCCCAGCGGAAGCTCCGGGGAATCCGTCCCATAAGTCTCAGCATGCGCAACAAGGCAGAGGTAAGCCTCGGTAGTGTATCTATCCATACAGATACTTGATTTTTGTCTTACTGGCAGCGCCCCCGCACTCGCGCCTCGTGCAGGAGATAGCCAATAAAGGCAAGTGTTTCGATGTTGTAACTGCAATGTTCAAGTCAGTTGATGTAAATGTAAGACCACAAGAACACCCCTCCGAGGCCCCCAATGAATGACCGGCCACAGGGGCAGTTCCCTGCTGAGAGCGTGCTGCCGACACCGAAAGTATCGCCATCAAATCATTTTGCTGGATGTAAGTTACCCATCTTTATGGTCCGTTACTTATTTAACCGAATGTGTATCCCCCAGCAAACGGTACTGGGAACCGATCGGTTAACTTCGTGATTCCTCCTGGATGTATGTTCTTCTACTGTTCCATGAAGACATGGCTAAATTTGCTTCTCTCAGCGACACACAACTCTGCAACTGTTGGTAGTGGGTCTCTCCACTCTCGAGCTGCGAAGAAGCAAGGGCCAAATGTTGCTAAAGGTAATGATCGCTGAGATTATCGACATTACATGGACTCACACTTGGTTCAACTCCAGGCAGTGCGAATGTGCCCCAGGCAGCAGCGGTCAAACCCCAGACCTGGGGGCAGATGATTTCATCTTGGTTCCTTCCATCAGCGCCCCCTGTTGACGTTCAGGCTGCAAATAAATCAACCTCAAGTTCGATGAAAGGTAATGACACTCCTTCCTCTCTCGTTTCGCATGTTTAACACGGTCCATCAGCAAAAGACCCCGGCCCTAAGCCGCAGGCTCCGAACTCTACCAAAGGTAAAACATCCCCAATCAAGCCACATTAACATCGACTGAAATGACTTCATTATTGTAAGCCAATGATGGCCAGTCGAAATCTCACCCTGCACCAGACTTGTCCTTTATTCCACGTGAACACTGGAGAAAGGAACCCATCTTATCAACGAAAGGCGCGAAGAATGGATTGCAGGACCTGCCAAATCGATCAAACAACTCGGACACATGTAAGATCTTATTGCGATCGCTTTTGCTCGTTGTTTTTTATAGCCTATTCCCATACTTTTTCCAGTATCCTCAGCGACTTCGCCGAAGAAGGAGCAGGCGCCGACTCATCCTAATATGCTAGTGCGAAGTGATGGCGGCCCGCAATATTCCTCAAGTGTGTCGGAAAAGCCTGAAAAGGCCACAAATTTGACATGTAATTAAGCCCTGTGCTCTTTACCCATTGCATGGACTAACTTAAATATCTAGCCGCATTGAGTCATGCCGCGGATCACTCTCGAATGTCGAGCAAGCCTCAGGCAGCTGCTGTGCACCATCTAAAACAATTTCAAGTTCGATCGAGCTCTAGCAAAGGTATACCTTCAACGTCACCGTGATCCTAGCAATGACTGACATTTTCTATCGTGACGCAAGTATTATCTCAGCATGATCCTAAAAAGATAGCTGCTGTTCGCAAAGGCTTACTACGTCAACGTACCCCCACTCTGAGGTGGCGAGAATCCAATACTCCTAGGACCGTCTCAGCATACTCCACCTTAACCGCTGCGCCACTCCCATCGCCTCCCAGGAACGAGCTCCAAAACAAAGTTGCTCGTAAAACAATTTCCCAGAATCCTGATCTCTTCAAGGTCGTCTCACCGATCAAGGTCGACGTCTTCAAAGAGTATGTCAAGGACCACCCCAACCAATCATTCGTCCAATCTGTTGCCCGTGCGCTCAAGAAAGGATTTTGGCCATGGGCGGACACCAGTGATCCAAGTTTTCCTACTACGTATGACGGTTCGCGTCAGGGTTCTCGCATTACCAGCGAGGATAAAGCCAAGTTTATTCGACAGCAGTGCGAAGACGAAATGGAGCTCGAGCGCTGGTCGAAACCTTTTGGCAGTAAATTGATGCCTGGGATGCATTCCGCCCCAATCAATGCAGTTCCGAAAAGCACTCCGGGAAAGTTCAGGCTCATTGTCGACCAGAGCAGGGGACCGCACGCCCTAAACTCGACGATTCCAAAGTCTCAAGTCAAGGTTCAGCTCGACAATATACACGATCTCGGCAATGAACTCCTAGCTGCTCGGAAGAAATATCCTAACCGCAAACTTTGCTTGTTCAAATCAGATGTCAAAAGCGCGTACCGACAGTTGCCAATGCATCCATTATGGCAGATTAAACAGGCTATCCTCATCGACGGTCAGTACCACATAGACCGGTGCAACACGTTTGGAAATCGAGGCGGTGGATGGAACTGGGATTCGTTTAATTCCTCCGTCAATTGGATTGCCACCGAGAAAAAAGGTGTATCCGGTCTCCTGGGATATGTTGACGACATCTTTGGCTGGGAATTCGAGCGAAACAAAAAAGTTCTACAAGCTGTACAATAAACATCTCCCTACCAAGCAAGCCCGACTCCTTGAACTCTGGGACGAGCTCGGTATTCCGCATGACGAAGAAAAACAACTCTCCGGCCCTTCCCTTCCTATCCTAGGCTATCACGTCGATGCGAACGCAATGACAGTCAAAGTCCCCGACGAGAAGAAGGCCAAGGTAGTTGAATTACTTCGAAGTAACGCTCATGCAGGGAAATCTTACACCGTCAACGAGCTGCAGTCCGTTGCCGGGTCTGTTGGCAGCGCCCTTAGTCTTTATCCGCGCCTCCGTCCAGGTCTCCGCGTGCTCTTTGATGAGATGGCAGCGCAGGAGGGGGGTACTACCAAGCTTAGGGTAACAGAGCCAGTTGCTCGCTGCTTGTCGTCGTTGGCGGACTTCCTTGAGCATGCCCCGCCTGTGCCGATTCGACACCAGAAGGAAAAGGTGCGCGGTATTGGGGCTAGTACGAAATAAACAGTATATACAGTATGTTGATCGAAGTCAACTCAGCTATGTGGGTTAATATTGAAGTCACAGGACAAAGACAGTGGGCGAGAATGGGCGCAGATATTGAATTCATGTATAACAGAACGGACTGGGGACAACCCACATTACAATTACTAGGACTACATAGTACGATGATTAAATAAAAATAAGTGAACAGAAAAGAATTTAGCCTGCCTTCGCATCCTGCCTGCGTAAGTGAGTTGCATGGTAATTTAGACGGGATTTCTTTCTCGCGCGATTTTATCGTATTCAAGACTTCCCAATCTGTAATGAGGCGTTGCATCAAAATCTGTTTTTTTTCGCGCTTAATTTTGGCTCTCGAAGGTCGAAGTTTTGTTATCACTCCCTTTGGTATCAGGATCTCTAGAAAGAGCTATTTTCTAAGACAGCACTAAAGTTAGCTATAACAAAGCTATACCAACGAAAACAAGTACAGCGAAGACTCCATGAAAGTAATAAAAAATACAAGGATACGAAGATGTAGATATACATAGGGATAGATACAGCGTCGAAAGATCTATCTTTGTGCGTCTTGACTATGGTACACATGAACCGAGTTCCTAATAATTAGTCCATTGGATTGATCACCAGGATCATAAAGCAAAGAAAATAAAACGAAGGTCAAATTCAATGGACAATCTGGATTTCTTGCTTTAGAAGTGTCTCGTTTGCCCCAATCTCGTTTGCAAATTTCAGGAACGCCTGGTCGATGTTGTCGTCCGACCCCAACATCCTGTGCAGAGCTCGACCAGTTTGGTCATAGTCGCAAGCGAGGGAGTACATCCAGTACGCCAAGTATGCCCCAACGTGCCCAGCGTCGGAGTCGTGGAGCGCGGCAAGGCTTCGCCCTGACGCGGGCTTGACGATGCGCACCTGCGACTCTGCCTCGGCGAGCTCGCGGTTGAAGGCATGATGAACAACCGAGCGGCTTGATGGTGGTGTCGACATTGCCGAAAAGAACGAGTCGTCTGACGAGGCGCTGGAGGCGCTTGAAATAGATGCTGTGTCCCCTATGTCGGTGAAATGACCGGAAACTTCAAAGGTGGGGACGGCAAACGCCTCCCAAGGAACGGTGCCTGCGCAGTCCCAATCCAAAACCCCGACGATGTGCCCTGTCTCATCCACGAGAATGTTGTCGCTGTGTAGGTCGCCATGGCGCATCGGGAATGGACCACGGTCGTCCCTCTCGTCGACGAGCGGCATCATGGCCCTCCGCCAAAGGTCTGCCACGAAACGGCGCTTCAGCTGAGCGGCGTCCGGGTTACCCTCCTCTCCCTCTCCGGCCGAACCTGCTGCCATAGCCAGCTGTTCGTAGGCTTCCGCCTGGATAGCGAAGTACTCCTTCGCGGAATCAAAGGGGCCTAGGCCGAAATCAGCCCCAGGCCCGACGGTCACCTTCCCCTGATCGTCTATAACAAAGGAGCCAATCCGGTCAAAGGTTATCCGGCTGAGTTGGACGTGGATATCCGCGATATCACGGAGGTAACGTTGGAGGATTGGTCGCTTGCTTTCGTCGCCACCTAGTGGGTCCGTGTCGAAAGCTACTCCAGACTGAGAATCCATGTCGTGTATTGCAACCCCACAATCTTCAATCGTCATTCCCGTTATCGCTGTCATGAGCACGAATGCGGGGAAATTTGGGCCAAGGGGGTTGGAGGGTGAAGGGTGTGCGTGGTAGGCGATGATGGTGGGAACCGGGATGGTTGTTCGCTGGCGGACAAGGTGCAGAGCTGCGACTTCGTTCAGGATTTTTCGTTCGAGTTGAGCTGCCGTGTTGAAGTAGGCATCCATGGGTCGCATGCCGAATCGAATAATCCAGGACGTGTTGTCTGAAAATAGGAGTTCGAAAACAAGGAATGACTGGCCCCATGTATAGTGGTCTGCAAGGAGGTGACAGGGAAGTCGTTGTGGGTGGAAAGAGGACGCAAATGCTTCAATGCGTGGATGATGAGGTTGGAGTTGATCGACCATGGAAGTAATTCTGTCGGCGAAGTCTGGCTCCATGATCTCCAGTGAAGCTTCAACATCTGGCCAATTATCGCTGATAGGAGCCATGTCAACGAGTAGGATGAGATAGAAGGCACGCTGATAGAATAGAGACGAGGTGATGGAAGGTTGGTGGAAACGATGTGGCAGGTGGAAGGAAGGGGGAAAGAAAGCTGAACCACTCCTTTGTGGGTGGGACAGCCGTTTAGGCGCATGTTTGGCGCGTGGATCATGCATGCGCTGTGTCAGGGTCCGACAGCGGTCCGCAAATATGCCGAAAACATGTCACTTAGGCCATATGCTCCGCCTGATGCTCTTCCGCCTTTGAATCCACAGAAAGAGCACGAACAACCCCACTTAGGCCCACATTGTAAGTAGAAGCGGCTCTCGCTATCAAGCTGGTGGAAAAACCGCTCTCTCCCGTCTCAACCGTGACGCGCACCGCTTCGGGCGGTCATGCCAGTGAGGCTGCGGGATAATGGATTTCTCACGAAGGTCATATGAAGCGACGATTAATAATTGCCATAGGAGAAAGCTGGGGCGACTAACCCACCTTATTCCACTGTGATCATGCTTTCCAACTCCTCGAAACTAGCTTTTCTACTTTTTAACGATTCAAGGAAAACGGGTTGATGTACCAAGCAGACGATCGCTCGATGCTTCAAGTGTCCTATTCATGATCCAGAGGACCCGCGCATATGATAAGCGCCGCTTAACGGGGGTGATATGGATGCGTCGCGGATAAGATTGTAGACCGGGTCAAGGGTCCTATTTCAAGAAAGGACTGATCTGAGTCACAAGCGTACAGGTCCTTCCTCGTCACGCGAGCACCTTGCTTTCCACTAAATGATTTACTAAATGGAGCGCAGGATAATTCAGCGCAAAATCTAGGAATCTGGGGGCTAGGAATCCCTTCAAATACACGACCTAACTTGATTAAAAAGTTCAGCATAGGGACTTTGCCCCCCAACTGTCCCTGAGAGCCGATGCGCAATTTCGACGCCGACTCGTCAGAGGATATGGGAATCCTTGAACACCACTTACTCTCCTGCTTTGCGGAACGGGCTCAAGCATCGTCTTCTTCGAATCTCAGAGGTCCTTTGGTGTCTTGGCTGTTTCTCATGGATGTGCGTACGGCCAATGATGCTCCTTCAGGCCGTGAGATGTGGAAGTTGCATCGTGCGTGTCTTTGAAAAAGTTGCACGGTGCCCTCTTTCTCTGTGCTTCCTGCCTAAGGCGCTCAAGTGGTTATAATTATGACACTCTCAGGCGACAAATATTCTTTCTGGAAGTCTCAATTTTGGTCTTTTTCCCCGAGTGCGCCTCATTGCCGGACCCTTGCCTTGCGATCCAACATCACCGGCTTTCACATTACCACTCCGGGCTATATCTGTATCATTACTCGGTCGGATGGGGGCGTTTCTTCTGTAGAATGGACCTGTGCGGACATTGATGGCGACATGTCCATTCAAGTGCTTCATACGGATACAAGTTGCCTCGAGGCTTCTTCCTAGACACGGGAGATGTTTGGGACCCCGTTTTACCAGGAAGAACGGCCTGAGCTACATTTCATGGCGTAACTTGAGCTCCTTCTGTGTGATTAATAATCTCATATCATCAATCTTCTGTCACCCTTTGTGTCAGTCTTTCCGTCAACCAAGACATTGGGTTCATCCTTGAGAAACGGGCATATTTCCTAGGTTATTTCTCCGACTAGGCGCTGAACTTCGCAGGGAACATCAAATTACTTGGTCGGTAGTGAAAAGAAACTATGGCACCCTACTTTTCAGCTTGTTCGGTGACTCCATGGCACCGAAAAACGACTCTGGGTCGGACATGCCGTCCAGCGGTGTTTTCATCTAGTTCCGATGAATGAGGCCCTCATTTCCGCCCTAACATTTGAAATCGCGGCCGTCATGGTGTCTATGTCTGTCAAGTTAGACTGCGCCTTCCAGAATTCTGATAAATAATATTTTTCGCTGCGTAAGAGGTCAGCAGCGTCCCGCCTCGTGCACCATTGGACATGACCGTCGGCTCCCGCCAATCAGAGAGAGCATCCGCACTGGCCGAGGACTATCGATTTCAATTATCATTATACCGGAGGACGCCGTTCATCTCCTTCGCCATGATTCATTGTTGATGCTGCGAAATGACGATAGCATGGCAGCTCAGGAGACCTTGGACGGATATTCGTACACTGGCGTAGATATCTTATCGATATCCCCGAATCCTGATCTGCCATCTGCATCATCGATCCTATCCTCTGAGGGTGCTGGTTTCGTCTTGACTTTGAATAATCCTCATGTGATGCGTCTCTTTCTATCGGAGACTCGGGAGCTCCTTGTCAAGGGGGACATCCGCTGCTATATCGTCCAGGTCTTCATTTTTGGTCTTCTCAGTGCTCCCAGTCGGCATGAATCATAAGACCGAGCGGGCGCTGAAAACAGTCGACCAGCTGGGACAAGATCGTCTGTCCCTTGAATACGGTAATAGCCGTCTTAAATAATACGAAGCGTGGGGCGGGTGGAACTTAGCCAGTTCGTCGTTCTCCTGAGTTGTGTGCCGTCAGAAACTGAATCCAAAGACCGGGAATAAGACAGCTGGATTCTTCGGCTCATCGAGCCGTCCGGCGAAGAGCACTCAGGTTTTTCTTATCACTACAGTACGGCATCTTAATCAAGGTGTGACCAGTCCGAGGCGTGGCGTGTTGAGCTACGTCTTGTTATCCTCTGCCTTACTGCACAGTCGGCGACCTCTCTCACGGGGATAGAAGACTTCCCCGCGTTCTCCGTCGACAACAAGACCACCCGGCCATAATGAACATTGGATGCGCTTCAAGCCCGTCTTTAATAGTCATTTCCAAAGGAGTGGGCTTACGGCTATTCCAGACGACGCCACAAACTTGAAGAACATCCAGCCGTGGCGCGCCCTCACCATGAGGCGTCAAGGAATATAGACGTCATTCTAAGTTGATTACAAGCGAACATCTTCCTTCTCCCCCAAACCCACCTTCCGCGAAGGCGCAAAGGTGACTTGTTCCTCCGCCACTTTTGGCAGCCGGTTGTGTCCATCAGCGCGGCACCAATATATACCTGCGCAAACGAGTGGTCCAACAAAGTCACCCTAAAATTCCGGCGGGGTTATAAGTTAATTCAACCGACCTTCACAACGCCCTGCCAAGGGCTAATGCACACCAGACGATGGAAAAAGCTCAAGCACTCGGTCAAATGCCCGTGGCTCGACGTAGATCGAGAAGCGAATTGGAAATTCAACTATCGGTTGTAAAGGGACTTTGGAAACGTTCTTCATGTCTCCACCAACGGGCTGTAGGTTTCCTTTATGAATCCTGGACGAAGTCAATGACCGACTCGCTGCGTCACCCTGAACTCTCACAACACGTTGTAACTTTTTTTGAGTCGTTTTCTCAGGCATTGACGGAAATACTTAATTATACCATGGGCGCGCTTGGGGCGCGCAGTCCCCCTGTATTAATATTTGAGGGAAACAATACATAGCCATAATCGAAAGCTTCTAACGAACCATATGAAGGTCGTGGTTGCTCTCCGAATTTACCGCGTCTGAAATGAGCCTGGACCCGATTAAACACCATGAAAGCAATTCTTCTACTAAACCTTCACGGCTTCACGGAGCAAAAAGCACCGGCATCTGCTATTTTTTTTTGTCACGCATACTAAACGCCCAATTTTACCTCCTACCATCGTGTATGTGTCCTGCACACTATAAGGTGCTTTGTGAAGTTCTGGGAAGTGTGCGGTACTATTTTATGGGCGGCCCTCATCATTTGCGAAAAGCTGTGCATGGATGTCGAGTGGATATTTATGAATAGAACCAAATGAAACCGTATTCGTATAGACCAAGTATAGGCAGTATCTCCATGAAGTGAGAGTTTTAAGTTTTTACCTCATCCTCAAGTGGAATCGCCACTTCCAAGGATGTCCAGTGTATGGGCGATGATAAACTTAACGCTGCGGCCGAGACCCTAGTTTGAACACGGATAGAGCCCAGTTGTCGCATATTCCTCAGCAACGGTGACTGGTACGGACTTATGGACAATCTTGGATTACAGGGTTTCATACACTTGTAAAAATGGCCCACAGGGTTCCTCGGTGTGTTATCGCGATCTAGAACTGGATATGGAAGGGGCGAGTGAAATGGCTGGAAACTCGACTCCACGTTTTGACGGAGACGGAAATCACACTTAATTATTTGACCGGGACACACAACCGGCGATTTTCTGGGATTCGCCGTGGAAAGAGATATTGGAATCCGAAAGGGCAGGTGGTCCGAGGCCATAGAAGGTTCGTCGGTTTGTGTGCTTAAGCGCCAATGTCGAGCGCGGGCTCAAAGGGGCTATAGACATTGCTTGCTCCAAATTAGATGTCTGAAATCTCCGAATAAGACACGAAGACGACAAAACCGGACTCTCACTGCAGGGTAGTGCTTCACGCTAGACGGGAATGGTTTGAGAGATCACCATTCACGTCGCACATTAACCCCTTTGTCGAAGGGTCCACGGAGGAGAGATTCAATACATGCGATCTGGCTCACGTTCATTAGGGTCGCCTTCCCAAGGTATATAAGGGCCTACAAGTTCGTCGGTGGACTGCACATCAGCGCTCTTCTACAAAATCCATGTCCGCTCCTCAAGACACCGTTGACGAAGTCAGATATTTCTCTTCCTGGGCTGCTGAGTATGAACTGACTTGCCTCGAAAATATAGCCCCAGCCTTCTGGCCCCGTTTACGAAGGCCCAAGAACACCAAAAAGAACCCCGATGGCCTGTCAATTTTGTCGCGGTGAGTGACAAAAAGTATGTATCGTTCAGCACATGCTGATTCTTTCATAGGAAGAAAATTGAAGTGCGATGGTATGCGGCCGTCCTGTGCGAACTGTCACCGCCGTGGCTACCCTTGTTCCTATGCACCTGTTTCTGCGTAAGTCGGAGACACGTAACCAAGGATTTCAACACTCACCTTCATTTCTGAAACCCCCCAGCACACCAACAAAATGAAGCGTCTCCTGCTTGATCTCGTACTTCTTGGACAATCCCATAGACTAATTATTGCCCGCGATTATGTTCTTGTTATGATTAGACACTGCGTAATACGCGGATATTGACCGTTCTGGCTTCGGGGGTTACCACAGGAAACAGGAACGCGGACTCTACACGATGCTGGCTCGGCTGTGGCAAGTCTAAATTTCATCATTGAGGGGCACTGTGGCAATGCTCAGTGAGCGCGTAGCTAAATCCATCCCAGATGTATCTGGAACACGTAACTTGCAAGATCGGTGTCCAGCCGCGAGCTTCATATGTGAGGTCATGGGGGGTGGCCGCGCGCCATGAGTGGGCTCACCGTCTGGCAGCTAATATGCTAGCGTTGCCCGCTGAAGCAAGGCACAACAAAGCAACGGCCTCATACGACATTTAGGCATGAAAAACGTGTACATACCTCTGTCATCCATCGGGGCATTCTGGATCCCGCGATCCCCTTCATTCAACCGATCTAGAGAGCCAAGGATGCCCTTCAATTGTTTGACATTCCGTGAAGGTTGTGATCTGTGCTGTAATCGTGTAAGCCCCGGCGTGATCGAACTTACGAGTCGCAAAATTAATGAAGACATGGCCGGTGCTTACTCGAGGATGAAGTAGGTAAATGCAAACTTAGACTAGTTCCCATGGTCGCCCTTGAACAGCTTATAGGAGGGACTATGCGATCATGCCGAGCGACCTTCTTCGCCTCGTACAGGCGATATATCCGGAGAGCTGTTCGAAGGCATGATGGACTGATAAACCAGACTTGTCCAGTGTAGGACGGTGGTGGTAGAAATTTCAGTTCAACTTGAATATCGAGGCATGATGGCCCATTGGGATTTTAGCGCCGGCAGCTTCGGCATCCGGATATTGCCGGGGTTGATATTGATGCTGACGATCTCACGATTGATCACTGTTCTCTCTCATCAACACCTCAGTGTATCTGCTCTCTTACCTATATGCTATCGCAGAGAGACATGGTAAATCCCGGCCATAGAGTTCTGGGACGCGATATCTTCTACTTCCCAAATTTCCTGACGGTGGGCACATTTACCTGTTGATTTATATGCCACCTTGAACCAGAATCAAGAAAGAGGAAGAGGAATACCTGGTTCGGAAGGCAAGGGGTCTTACTTCACAGACCAAATAAATGCACATGGAGTTATTACCGCGGGCTTACAGATACGTGAATCGCCTCAGCCACTTTGGAAAAGACTGGGAAATCGACGGTTGGTGATAAACTTCAGCCCGCCAATTGTGCAAGAATTTGAAATGCACCGTTGCTGCCTAATAACAGCCTACAGATATGGGGTACGTTTGTATCAACCCTTCTTCATCTTTCTATAGTTACGCCATATCTCAGGAGGTGATATCACCGCGAAAGGAACCCTTATTGTGCAGCCATTCCCGCCGTTCGTCAACAATTTGTGCGGTTTGTTCGAACTGTTGCAGGTCCATCTGTCTCACTGGGGTTTGTGGACATCATGGTAGCCCAGATATCATCTCTCGTATCAGAGAAACCGGGGCGTTCCAACACTCCCCTCATCAAGGACCGAATCACATTATTATGAACGAGGTTGATTTATTGCTCTATCCAGAACGATGTGAACACTTACCCATGGATGCAGTATCTCCCCGGACAGGGTATTATGGCACGTTGATTCTTTTCTTGGCTACATAATCTCCCCTAAACCTTCGCCTTAGCCGCACGAAGACGGCCCACAGTACCACCCAGTCGTTGCGACAATATCTCTGGGCTCTCATGCTGTTTTTAATTACTACGAGTATCAGTCAGAGACCGATACCGTCGCTGAACCCGCTTCGTGCGGGCATGGCAAAAGTATCAACACGCAGCCTATGGTCTCTGTTCTGCTGGAGCCTCGAAGCCTTATTATCTCCTCGGGAGAAATGTATGCCTCCCACCTCCATGGGTAAGATGACATACTCCCACTGCATCTCATAATCAAGTCTAATTCCTATTTCTCAGTATCGATGCCGTCGAAGAGGATTTGATAATTTCCAACTCCTCCTCGGGAGAGGGAATGGCCGTAGCTAATTTTGGTCATCTACAAGACGAGGAGATACTGGCCTCCATTAAGACACAAACTCCGCTCAAACGGACGGTTCGGTATAGCTTGACGTGCCGAGATGTAGAACGGGTTTCGAGACTCGCAACCAAGTCTCACCGATGAGCATGGAGGTTGTTAAAACTTGTTGAGTCACCCTTGGCAATCCTACGATTTGAAGGCCTTCCTGGGTCTGGGATTCTCCAGCGGTATGAGACTGGCTGAGAAGATGGATCAGAAACGTCACCGTAAACGGCCCACACACAATGAAACTGGTGATTAATTATAATTTCCCGTTTACATCTGGAATGATTTCGTTGCGAGCCGCCGTTCATATCTTTTCGACTGGGGGCGCCCCAGACTAGACGGGCTCGCCCACATTGAGAGCCAAAAAGAAAGAGCCGTGGGCATGAATTGCGATTTGTTGCAACCCTTCACGACCGTCACTGCACTGGCGTCTTTGAGTGATGGAATAGGCTTAGACTTAGAACACGTTGCTGCCTATCATGCCTCCAAGCATCGCTTCAACAACATTAATTGGCATTGTGCACAAGGGTAGATATCGATAATCAGCGCCACTGAGGCGCTATTATCGTGAATTGTGGCGTGCATCTTGACCGTACAGGGGGAACATAAAGGTCATAAGGTGTTTATTGTGAGGCGAGGTAGAGTGTGGAGGGCAGACTGGGCAAACTTGATCAAAGAAGGCAACCCAGAAGCGCCAGTGAGAAAAACTGAACACGACCAAAGTCATGGCGTGTACCCACCAAACGTCCGCTGCGATTCACCTACGGACCGGAGGATAAAATTCGTTTCGATAGAAGTATTCGGTTGGCCAGCGCTGTCAGGTTCGCATCGGCGACGACGACTTCGGGCGCGTACTCAACATCAAATATCTCCTTGATAGCTGCACATATTCGCTTCGCCTGCCGCTCAGACCAGAAACTAAAGTCGTCTGGATCACGATCCTCAGGATTGTCTTCAGTGTTTGCTTGTCCGGGCTCGCTTTCATTCGCCAAACCGGGTTCTGGCGGAGTGTCTGACGAAGACGGAGTGCGGAGAGAACTATCCTGGGAGGACAAGGCGGCCACCTTGCAGGATAGCGGTATCAAAGAAGGATCGGAGTCGAGGCACAACGGCACGACGTGCATGAGCGATTCACGAACGGAGGTGAAATCGACTTCTGAGGGTTTATCAACTGCAGAAGGTGTCAGCTTCAAGAAAGTAGTTAGACTGGAGAACGAGAAACACATGCCGTATATCTCAATCGGACCGTCCATGCTCATGACATTGTACTTCCCATCATGGTGATAACGAACCTGCACAATCGGAGTCAGCATTTCGCCCTAAGGCTATGTTCCCTGGTTGACGGTTTTACCTCATAACGTCCAACAAGCCACGGGAGAGTGTTGCCTTTGAAAGTGACGGTGCCCTTCTCTGCGTCGCGATGTGGACTTGGAGCCCGCGTGAGACCCAAAGGAACGTCTCCGTCCCACTCTTCGTCGTGGACTGGCAGCCACATCCCCATAGACGAAGTTTTAGTGACCACCTTTGACTTGTTCGCGCCAACCTGTCGTAGAGATGAAAATTTAATAGATAACGTGCTCAGAAGTAAATGAAGAACGCGCTTGACATACTCGGTATAAACCAATCCAATCTTTCCGGGAATGTTTGTGTGGCGCCTGCCATTTGACAGTTATAGGTTCACCCAAATGGAAGGCTGGATTTCCAGTAGTGGTACTAGGAACGACCGAAATCCGATACTTGGCAGTATCATACGATGACAAGTCATTTGAAACACGGCTACAATAATATATGCATGAGAAAAGCGGTAAGGCTGTTTAGCTGTCTCGTCCCGAAACCAGTGGCAGCAGATGACACGGAACGATCGGCGAAGGGACAGGAAGACATACGTTATAACCAATCTCTCGCGCGACTGTTGCAGCAAGATTTTCGTCTCTTGCACGACTTCCGAAATTCTTGGCGCAGCTGTAAGGCAGTCAGGATCAGCAAAATAGACCAGCCAACCACACGGCAGGATTAGAGCTTAAATCACTCACACCGAGCTAGGAACTCCTCAACAGCGTCTGCTGTTTCCTCGTAGACTTTGTCGAAGGTACCGATAACCTCCCGAGCGACCCTCTTGAGTTCAGGTGCATGCTTTCCCGCACGCGACTCGAGGATGCGAACGTTCTTGCTTGCGACACTCTTCATGACTTTGACAAACCCTGCATCTTTTCGAAGGGAATCGCCGTACAACTTGCGCATGTGGGGGCTGTGAAAAAGAAATAGCGAATGGAAGTAGCGTTAACGATAAAGGGTTGAGAGACGACAAGAAAAGAATGCGAAACACACTGCTCAACGCTGCTAAGGAACCACCAGTTCGCAAGGTGGCGGATTACGGCGAGAGAGAGTACCAATTTGCTGCCACTAATGAGAGCGAGGCCAAAGTAGGTCGCACCGCCCATTGCTTCGGGGTTATTCAAATATCTAGGGGTCCAGACGGAAGAGGTTAGCACGCGACTGCCTACGGAAAAACGTGCCCTGAGAACAATACATACCGATATATCCCAGTATACTCGACATGGGCAGGAAATTCCTCCATGAAGAAGTCTCCAAAAAACCATCCTATAAGAAACAAACGCATTAGGACAAATTCAACCTGCCGCTGGTAAATAGGGCACATACCGAAGATCCCCAGAACCTCATAAGACTCCATAGTTGCCCAAATGTGCAGGCCAATGAGGAGCTAGAAAAAAATGTATTGAACCGATTATTGGAGGTGTATAGGCCCCGAGGCCGGAGAGAGACATACCGTGCCAATCGTGTGTCGAAGCAAGGAGTGTCCAACCATCCAATCACTGGGGAACAGGTACGCCTTCCACGCGAGACCAAAACAAGACACTGATGAATACATTTGTGGTAAACAAAAAGGTCTGTATCTATAGCTAGGTCCACATACCATAAGTCATACACATAGCCAGGTTGTAGATGGCCTTCCAGTTGTTAAAGGCCTCCATAATGGCGTACTCGCCAGCGTCATTCGTTTGCGAGTAGTGGTAATTCTTTAGATAGTGCCTAACAAGGAACTTGTTCTCGCTCTGGGCACGAAGGATGAGACCCAGGCCGAAGTGGCTGAACATGCACCAGGCAAGGGCGTGCGCGAAGTGCAAGAGCAGAGAAGCCCTTGGTGAGAGGCCGGGCAGCACAGACAGAAGGAAGCCGTAGAACATAATGAGCACAAGCATTGCATCGCTAGCCCTGTAGAATTTACATCAGTTAAACATGCCCATCCGAAGATTGAAGCGGAGTGGAGGGAACACAAAGACGAGAGGTGAAACCCAAGGAGGGCAAGGACACACCTGAGAAGGTCGATATTGCGTAAAATAACGGCATCACGTCTGAAATACTTGTTCAGAAGGTCATGTTGCGAGACAGTCTTCCGCCTCAGCGACGGCGACGGGGTATTGGCATTGCTACTGCTCCTCGGACCAGACAAGGAGGAACCAGACTTGCTTCCAACGGCGATGGTACGTGAAGTTTCGATATCTCCATTCGAGGACGCGGAGCTGTCCATCGAGAACGTAGCTTGATGCCTCGCGATCTTAGCATTTCCAACGAAGACCTGCTGTTTCTCGTCATCGATCTCGGTCTCGGTCTCCAGCTCGGTCTCTGTGGCCGTGTCTCCTTCGGTCGCAGCGGGTGTAGAGTGCCCAGATTCTTCAGGAACTATGGTCGAGGCACTGGCGGTGGAAGGCAGACTGCTCGAATTTGCAACAGCGTTGTTCGTCTTCGTGGGGCGGAGTGGAACCCGCTTGGCAATGGCTTTACGTTGGCCGTACATACGCTCGATATCTGTCCAAAGAGGCATGAGAAAGATTCCGAGTCACGTCGGAGACCAAAACACACGGGGATTCTCGAAAAGCACAAGGAAGGCAAACTGGGCGGCATGGGCAATTAGACTGGCGAACAGCACGGCATAGCTGCCAGAAATCATGGAAAGGCCGTAGTATCCAGCATACCCTATACAGACATTGTGAGTGAGAATTAATTATAAAAAATATAGATGAGCCCACCGACGGAGTACATGGGATGAGGAGCCAACTCAAAGACGCCGTCAAAGACGAGAGCTCCGCGTTGGAAGAAACAATCACCCCAATACCATCCATAGTCCTTGACTACGTTGTGTGCCTCGGTTTTAACCCAGAGATTGAAGCCAATTAGGGCAATGCCACCCACCCATCTAACAGATTATAATGTGAAGATTGCTCGGGCATATAAGAGATAAACAACTTGCCTCATCGTATGCACCGCATATGACAAGTCCTCTGGTACACGGAAGCATGAGAACGCGAACATGCAGTACGACAAGAAATCACTTCGGCAGTGTCAGACAAGGTATTTTTAGAGTATGTGGACCTACTTGACGAGAATGACGTCGACGGCCTGACGGAAAAGGAGCCAGGTGTTGTACTCCAGAGGGAGTTCCTGTCCAACACGTCAACAAGGAGCTTGAAGGTGAAGGTAAGAATTACATCAAACGAGTAGTCTTTTCCCATTTTATCGACGAGCTGCTTTCGAATCCAGTTTCTCATCGCTGGTCGTCGTTCTTCATCGAGCCATCCCAGTCGCTGAACTTCCCTCACGATCCACTTCTTCTTACTCTGCTTGGTCAGAACCCATCCCAGGCCGGCGTCATATGCGGAACGCCAGAACGCAAAGTAGAAGAAAAAGAATATCTGGGCAGTCTTGCGGGACAGGAGAAAGTACAGTACGATCTGGAGGCCAAGGAGACCCAAGTTCAGCAAGTCAAGATGACTCTTGGGATATTTGGGGTTGAGAAGCGTAGTTATGACGTCGTGTGTGGTTGGTACGCGAAAAACTGAAAGACACCAAGTTTAGACGTGGACTGCCATAGAAAATTGCAACGCGAGCGTACCTTCACCGCCTGGCGTCTTTCCCCAAACGACCTCTTCCTCTCGCTTCTGGGCATGGTCGGGAGCATTCGAAGAGTCTTCCATAACCGCTGCATCGGCAGCGAGCTTCCGCTGGCGTAAAAAGCCCTCAGAGGACGGCATGTCGTCGTCGCAGACAGAAGAGACGTGGCTAACGCCTGCAGGCAATGGAAAGGGTTTTTCCGTTCTAGGACCCTGAACAAAAACACGAGATTTTGCCACCATTTGACGTAAGCCATCTCCGGTCCGGAGTGCCGAGGAAATGTGGGACGATTCCTATTGGACACTTCCAGGAGACCTGCCCTGAATCTCCTTGTCAACTTCTTTGGTTCTCTTGCATTCTCCCTATTCCTCCTCCTTCTCATTCATCCAACAAAATACGATGGCACCGAGTTAGAATCCGACAGCTAACTATCTACATTTATCTAAGTCAGCTTACACTACGGCGTCCCTGATTATCCACTCTCAGCTCGACATCGTCCACCGAGTTGAGTTCGTGACAATCGACTATGGCGGGGAAGAATAGATGGCGGATATTTTTTCGGTCAGCCCCTTGCATTGGTAGGCGTTGGCTTTACGAGATATCCTACATTTTCTTTATCTCTTTATTATTTTACAAAAGGAACTTTCCAGAATCCTTTCGTTTCTGTACAAGCAGCATCCAGACGACGTAGTACAGAGAGGATCGAAGAACGAGGAACAAGCAATTGAAGTTAAAGTTGGACCCCTAGGGTGCCGTAATTGCCCAAGCAGCAGCGTTGGCCGCAGCCTCACACGGGTTTTCCTTGTGTCGCATGAGGTACACCTGTAGACTGGCCGGGGAGAGGTGCTGCTCCGGGATCGAGTCAGCGAATTGCGACGAAAGCGAGTCCAGATGCCGATAAGTCAAGCCGTCACAATCAGTGGATAAAGGTGGGCTTTCCAAGCACGAGGAAGACTTATAGGATATCCAAGACTCTGCTGAATTCCTGTGTGCATTCGTTGGCGCCTCTGCGGAGAAGAAGAGGCGGAACATCTCGCGCGCTTGGGCCCTACTCGCCAGTTTGAACTCGACATGTACATCCATTCTTCCGGAGCGACATAACGCAGGGTCCAGTGTAGAGTATCTGTTGGTAGTCGCGAAAAGCAAACGGCCTTCCGTAGATGTGATACCGTCGAGCATATTGAGTACTCCACTGAGGGTGACGTGGTTCAGCGATATGGAGTCGTTCTTGGTTGGCGACGCTTCTGCGAGATCACCCTGTGCATCTGCATTGCGATTCGTGGTTCGTGACAGAGCAACATCTATGTCCTGAATAAGCAGGACGCATCTGCCTTGAAGTACAAGATGATTAGAGGTCCTCTCTTTTGAAGCCCATGAATACATACTCGGAACAGAAGACAAAAGGTGCCTCAACCCCTCATCGTCCAGCTTCGGAGAGGAGAGCCGGAGAATGTAAATGGGCAACTGCAGTTCTCCAGATAATGCATAGATGAAACTTGTCTTTCCACAGCCAGGTGGGCCGTGCTGAACCAGAAAAAGATATTAGGGTGACTTCTATCAGGAGCAGAGATCGCGTGGACAGACCAAGAGGTAGCCACGACGGAAGGGAATTCCACGATTGAGGTACCACTGGCGGCTCGACAAAAACTCTTTAATGTCGCCGACGAGAGATTCTTTGACTCCGTTGTCCAAGATGACTGAAGCTAACGGTCGGCGTCGACCGAACGCCTTGAAACTCCACGACCAGTTTCGAGCTCGCTCGGGTGGCCGGCTAACATAGATATAAACGAGCTGGCGCACAATATCCGTGTACACTTTCTTTGCTTGGATTAACAACCAGTCGAGGGATTTCCTGTTCCACGACAAGATTCTAAAACCGTTTCCTATCGGGCCCATAGAGTGATATGAAGCGCGTGTACGCACGTTAGTGTAATCGATTCGTATTTACGACCATACTTCCTGGATTTTGGCGTGCTGATATCGTCTCGCGAGACATGTATCCAGCGCCGCTTATACCAAAAGGAGTGTGGGGCGCTGTAGGAGGGCTCGAGCCGGATCGATGCCATGATGTCGTCGACCTTCGTGGAATTTGTCTCCGCTTTCTCGTCTGGGATGATGACATCTCTGAGGCTGGCACTTAGTGGGGCCAATATGCGGACGTGTCTCGACATCTCTAGATAGGTATCTCGGCAATCGATGTGACGTGAGGTAAGACAGGAACGCACTCCAGGAAGGTTGCTGATAGAGCCACCATGTCATCCAAGCTGTAGATGGAATTTTGAGCGAGAGGGTGGCATCAAGTAAGGCAACGTACCATAGCTCGTGTAGTCTTGAGGATAGAAGTGAGCGGTGATGAAGAAGAAATCATATATTATCTCGCAAAGGAACATTGCAAGGGTCTTCAACCCGTTGAGAATCTCCCCGAGCACGAGAAGCATTAGCCACTCGCGCACAGCAGACAATAAAATCGACATATTGACCGCTGGTACCATGTCAGCTTTCGTTGAGCTGAGAGTGAGGACGAAAATGTCAATCTTCAAGGGGGATAGGCTTCTGGAGCTCCTGGAGAATTAGCTAGTGAATGGGGGGAATGAAAGCCGTCTAGCCACTGCATTCTCGTTCTTGGGATATAAGAGGGCGCTTATTGAGCCACTTCCCACCCCGCTAAGAGCAATGGACCGTCCAGCTGGTCCAGCTAGACTCCAGATAAACAGGCGATGTTCCTTTTGTACATTCGACCTTTTTCCATCCGTACTTGCATTGAGGCCGGATCGGTATCAACTGCTGTGTGTCTGAGTCCGGAGTCATCAAAAAAAATCTTATCCACACAAATACAAGCATCATACATACAGCACAGCACACACCTCTAGCAACACCGTCACTCGTCAACGTTGTCTCGCTTTACTGTTCTCTCCGCCCCTTCTCCTTCGATGCCCACTCCGCGATTCCTGCCACAGCGCCATGTGGGTCGGCCTTGTAGCGCATCAAGTATCCCTGAAGACTCGCCATGGAGAACTCGCGTTCCGGCACTGCCTCGGAGAACAGATCCGCGAGCAACGAAAGCTCCGTCGAGGAGAGGTCAGGTAAGTCGTGTCGATGTCGGACACCGCCCACTGTGACAACCTGTGAGGTGAGGATGGTCGAAGATGTATCATCGGCTTTCCCTGATGTCTTTGCACAGACGCCAGATTCCTCCTTCTTTTGGTGGCCTTCTGGCGAAAAGAAGTATTTGAAAAACTGCGCGGCCTGGTACCGGCTCGCCAACTTGAACTCAATATGCAAGTCCATCCTGCCAGGCCGGCATAGTGCGGGGTCGAGTGCATCGTATTTATTTGTCGTCGCGAACAGGAGGCGACCTTCCGCGGCAGCGATTCCGTCCAGAGCATTGAGGAGGCCGCTTAAGGTGACGCGACTTCTGGGTAAGGCCGGCGGAGCAGGCATGGATGTAGTGGTGCTGGGAGAAGACTTGCCATCTTTCTTCTTTGGGTCGCGGTTGAACGGGTTGCTGAGGGCGACGTCAATATCTTCCATGAGGAGGATGCACCGGGCTGAAGGAGACTTGAGATCGGACACATCACAGATACATGAAGAGAGAACTTACTGGGAAGGCTGGAGACCAGTTCTCTGAGCGCATCATCATCCAAGCCAACACCAGAGAGAGACATCACATAGACGTTGAGTTTGAGCTCTCCGGCTATGCTATGGATTAAGCTCGACTTCCCGGATCCTGGAGCGCCGTACTATGCGAAGTCAGCAAAGTGTGCGCAGTCATAGGGATCAGTAACTCGCCAATAAATAACCACGCCTGAAAGGGATTCCACGAGAGTCGTACCATTGCTTGCTAGCCAGGAAGTCCCTGGCGTCCTCCAGCAACGTGTCTTTGACTCCAGGATCCAACACAATCGATTGCAGCGACCGCTTCGCGCGACAGGCCATGTGCCACCACTGATATTCACTGTATTTGAACTTCGCAGCGTAGACGCAAATGCCCCGATGTTCGTTCAGCCGATGTGCCTTTTTCGCGTCTAACATCAGACAGTCGAGGACCTTGCGGCTCCAGGCGAGTATTCTGTGGATTATAGAAGGGTGAGTGAATTACCGCAAGGACACCGCGTGAATACGCACGTTAAATTGAGGATTCTCGAGCTCTCGACGCCCTGGCTATCTGTCTCCACAATACGGTCCACCCACACCCAGTGCCTTTTATACCACAGAGAAATACCCTCAGTTGTTGTCGGATAAATTGAGACCTTGTCCCAGATGCTAGGACCTTTCGGTTGGCCGAAAGAGAACGCATAGTTGATGTCGGTTTCATCACTGGTGGGGTCGACCGAGATATGAATATCGTGCGCCAGTTCTGCGTACCCTAGTCAGGAGTGGAGAGCGGCAAATGTGAGGGTACTCACTCCAAGGTTTTTGCTGCCTCAACCAACTGTCAATCCAGGCTATAAACACGTTTTGAAATGAGTAGAAAAGAAGAAGCAGAAAAAAGACATACAATATGCCTCGTAATCGTTCGTAATGAACGACCCAGTTATGAAGAACGAACGATAAATCGTACGATACAAATGCACCACCAATCGTCTGAAGATGTCTACCAACCCACCCAGCAGGAGGACCTTGATCGACTGTCGCAGGGCAGAAAAGGAGATGAATATGCTGATCAGGCTTGGAAAGTCCGATGGGAGCCCCTGTAGATGTGGAGTATGCATCGTCGCATTGGTGGGAGTTGTCGAGGTTGAGGAATTGGTTGGGCAGAGGGGTGGGCTATGGCCGTTTGTCGCACCGAGGTTGTTCGTGAAGGCCGAGAGGACTTGTTGGGTGATAAGGAGGGGTATTGTCATTGTCTCCCTGCTTCAGGCTAAGGATATGGAGGTGTAATAAAGCCACCAGATGAGTCATGTACAGCCTCTCAGACTCGTGTTCAGGTTAGCTGTGGGGACCGCCCTGGAACGCCATCAACGGAAAAAGACTGTGTCACGTATGACTCCTTTGTCTTTCGTTTGTGTTGTGGAAGCCAGAATGCATGTTGGGAAGGAACTGGAAAGGCATAGGAACTTAAAGGGCTAGGGCTGCTCATCGAAGGCCCGGGCGGTCCGAGCACATGCGACTCCATGTAGTGACATACATAGCCCTAGCACGCATACTCGACCATTCGTCGAGTATACGACGCGAATTCGATAATCCCCGCTGAAAGGTTCATGCATTCAGCAGACGACGGAATTTCTGCCAGCACACCCGTTAGGTCCTATTGTAATATGTCGGAAAATAAGCCAGGATGGCGTGGAGTTTAATTTTATGAGGGGGGTTATAAGGGGAATACGGAGCGTGCTCAAGCGCGATTAGAGGTTATTTGCAGTTCTGAGGGCTCCACAAATCCGTGAATCTGATTGGCTTGGGGCCTCCTTCAGCCAATGAGATTTGGGCGATTCTAGGAATATTCGAAGTGCAAATAACCTCTATTCTTCAAGAGTTCAAAACGTTCAACGTTCATCATCGATCATCTATCGTGATTCGTGAAGCGCGGAGGCTGTGACGGTTTATTTGGTCCGTATTTACTTGTGTGGCCCCATGACCTGTCGGTGGCGTGGGAAGTTCGTGATTTGCTGATGACTTGCCACTGCCAGATCACAAGGTCTTTGATCACGCTTGTCCGTGACTTTCACGCCCCCGAATCCCCCCAACTACCATCCTCCTCCTTTCCCCGCTTTACTGCCCGAAATAAAGTCAAGATCGACAACGTCCACTCGAAAATATAATATCCTCGACACCGCCATTTTTTTCCGATTTTTTGAAGGTTCAATATCGGCAGAACATTGTTCACAACGCCCCCTTATCGACTTCAGCAGCGGCGACGACATAACGACTGATATTTTCCCTCGCACGATCTCCTCTACTCTACTCGGAGCATATCTGAAAGCTACAAGCGACAATTTCAAGATCTAGAACACCGAATACGAGTCCAAATGGCTCCCGCAACCCCTGCAACCCACGACCCAGCCCTCTCTCACGCAGCTCACGGCGCACAAGCCTCTCAACCAGCCCAACCACCAGCAGGTCTTCCGACAAACATCAATGCCGCCGATATCCCACAGTTGGCCCTCAACGGCCTCGACCAGAACCAGATTCTGACCCTCCTACGCTCGTTGCCTGGCGTCTTTGGCAAGGTGAGTCGTCATCCTTGTTCTCGTATCTCCCAACCATCCCTTCCGATCCCGACGCCTTTCGCCCTCGATGCCCCCCGTATGCGCGCTGATATGCGGGGTACATTAATTAAGCCACACGTGACTGTCGCGACGGTGAGCACGAGCGCGTCTGCAACAGTCACGGGAAGCACGAGGGTGCCGATCTGCCCCTGTCTTGGATGCTGCGTTGGGTGATGCAGAAAGCATCGGCGAGGGAAGGGGGCATTGAGGGTATCACTTCTTCGAAGCTTTTGTTGGATGCTACCTCGATGCTCTTGTCTGGCTAAACCTCCAAATCGCGGCGTTTCGTTGCGGCGATGAGCGGCGATGGCATTGCATTCTTTGTCGCACCTTCAAGAGGACCAACGATCTTGCATACTCTTCGCCTGCGGAACACAATCAGGACGAATGGGACCATTTCCTCTGTGCAGCCATCTGGTTATGTGGCCAAGAGCATTCTATCGGACAACTGTTGCATAACCCTTCTTCCTTCTTCCCTTTATCTCTTTCTTCCCTTTACTTCATCGAAGTCGAAATAGTTGCTAACTGCCACCTCTTCTTAGCTCGCAGAACAAGGCGGTAACCCCAAGGAGGATGCTGCCCAAGCACTATCCAACCTCGCGCAGACCCCGTTCGGTTCCCAGCACTTGCCAGTCCACTTCCCAACTGGCGCCTCAACTGGTCTTCCCGGCATCAACGACCCAGGACCCTCGTCGCACCCGCGTGGCCCACCTAACCTCGGACAGTTGAGTGCGGTGGCTATGCAGGCCGCACCAGTCAACGTCCAGCAATCGCAGGAGGAGGACAAGCCCGAGCAGCAGAACTTGAGTGCTGCGAGCTCTACGAACGATGCTGTGACAACATCTGCCCCAGCAGCATCAGCGACGACGACAGGCGGCAGGAGAGGTGGGCGAAGTGCGGCGATGGGCAGTGACGAGTGGAGCAGACAGAGGAAGGACAACCACGTACGTCTTTTATCAATGCTCCAGACTTTGTGCTACCTTTTCTGACTTCCATGCAGAAAGAAGTGGAACGTCGCCGCCGCGGAAACATCAACGAGGGCATCAACGAGCTCGGGCGAATCGTACCATCAGGCTCAGGCGAGAAGGCCAAAGGCGCCATCCTCGCACGGGCGGTGCAGTACATCCACCATCTCAAGGAGAACGAGGCGCGTAATATCGAGAAGTGGACGCTCGAGAAGCTGCTTATGGACCAGGCAATGGGCGATTTACAAGCGCAGCTGGAGGAGATGAAACGTATGTGGGAGGAGGAGCGCATGGGCCGCTCCAGGCTCGAGGCTGAGCTTGAGCAGCTCAGAAACATGGCCGGCATCGCCGCCTCGCCAAAGGACGACTTAGTGGGAGGCACAAAGCGCAGGAGCACGGACGGACAGGAGAGCGCTGGGATCGCCGGTGATGCGGCGAACGTTGGCGACCCGGAGAGGGATGGAAAGCGACAGAGAACAGAGTGAATGTGAACCTCAGCTGCGTGCTCTTTCTCGAAATCCCCATCTTTGCCTCCTTGCCTTGAAGGACCCGAGACCCCGAACGTTGATGCCCTGTAGCTCATTTGCGCCTTTTCTCTCCTCTTCATTTTGATGCTTGTGTTTTCTAGTCCCGAGACCCCTTTTCTTGCTTTACGATGTACAACGTCTTTTCATCGATCTTCTTGTCCTTTGATTCACATTTCTCCACTCTAGCGAATTGCGTGCCCCGAACGTAGAATCGTTGGCATGCCCTCTTCACAACCTTATCTCATTTTCTTTATTCCTTTTCTTGAATCCTCCGTGTATGTATTATCGAAGTCTTATGAATCAGATGAACCCCTACCTACATTGATTTGCTAATTTGTCTTCTCTGTCTAAATACGGCAGTAGTTGCCAAATCCATCAGTATATGGGATCAAGCTCGCCTTCGCCATACCGCAAAGTGACTTTTTCGTTGAAAAACTCTGATCGTCAGTCCCTGGTCCGCATAGCTCTCGACCATCCAATATTGGCTTAAGTTTGACATGAGAACGGTCACCTAATCACCACCCACTAAGGAGGTTGCTTACGAGATGTTGATGAGATCTATATCGTTATCCTTATCTGAGTCCGAATCAAAAAAAGCCATCCTACGACACATCTACCGTAGGGCCGTCGGAGAGTGGGTAAAGGCCGAGTAGGTATGAATCACGGAATGTTGCTTTCGGACAATGTATCTACCCATCGCCTCTGTTCCAGGACTCGCGGCCTCCAGTTCGACCAAAATTAACACATACCTTTCCTTCCGATATCACAGTAACGTCGGAGACTGACTCCTGCGTTCCCAAGGCTTCAAGCTGAGGTCTGTTAATGTGCTTATCTGGACGGGACCGAGGTGACAGTACCCGATGGTGAACGGTCATCGATCTCCAGTGGTAACCCCCTGCTTGGCCGGATAATGAGAGACAGGGACTCCCAAGACCCCGGGATGTCCACCTCTTTTATAGCCGCTGTCTTGCAAGCATGAGCGCTACAATCCACTTATCCCCCTTATCAACACCCTGTCTCTTCAAGCAGACTGCTTCAAGCTTCAATGCCTGCCCTACGGGCAGACGCAGGCCCTACTGCTGGTGTGCTACTCGAGGCGTTCTTGTATGGCATCTATCTTGTCACGTTCTTTCGGGCGCTCCCGACGCTCTTAAGATCCGCGTCGGGCTGGAAGCCAGTTTCCGACGTCCACTGGGCAACCCTCAGCGTGTTCCTTCTGTTGTGGATAAACGGAACAATTAATCTGTGTCTTGGGATCGTACGCAATCTTCAAGTGCAACCAGAGAAGGATTATAGATTTACGGATTGGATTAATGTCGTTAAGGTGAGTTGCAATTGCGCAAAATACATTGTTGGACTCTTCTAAAATGGACTTATTCCATAGCCAGTGAACGTTTCCTTACAGATCCTCCTAGCAGGTGGACTACTGGTACGGGAGCTTTGTCTAAAATTCTATCACAAAATTAAGAATGGTAGATCTACCGCTGCTGGATCGTCAACCTGCGCCGACGGATTGTAATTGTACTCCCGATTGCCCTGTGGATGGCAGGAGCCGCTATATCCATCTACGCCTGCTACCTTCAAACAAGATCCAACCTACACCTTACCGTCAACCTCGAGCTGCTGCAAATGATTTGGGCATTATTTTGGGCAATAACGGTCGCTCTGAATCTCTATACAACAAGTGCGTTAAGTAATCATATTTCTACCTTATATTTTGACTGCTGAGCCGATATGGCTTCCAGCGAGCATAACGTACCGGATCTGGAGAGTGCGACGAGAGTGTACCGCTACGCGTAGAACCGTCGGCCATCTCAATGAGCTTCTTGACGGCCAGTGCCCGAAGAGCGCTAACCCTGATTTAGAAACCGCCTTCAGAATAGTCATCGAATCGGGCGCAATCTACACTGCAACTTCGATTGCGGCCTTCGTTAGCGCCTGCTTTTGGAACGACTCCGTGTATCTTACATCGGCAGCGGTAAGTTTCATGTCATCTACTCGTTTATTCGTGTTATCTGACGCAAAGGAAAAGGATATCATGGCAGTTGGTATTGCCTTTAATCTAGTCATCGTCCGAGTCGCAAAGGAGCGAAAGAATCAGTACGACAGTTGGCAGCCTCCTCAAAGTCGAATACCGACGATGAAATTTTGTAACTCAGTGGTTTCTTCGGTTCATCCGGAGCAAAGTTACTCAGATTTGGAAAGACTGGACCCTCAACCGCATTATCCTATCTCAACCCCTCCGTCTACCTATAATCAGTTCGACAAAAATCTCCAGTTGTAATATAAATTTAGTTATGTATCAAGCATCACAAGGAATACACCAGTGTTCTAAAATTATCTGTGTCTCAGCCGCGTTTCGGGCGCACTCATTCATTTCAATTTCGGTCTGCCCAAATTTGGTAAAAATTCCCTGATTTGTTCAACCTCAAGCCTTCACATCCAGTCCGACAGAGTGACACTATAGTTTCAGTATACATAGAACTTAACCTCCTTCAAGCTGGAAAATCCTTGAACAGGATAGTGCGAGGGCTATCTTATCTTATCTACGCCTACTGTGATTCTAATCAGTTCTACTTAATCAGAGTAGGTATTTCTTCGGCCATGCGTATGCGAGATTGCAAGTGAATTCAATGAACGGTGGGAACCTGCGATCATTAGATTCCAGTGTTAGGAATTTGACATTTTTTGACATGCGAATTTAGAATCGGTCATGTGCATGATCGGTGATCACGGTGAACACCGCTCGGACCCAAAGATTGATAACCGATCTTAGGAAGGAAGGAAGGAAGGTTGGATTACACTTCAGCTTCAACGTTCAACGTTCAACCTTCAACCTTCAAAGTTTCACCACTCTTCGTATCAATCCATGCTCACAAGCTTAAGGCTATGTCTTCATGCGATTCCCCGTATCTTCCCCTTGGGCCCCTGATAACCATCTCAGCGCTCAGTGGTTTTTCTTGGGGTTGTATCGCCATTCGGGCGCATGATGGCTACTTTCACAGACTATGTGGTGCTCATGACTCCGATTCAACCTTTGAAACCGCCATCCAAGGGCAAGGTTTAGTATCAGAAGCCCTCCCATTCTGCCACGGTTCTAGGAGGCGTTTTGATTCTTTAGTGCCCGCGAGTCATTGAGAAAATCATCCTCCAACACCTTGCTTCGCTACAAAACCTGCCCACTCGGCTCTTCCCTGATCACCACCACATCAAGCGCACCATGGTTGACGGGCTTGCCAGCGACGAGGCCCAAATGATCGCTCTCTTCCTCCAGGCCGTCTTCTACGGCGTATATGTGGTCACCTTCATCCAAGCTCTCACCGGTATCTTCTCGTCCAAGTCTCTGGGGTCGAATCCTCGATTGAATATCCACTGGCCGACTTTGGCGGTGACTATGTTGCTCTTCTTCAACAGCACGCTCAATCTCGTCCTGGGGCTCATCCGCATCATGCAAGCGTATATCTATAATGTGAAGAGTTCCAAAGCGATCGACCAGTTGGGTATCGACTGGATCAACATAACGAAGGTGCGTTTGAAAGCTTTGGGAAGATTGAAGCAATGCTGACGAGGGTGCCGTCTAGCCATTCAATGTTTCCGTACAAATTCTGTTGGCTGATGGGATGTTGGTAAGGGAGCCTTTCCATGAGACCTAGCAACGAGGATTAAATGATTTTCAACCTGTAGGTATACCGATGCTGGGTGGTGTACAGCAAGTCCTGGAAGATAATCGTCTTTCCCATACTTTTGTGGCTCCTTGGAATCTCATCATGCATTTGGTCCCTTTACGTTCAAACGCAACTCAACTCCGGTTCAAGGATGACCTCCGACCTGTTGTATCCGCTATGGATGGTGTTTTGGATATTCACGGTGTCTCTCAACGTCTATGCTACAGGTGAGCTCGGTTAGACCCAGCCGGTCTTTCGACTCACGAATAAATCCCTTTCAATAGTTAGCATTGTTGTGCGGATTTGGCAGATCGGGCGCATGAGCCCTAGTGCCAGGGAAGACCCCTCAACACCGCGAGCGATAATGTCCCTCCAGAAGCAAACACGATCGAGGTTGCAAGCTGCTATCAAAATAATCGTCGAGTCTGGTCTCATTTACACGGCCACCTCCGTGACTGCACTGGCAAGTCATGTGTCCAAGAGCCATTCTATATATATAACATCTGCGGCTGTGAGCCCTCCTTGTCATTCCCTAGTGATACTTCACATTGACCTTCATGTAGGACATTATGGCCATCGGGATTGCATTCAACCTCATCATCATCAGAATTGCTATAGAAAGATCGCGGGAGCACGCTGCTTGGTCAAGAGGTCCTGTTTCAACACTGAAATTCGGAGAGACACTTCCGCCTATGCCGACTAGAGATAGTACGCAGGAGGATAGCAGGCACGGTAGCGACTTCACAGAGTCGAAGGACGTGGTTTGACATTCAAAACTTGCGTATTTACGACCGCAATACTTGAGACACCTAGAATGTAATACCATGTATTCTGTGATATAAGAAAAATGCAGATGCAGGACTTCAAAGAAGCCTGAAAGAATTAATCCGGTGGCACACAGTAACACATGTCACAACCCTTTCATCTTTGACCACCACGATGTCGAAGCTCGCAAAGGACGCTGCTGCCTTCAAATCAACACTGCAACGGCAGGATTTCACTTCATGGCATTCGCAACCCAAACCTGCAACGTCTACAGCCGGTACTTCGTCGGCAGGAGGTGGACTAGCGATCGCTGGAGAGCCGTCAAGCTCCTCAGCACCTCACAAGAAGAAACGGCCAAAGACTAGTATGCCTACGTTCTTTGCCTCTAATCAATTTGTTCTGTAGCTCCGTTAGATATTGTCTACTCGCAACCGGCGGATACGGGGACGGGGAACAATGTGAACACACAGCTGGTGTATGCCGTCAACCATTTGAAGGTGAGTCAACGCTGGTCGCTTTACCTTTGGATGGAGCTGACAGAGGTTGGCCCTTAGTCGACGCATAATCCCATGCGAGTGCAGGATCTTGCTATTGTAACGAATACACCGCTCGATACAGACTCGGTACTGCTGGAGAAGTTCAGGGCCCATGATAAAATTCAGTACGACCCGAAAACCGACCTATATTCCTACAAAGTGCGTCCGTCACTCTCGGTCCTTCATCTCTGCTGACATTTCCCTCTAGCACGAATTTGCATTCCGAAACAAGGCAGCTTTGTTGACAGAAATCCAACGGCAAACCCGAAAAGGTGGCGGAATTTCCGTGCGTGCCTTGAAGGAATCATGGAAGGAGGCGCCTCAGGCCATTGAAGAACTTGAGAAAGAAGGAGAAGTGTTGGTGACGAGGACGGTGAAAGATGGTCAGCTGCGGATGGTCTTCTGGAATGAGATAAAGCCTACGGAAGAGGCTGGCGGGATGCAGGTCGAGAAAGGTGCGTCTCCATCCCACCTCTGTTTTACTGCAGCTTATGAGACGACAGAATTCCTCGATTTGTGGCACACGCTCAAGGTTCCCAACGACGTCGACCTATTGAAGCAGCTTGCATCGGAAGGTCTACAGGCCACCTCTTCCGAAACTGTGGCGCCGAAAGCACCCACAGCGAAGAAGAAGGGCAAACGTGGAGGCGCACCTCGCCAACGTCCCGTGCGGATTACGAACACTCATCTTAAAGGAGACCTTGATCTGTCGAGAGACTATGCAGCACATGCGAAATCGTAGATCTCAGGTAGCGTCTACGTGTACATTACATTCATTCGTGCAGAATTCACTTCCTGTTTGATTCTCGTCTGTTCCTGGGTCGACCTTGAGGCTTGCAACCAACCGCCGTTCTGCGAGATTTTTCTGAGAACTTGGGCCGGATGACGAATTGCTTGCAAGTTCGTTCTCTAGCTATTTATCAAGCTCTTCCCGACGTCCCCGTACATGTATTACGTTTGCTAACGGATGTCCTCGAAGCTAAATTACGCTGTGTACTATCTTGGACCCTGCCAAGGAAATCGCTTGCAATGTTTCTCGTTCTCTCCTTTGTCCGCAACCAACTCGCACGACCACGTCCAGCCTCCATGTCGTCGAAATCTCGCCCTCCATGAGCCACCATTATGCGTATCCACCACCAGGAAGCGTCTTTCCGCCTCCAGCGGGCTATATGCCTCATGGCTATGCCCAATATAGCCCATATCCGACGACGCCAGTAGCTTCGAATGGCCATTATCCCCCTTATCCTTATCCCCAACCTCCGTATCCCCCACACTACCACTCATACCCTGCCCAATATCACTCGATGCATCCGTACAAGTCCAATGCAACGGGCAGCGCTGCCCCGGACCCGAATGGATGGTACAACCCTGCTCAGAGCCAGCGCCTGTCTCGTTTACTAGCGCCCAACATGCAGAACCCACCGCAGCATCCCCCAGGGCTGTCCATTAACCCTCGCGTGGTTGAGCCGCCCTCGGCGTTTGAGAGCGAGCAAGTCCACGAGCACTGGCGAGGACGACTTGCACCGTTTCCGGGATTCTCGTCGAAGCCAGTCTTGTTGCCGATGAAGGGGATTCAGCTCGCCGAGGACGAGAAGCAAGGTCCAGAGACGCAGTCACCGCCAGATGGCAACCCCGAACTGATCCCCCCTATGTCTTTTTTTGGTCCTAATTATCGTCGCAAATCTTCTTCAAAACCCAAAGCAAAGAAAACCGACAAAAAAAATGCAGTGAGTCGGTTGCGTTCGAGATCTTGAGGAGTGGTACTGAGGACGTCGTCGCAGGAAAACACGAAAAAAGAATTCCAGCTTGACAAATATGTGGGTGATTCTTTGTGACATCATTGAAGTCGTTGGCAGAACGCGAGGGCAGGCCGACAGTTTTGTACCTCAATATCTCAAGAAAATACAACTCGAAATACATCCATTGAAGCCTTTGCCTCCGATACCCATCTTTCCATCTGCAACATATCTCCAATCTTTCCTTTCCTCCCGATCCATTCCTCCGTCTTCGAAATATAACCTAAGCTTGCTCTCGTCGCCGCCGACGGCGTCTAATTCAAAACCACCCGTTCTGGGCAAAGAAACTTACCACCAACACTGGAAGGAGATCTTGCGATGGGAGCTCGACGCGATAACTCTGAAGAAGGAGCAGATCGTGCTGTGGAAGATGGGTCTGAAGGTCGTGGCCTGGAAGGAAGCCGAATTCGTGCTGTCGGTGCCCGGCATACGCGAGAACCATCCGTACCTCGAGATTGGGGACTTGGTGAATATGCGGGAGGTGCTCGAGGCGCAACAGACAGGCAGTGGACACGCTGTGGAAGCACGGGTAGTGGCACTCAGGAAGCGCGAGGGGCTTATTCGTGAGTTTACTCTCCTCTGCCGCGCATTTGCTCCATGCTGATCCCACTCCGCGCAGACATCGCGAGCCAGACGCTGCGTGAGCACATACAGACCCATGTCGCCTTGTCGCCCACCACGAAGCTCGAAGACGGATTCGCGGTGTATGGCCCGGAAGACGACGTCCCGCTTAAGTTCAACGTGTCCTTCATGACGAATGCACGGGCTCTGTGCTACATGGAGACCGCCGTTGCCACCGTTGCAGAATCCTTGAACGACGAAGCGCAGGGCACGAATCTTACGCGCCAGTGGATCTTCCCCGAACCGGAGGACTACGTGAAGGCGCCATCGAAGAGGATGAGAGATGGAGAGATCAAGGAGACGCAGTGGGTCGATAGAGGCCTGAACGATGAGCAGCGCCTGGCAGTCAAGTCCGTGGTGTTATATCAGTCACCGGTTCCTCATCTTATCAGTGGTCCTCCGGGCACTGGGAAAACGAGGTGAGCAGACCGCGATTTTTTTGACAAAACGCTGACTTGTGTATCGTGCAGAACTGTCGTCGAAGCAGTACTTCAAATCTTCCAGGTACAGCCGGATGCTTGCATCCTGCTCTGCGCACCCTCAAATCCTGCGACGGACACCCTCGCTCTTCGTCTCCAAAAGAATCTACTGCAGGACGAAATGCTGCGGCTCAACGACCCCAACAGGACTTTTGCCGAGGTCCCGGCTGCACTCACGCCTTATTGCTGTGGGTATCCTCCTTTCTCTGAAGCAATCGTTGACTCTGGTCCTGACGATTATTTAGACGTTGAGAATGATCGTTTTGCCCTTCCGCCGTGGAAGAAATTCATGAGCTACAGAGTTATAGTCTGCTGCTGCCTTGATGCAAGTATTCTGGCCAGAGCACAGTGCAGCAATACTGCGCTCATGGCGATGGAGGACGAGATGATCTCCACTCTTCACCCATATCGGAAAACAAAGTACCTGGCACAGCCACACTGGACGCATCTGCTAATCGATGAGGTAGGTCTTCAGGGTTTTCCTGGATAGATGTTGGTTTACTTTAGCCTCAAAACGCAGGCCGCCCAAGGTTCTGAACCCGAATTACTCATCCCGATCTCTGTGGTTGTGCCCCCTGTGATCGCGGAGAAGACCGTGGCTAAGGCTTTCATGCCACAGATTGCGCTGTGTGGCGACATAAATCAACGTGAGACTCGATCTTTTTGATCTTTATCTCACGACGTTCTCCGCTAATCTTTACACCTCCTGTTTCAAGTTGGTCCCCTGATTTCGTCGGACGAAGCGAGAGCTGCCGAGCTCGAGGTGTCGCTTCTTGAGCGCCTATTTGAGCGCCCGCTGTATTCCGACTTCATGGAAGCCACTCGCAAGGTGTCAGTCAACGGAAATGGGGGGAACACAGCCTCGCAACGTCTACCACCGTACACTCGTCTAGTCAAGGTGCTTACCTACCGTTACATTGTTTTTACCTAATAACTGACCAACCCGTCAATATGTAGAACTATCGCAGCCACCCAGCGATCTTGATGCCACCGTCAGCAATGTTCTATAACGACACTTTGGAACCGTGCGCGAAGAACGGGAAGGTGGTCTGGAAGGGACTCCCTAACCCTGACCTGCCGCTGAAGTTCATCGGGGATGAGTCTCCCGAAGAGAGCTCGGATGAGGTGCGCGGCTTTATACCCCCTTCTCTTATTATGGATTTCTCTTCTTACTGTGCCATCCCCCCTGTCTAGCGCGCGTCGTGGTTCAACCCCGTCCAGCTCAACTCCGTTGTGGACGTCATTAAATCTCTGCTTGCTGACCCGCGTGCGAGCAACCCGCCTCTTCGCCCAGCCGAGATCGGTGTGATGGCGCCTTGGAGAGTGCAGGTTTGGAAGTTGCGCGAAAAATTGAGGCAGGAAGGTCTCAGCGCCGTCGATGTTGGTACTGTCGAGGTTCGTAGCATGCCTGTTCTATTGTCAATGCCCGGAATCCGAACTGGCATTCAATGACTGCGTCTTCCTGCCCTCCAGGACTACCAAGGTCGTGAAAGCCGAATTATTATTCTTTCCTGTGTTCGTTCGAATTCGAGGTTCTTGGAAGAGGACCATCAGAAAGGGTTAGGAGTGGTTTTGGAGCGCAAGAGGTAGGTGTCCAATCGCACGTTCGTTCGGTCGTCTGACCCTCAAGGACAGGATGAACGTCGCTATCACCCGCGCGAAAGAACTCCTGGTCGTCCTCGGCAACGGCTCGCTTCTCCAGGCCGACCCCTACTGGAAGAGCTTTCTGCAGTTCGCTCTAAGGAATAAATTGTGGGTTCCGTGCATGTAGCGTGCGCGTGTCGCATAACTCATCCTTATGCCCTTTTATACAGGTACGAGGGCCCTAAGCTCACACTAGAGATGGATGGCAACTATATCTCGCGCCTGGAGTCAGTTTCTGTTCTGCATCGACGTTCATGATGTGACGTTGGCCATGCAATTTTTCTGTTCGCACCGCACTAACCGCCTACGCCTCTGTTCCTTTTTAGGTCGAAACTTCTGCTTTCTGGGAAAGCTGCAGCTAAACTCGACGCTGAGGAACGGGGAGTGGTGGTAGCCGCGAGTGCCGCTCGCGAGATCCTCAGAGAGTGAATCTTTTAGTGGCATTTGTTGGTTCCTTCCAGATAGTGCCGGTCTTGTATGCCATAAACATACTGCTGGATCCCAATCTTCGCTGAAGCGATTTCGCAAATACCACAACACCCATTTGGCATGATTCAATGTCATGCTAATGTGTAGATGTTTTTGATCGAGGCCTATCCGGCAGGAATTCGGAGAGAGGCAGATTTTACCACAATGACTTCAACTACAATAGAGGCAAGGTCGCAAAACAGGAGTTTGACATCACCGAATGTCATGTACATGTCTTGTACAATGGACCCAATGTCATTACGCGAGGAACAAAGACGACACCTCCAGGAGGTGGCCCCACAAGCAAGGCAGTGATGAATCCTTTTTCTGTAGAGATGTTGAGTAACCTTGAGGCTCAGAACTCTTAGAATAGGATTGACTGTGTTATTTCTTGAGAAAATGAGATGGTAGAGGGCATCCAAGTTTGAAAATGGGTTATCGTCTGTTGGCGCATCAATCCTTAAGATAAGGTCAAGGCGATCGCGGGGGGTATGTCGAATGTTTCCGGCGTAATCGATGACGAGGTTTGCATACAGGAATTGCCCACAGTAGTACGAAATTTCAAGATGATGAAGAAATTTCCCTTTGCGGCTACCCTCGGAGAACCACAAGGGCATACCATGTTTTCTGTGGGTACTCTGCCGCTCGTGAGGCGCATTCTTCATCACTTCCTTTTCAGGTTCCAAGCCCCTGACTGGTGTCTTGGCGTCGACGAGATCATGAGCGCTTGAGCGCTCTCTCTGTCGCTCACTCTCTCTTTATTTTTGACTCAGGTCACCTTCTCTCGCTGTCGCTCACGGTCCCACTAGCTCACGCAACGGACATTCACCTCTTGTTACAGCATTTACGTTTTCGAACACTGTGGCAGGCATACCTAGGCCTGTTCTCGAAAACGGCAAGCGCGCTTCTAGGACCTACTGGGCCAACCAGCTTCTACCCGCTTTTTCTGAGCGGACATTGAGCCAAGGATCGAGAAAGCGTCAAAATCGAAATTGACCGTATGATCTTTCGAAATAATGATGAGAGTAAGTAAAATCCTTGGACCGATGGATCTGTGGTGCTGAATAGAGGACATCGAAAGCGTTCTCTGCTCAATAAATCCGTGCCTCCTGATACGACGGGAGCTCCTCTTCATCACCTCTCGAACTACCCACCATGCGCCCCACATGCCCCTCAACCCTCCACGCCCACTCATTCCCCTCCTTCCACCTAAACATATCGCCACCAAAGTTCACCTCAAATTCACACCGGCCCTCCACACCGACCGCCGCGAACACGTCCTGCGCGTGTCGCGGGAGGTAGATGCCGGTGAATGCATTCGGGAGCCGGGCACCGTTGTAAGTGAAGAAGAGGGCCCCGGAGGCGAACTCGTACCCGCACCCGATGATGTCCCCAGGCCGGATCCGCGTGAGGGAGGAGGTGGGCGGGAGGTAGTCACGTCCGCCGTCAGGGTCCTCGAAGAATTTGCGGAAGTCGTCGAGGTGGAAGCCTGCGCTGAGCCTATCCCACCCCGGGAGGCGCCAGGCGGGGTGTGGCTTGCAGGCTGTGCCTATTTATGCGAAAGTATAGTTGTAAGAAGCTACTCAAAGTGATAGAGAACATGCAAGACTCACCAACAGCGATAATTCCATTCATCCTCCTTATACACACCTCATAGTAAACCCCCGTCTTCCCCTGCACATCATACAGCCCCGCCACGATTGGCAGATCGCTCAGGAGGCACACGTCCTTGCACTCCTCCTGCGTCTGCACCGTCACCACGGCGCTATTCCCCTTGGCCTCCCCGATATTCTGCACGCGCCCGACGAAGCGTGGCGACTCGGGGACCTCGATGCCCCATGCACGACACCCGATCTCTGCGATCCTGTCGACAGCGAGTGACGGCAGGAGGCGCGGGGCGTTTACGGGGTTGTCTCTGCAGAATAGTTGGGCGGCGTCGTATTCTTCTCCCGGGGCTTCGTTCCATTTGCCCCATGTGTGCTGTTGTGGATGGGCTGGTCAGTTGAGTGGAAGAGAGTGGGGGCAGGGAAAGGCGCACAGATACTTCAGGGGCAGCAGCCCACTCGGGCGGTGCTGCGCTCGAGTTCGAGCCTGGCCATCCTGAATGCGACGAGCTCGAGGCGTTTTCTTTCAGTTTACCCTTCAGTGACCGCAGGAAACCCATAGTTGACTTTGCGATAGCTGCTCGTAGGAGCTGGAAGACGCGAGGAGGGTAAGAGTCAGAAGGTGAAAGTCTGTGAGAGCCTTGTACTAGGGCCTCATTCTCCTTATCATCACCAGGACAGTGTGCTGGGCTCTTGTTGTTGTGGATAATCGGATTGTGGGCTGTGCAATGAAGAGGGAAGAAGGGCAAAGCAAATTCCGCCAAGACGAGTACAGGGAGATAAGATAAGGTGGTCTTGTGCTCTCCGAACGAGAGCTTCAGGCTTCGGGCCCTTCAAGCTTCAAGCTTCAAGTCACCTTCTTTCCAATAATCCAACGACTACACAGACATCACATTATACTCTCAGTAGACGCAACAATTCCAATACATACGCGACGCACACCTACGCAAGACATGTACGTGCATAATATTTTACGCCGAACCAACTCCCACCACAGGCCACCGCAAAAATTCCAACTCGAACATGTTCCAAGATGTGTACGAATATGAGGATGATATCTAATAAATAAGGAGGAAGAGCACGGGATGGGGATGCCGGTGAGAGCAATTTTGCGTGTGTATCAAACAGAGAGAGGTGAGAGAGATGACAGACAAGAGAGATAAGGCGATGAGAGGGATATGAGAAATTCCAAGACCGTTCCAAGAATAACGATAGAGTAAAAACGCGCAATAGCAATAAAGTATACGTAGGGTAGGGTAGGCAGGGGAACAGAAAAAAAAGATGTATATCATGAAGACGATCGTCCCAATATTGCACGGAATTCCGCCGAGGTACAAGAAATGAAAAGCAGGAAAAGCAGGGAAGAAAACGATCCACGGACGCACCACTTCCACTTCCACTTCCACCGACTTCCAACCACACATCCACAACCCAAAAACGACCTCAACACCTCGTCTTCCGCCCCGAACCAACAGCCCCAAAGGCCCCACCCACACCCACACCACCATTGAGACCACCAGCACCAGCACCAGCACCGCCAAGGCACCGACTCTCCTCGCCGTCCAGCCTCCAAATACTGCCCAGGCCGCTGCCCAAGGCAGCCGCCGCCCCTGGCCCAGGGCGGAGGAGCGCGTCGTGCATCCACGTCTCGGATGCGCCGCCAGAGCCGAGCGAGTCGTCAGACGACCCACTGGCGCCTCTCGCTCTTATGCTGCGTTGGGCGTCAAAGTCGAGGTCGAGGTTAAGCGCGGAGTCGAGGTTGATGTCGAGGTCGAACGCCTTCGCTTGAGCGGCAAACGGGTCGTACGCCGCGTTGGCCCCGAGGCCGAGGGTGGGTGCGAAGCGCTGGCTGCTCGAGCCAAGGTGGAAGCCCGACTCTGTCCCGAAGGGTGCACTGTGCACCTGCACCCCAGATGGGTACCCCGCCGACACAGGCGACACCAGCTCGAGCTCGAGCTCTTCACCATACCCTTCCTCCGACGAGCCTGACCCTGAGCCTTCGCCCGACCCATCCTCTTCAGACGAAACAGAAGAGAACTCAGGGAGGTCCGCCGGGCCTGTGGGGCTCTTCCGCTCAGTGTCAGTATTGATGCTCGTTGTGGGGCTGGTTCGCATCTGTGAGATCGATGGGGAATAGCGGGTGAGCGCGGTGGTGGTGGTGGCGGTAGCAGAAGCAATGTGGAGGGAGGGAGGGAGAGGCGACCTCGACATGTCGGGCGCGGGGCTGCGCACCATCTCTTGTAGGAAGGACGGGAGGAGCGGCGCCGGCGCCGGCGTGTGGATCTGCTGCTCGTGCTGCTGGTAGTATTGATGCTGTGTCCTTCCGCCTCCTAACCCTCCTCCTAACCCTCCAAGTCCAGCCTGACCTCCTCCAACCCCGACGCCAAACGAAGTAGGTATCGACGCGCGCCTCATCCCCAGATCCACCGTCCCCATCCCACCACCTACGCCTGGGTTCGGCCCGGTAGCGTACAGCTGCTGTCCCTGCCCACCGAGTTGGCTGTGTCCTTGTTGTCCACCGCCTAACCCTTGAAAACCGTGGAACTGCGCTCGGAGCGAGGACATCGACGGGCTGGGTCTGACTTGCTGACGTTGCTGTTGGTAGTTGAGATTCTGTCGGTTATTCTGCTGGTGTTGCAGGGTGTGTTGTTGGTTTTGCTGCGTGTGTTGCTGCAACTGATGCACGAACGAAGGACTCAACCTCGGCCCTGGACTGACACCACCACTCCCACCACTCCTAAGCCCTCCAAGCCCGTGCCCTTGCCCGTGTCCGGACGTCTGGTATATCGGGCTCGCGCTCGGACTCAGTCGGGGCGACGCGGGGTACAGCGTCTGGTGGTGTTGGCCAGGCACAAGTCCGCCCGTCCCTCCGAAAGCTGATGTTGACATTGAGGAGAGCGGCGACGCCCCGCCTAGAGCATACGCCTGCCCGAGCGCAAAGTGGGATTGGGAGCGGTGGACGGTCCTACCTACCCCTGCAGCTACACCGGCGTTGGGGTGGAGGGGCCCAGTGGTACTGTACGCGTTCAGAGCGGCGTGTGGTGGGGTGAGCGAGTGCGATCGGGGCGGGTTCGGTTGGTTTGCGGGATGTGCGTTAATGGTGGCGGCATTGGAGGCAGCGATAGCGGTAGGGGAAGTGGAGGACGCAGGGGACGCGGAGGCTGCAGACGCCCCACCAATCGACGCCTGCGAGAGCACGCTCGTGAGCAGCGCGATGCGCTCTGCCTGTACCGCTGCTGAGATGGAGTCGCCGTTGCCTTCTGCGTCTGTAAGGGGAGGAAAGGGGCGCTGTCAGCGCTTATTTCAATGACGGAGGGAAGATCGATGAAGAAAGAAGGCTTGCGAAAGCGAACGAATGGCAATGACGACGCGGAAATGCGAAGAGGAAGGTAAAGAGACGTTAAGAGGCGAAAGACATTAGCCTCTAAGACAGCCACGGGCGCGGGCGAGGACACCACACCACACCACAGCAACAGCAAAGGCAAAAGACAATCCGGCCGCGCGTGTGGGTGGAGTTAACCCGACATTCCAGCGCCCTTCTTCCAACGCTAACCTCCTAACGTGAACGTCAACCCCACACGACACGATTAGATCCCCGCTCACGACACACAACACGATTAGATCCCCACACACGACACGACAGCACACCACGGCACGGCGGGACGCCCAAGTCACCCTATCACGACAGTATCATGAAAGAAACACGAAGCACGAAGCATAAAGCTAGACTTGACGTGCAGGCGCGGGGAAGTGGGTTCGAATAACATGGAGCGCACCACCGCTATCATAGTCATCATGGTGAAGATAGAACGGGGAGGAATGGAAGACAAGAATACAACACGAGAAGACAAAGGAAAGAAGACACCACGGGAGGGGAAGGAAGAGCGGCGCGAAACCCAAGTTCTTTGGAATCGAATCGAATCGGAAGTCGGAAGTCAAGGAAAGTGAAGGAAAGATAGAACATGACAGAAGACAAAGCGAAGGCGTCAAGTCGCACACCATTATTAGTCGCATGCCAGCATAAGATAAGGGACGACGACGACGATGATAACATAAGGTTGGGAGATGTGAGAAAGGAAAGAACGAAAAGATGAATGAAATGAAATCAGAGAAAACGGACGAAATGAAGTCAAGTCAAGTCCAACAGAACACTGTTTAGAAAACATAGAAGACAAGTGGGCGCATGCGCATGACAAAGGCATTACAAAGGCATGACTAACTCAAGCGCGAAGGCAAAAGTAATTGAGTGAAGGCAAACGCGCCGGACGGGAATAGCGCGGTCACTCCAAGACTCCAACTCAACAAGGACAAGGACAAGGATAGGTAAGGTAACGCAGGCTCAAGCTCAAGCTCAGACTCTAGCTTAAGCTCGTCGTGTTCAACAAAGGAGACGTCGAGCACCGCGTGGAGTGGTGTGGGCGAGGAAGTCCAGAGGAACCAAAGGAAGAAGCAAGCAAACTCGAGGGGGGAAGGCACTCGAGGAAAAGGAAGCAACGAAAGCATCGAAGAAAGGAGAAAAAAAAAAGAGAACATCACGCACAAGGCAAACACGTCTGGCACACCTTCCTCCTGCGCCAGTTGAGGTAGTTGCATTTCTGGCATATCCAGTCGCCGGGTTGCTGTTCGTGTGTTATATCGATCGTATTGGGCATTGAGTATTGAGTGAATGAATACGCGTTTTCGTTTTTCGTTTGAATGGTGTTTTCGTTTGAATGGTATTTGGGTTTGAATGGTATTTGCGTGCATGCGTGCAGAGGATGCCGTATGGCGTTTCCAATTTCGTAAGTTCGAGTGGGCGCGCGTAGAAGGCCGAGGTCGAGGTGCGGGTGGTCGTTTTTCCGTTACGTTGCAGCGCGGGGCGGGGCGTCGGTGTCGATACGTGATATGTACGTGGGTACACCGAGTCAGTGGCGCGTCGTAAGTGGCGGTCGGTTGAACATTCAAGGGTGAACATTGAAGACAGTCGGTTGAATTGGCGGTTGAATGTCGAAGTCGGTTGAACGTTCAAGGCGGGTGTACGTTCATCCCACACCAAAGCGAAAGCGAAATTAAACGCGAGATTAAGGTCGAGACGCGTCGAGCCGGCGGAAGGTTACGGTTGTGTGAGCATGCGCGGGAAGGGGCGACGACGTGTCGTACGGCAGAAGGTAAGGTTGCGTGGCGTGCCGGCGGGAGGCGTTGTGGGTCGAGAGGAGGACCGGGGTAGGGCGGCAGGACGGTCGAGGGAGGGAACAGGCGATAAGGCGAGGGAGGGAACAGGCGATAAGGAGTGGTGAGGCGTGTAGGGCGATGAGGAGGGAGGTGAGGCAAGGCAAGGCAGGGGAAGGAGGGGAGAAAAGGAGAAAGACGGCGTCAGCGGACTTGGACTCGACGGGACGAAGAGACCAAGGAACAGGGAGGAGGGGGGAGGTAAAGGAAAGGGACGTACATGTGAGATCGGACCGCGGTTGCCTGTGTTGAGGATGGGGGGCTGCTGGGGAGGTGTTAGCGTCGATGCACATCTTTCGCAATATGAAGAAAAGAGGAAAAACGATGCAAAAGCCCTCAGGCAGAAAGAAACCCTCGTCGAAAAAGACGCAAAGACGGACTCGAAGACTTACAGCGATGCCCACGATCCCACTGGGCCGAATCTGCCCCTGCTCGGGCAGCGGCTCGTTGTCGGGCCAGTACATGACGCACGGGTTGAGCGGGTCGGAGGAGACGTTCTGGACCTTGCCGCCGACGGCGAAGGCGCGTCCGGAGGGTGTGAGGAGGGGGTGCGTAGGCGCGGTGTGAGTTGCTGGGTGTTGGTGCTGGTGAGAGGATTGAGGGTAAGGGTGGGAGTGGGAGGGCTGTGGGTACTGTTGGGCGGCATGGGTGTGAGAAGACTGGGAGTGAGGGTGAGGGGAGAGTGGCGAGGAGATGTGGGAGGCACCCTTGGTGGGGAAAGGTACAGAGAGGGAGAGGGAGGGGTGGTTGGGGATTGCGAAAGAGGTGGAGGACGCAGGTGCGGAGGACGGCGGGAGGTGTTGCTGGGCCTGCGCGGTGGGGCTAGCGCCGGCGCTGATGTTGGGTAGGGACAGCTGAGTCGTGGGCGAGGGTCCAGAGGAGTAATACGTCGTTGTGCTTGTCGCCATGTTGGGCGGTGCGAACCGGGGCGAGGGTGCACCTGCACCTGCGCTCTGGCCCAGGGCAGAGGTGGATAGTGAGAGCGCGTGCAGAGCGTGTGGGTGGAGGAGGGAGCCGTCGGTGGTGCGTGGGCAGCCACAGCCGATGCAGGCGACGTTGCGACTAGGATGGGAGTGTGTGTTTAGCATTTGTGAAAGGAGACGAGAGCCGCGGACAGATTTATAAAGACGACTCACCCAAAGTTATGGGCGGCGCATTTTGGCGAGGGGCATCTGTATGCAACGAGTCAGTGAGTGGAGGGGATGAGACACGCAGTGAGATCAATGACGCACATCCAGTCGCCGAGGCGGAAGCTGTTCTTGGGGTTCGGCGGGTTGCTCGAGAGCGTGTACGTCTGCGTCGGCGCCTCGCTCAGTGTCATCGATGGCTGAAGGAAAGAAAGAGAGGGTGAGCCAGTACGTAACTCCCCAGGAAGGAAGCACGCACGAGAGCAAGGAATGGCCTGAGCGCTGCGTGGGGGACGAGGTCGGAGTGGAGGGCTGGGGTGGCGGCGGGGAGCGCGAGGGCGGCGCATGCCTGCAACACATGTCAGCCTGGGTCTTATCCTGGTGAAAAAGAAAGGGCGGGCGCGTCGTGGAACTCGATCTCCCCTCTTTCTCCGCGAACAGCGTGCGAGCCGGAGAGGCGCCAAAAGGGTCTTGCCGCTACGTCACCCATGACGCCACACACGTGATCCAGATCCCATCCCAGATCGACTTTCACTCACCTCGTCGTGCGTCCGGAACACCGCGAACACGCTCCCTGCCCAGCTCCCGTGCGTCCACAGCGATGCTCTCTCCAGAATGCTGGTGCTCTCGGGGCGGCCCTGCGCGATGGTGTTAGCCCTGCTTCGTTGTGGATCCGGATGCGCTCACCTGAAACACACCACTCGATAGGAGGCTCGCGTTGGCAGGCAGCTGTGGGCGGAAGGTAAACGTTAGCTCAAGATCGTGATACGGGCACGCCACTGTGTACGCCAGTGCTAGCGACAGCGATGAGATGCATGTCCAACGCCCACGCCAGCGCTAATCCAACGCCAGCACTGACGCTAGCAAAAGCCAGAGCCAGAGCATAACTCTCTACACTCCAACCAAACTCCGTTCACTCCAACTCCAACTCTAGCCCTGCACACGAGCACAAACGTGAAAAGGAACACGGAACACAGACTCACCCTAACCACACGCGAGCGCGTCCCGAAGAACGCCTCCGCCTCTTCGTCGTCTTTCCCGCTATACCTCTTGTACCCATCTCCCTCCCTATTCCCTCTACCTCTACTCCTCCTTCTCCTCCCCCTCCCATCCCTCCACCACCCAATCCTATTCCTCCTCCTACCCGTGGCGTCTCCTCCGCACTGCTCACACCCGTACTCTCACTCACACCCGTGCTCGTGCTCCCCGCGCTCCGAAGACTCGTCGAGCTGCTCCGCGACGACAACGAATTCGAACACGACGACGTCGAGGTTGGGGATGTCTTTTGGCGTTGGGGGTGCTCCTGTTTCTGTGCGTCCCGATGGTATTGGGTCTGGGGTTGTTGGGACTGTTGAGGGTGAGGCGGTGGGTGTTGGTGTCCTTCGGTTGGCACGCCTTCGACGCACTCAACCGCGGACGCACAGGGAAGACCGGAAGCAGAATCAACACCAACACCGAGCCCGACACCGAGCCCAAACGCACGCGCCTGCGCCTGCCAACGCGAAAGCGCGCTCTCGAACGGCGCCGAGTGCGAAGCCGAGGCTGCGTAGCGGCCTTGTCCTTGCACTTGTATCGACGCTTGCCCCGACGCGTGTCCTTGCCCCTGCTGGTTGTGAGAAGAGAGAGCCGACAAGCTAGACAAGTCAATCGTGCTCGTCAGGTCCATGAGGTGCGCGGGGCGGGGCTTGAGTGCGAGTGGGAGGTCTTGGTTGTCGAGGTTTGCTTCGCGTTGTTGGAGGGTGTGGTGTTCGCGTTGATGTTCGCGTTGGTGTTGCTGGTGTCGGTGGTCTGGCGTGAGGGTTTTCTGGAGAGAATGCTGCTGCAACAACAGAGGCGTCACAAGCGGGTGGGGACGCGGGCGCGGGGAGGAGAGCGGGACTTGGTGAAGCGGAATTGAATTGGGATGCACAGAGGTAAACGCGGATTGAAGCGCGGAAGACAGAGAGGAAGAGGAAGGAAGAGGCGCGGACGGAGATGGAGGTGTACGCGAGGAAGGAAGGCGGGAGGGGGGAAGCGGGGATATATGAGCGCTGGACCTGGACATCTTGGCTTGCGATTGTCAGTCGAACTTGTTGAATGGTTTGACGTGCAGATGCTGGAAGTCGGAATGCTTGACAAGGGTGGGGCGTTGATGGGGAGAGGTGACCGGTGACGGGCGCCCAAATATTAAGTGTTGGGTATTAGTGGATCCGGGAAATGATATAGTGGGCAGAATTAAAGATTAGAGGAGGGATATGGGAATGGGAATTAGTAGTGCTTGTTTTGTTGGGTAGGGTAGCGTAGGGTATTATTATTCCGGTTCGAGTGCTGGAGCTGGAGCTGGAGCTAGAGGAAGGATGAAAAATATGAACGAAGATGAACGATGTCGATGATGTACACTTTGACACTGGGTGAGATTTGGGAAGGCGAGATTGAGGAGCAAGATTCCTGTCAGCTGCGAGATCGTCAACGACGCGACGCGACACGGAACGCGTCAGCGTAGAACACCTTCGAACTTCTTGCAACGAAGAGAGGGGTGAAACGCTAAACGCGCTAGTCGAGCTTAGCACTTAGGGCGCGAGGATGTCGAAGCGCGACCGTGGAAGGTAAGGTAATTGGCCTTTCTCGTGTGGGAGGGAGGGGAAATAAGATGCAGATGCGCCCTTCTTCTCGTTCTCGTTCCGGGTGTGGGTGTGGGTGTGATTAATGAACTTCTTCGACCTTCGAACGACGTCGACAACCACTTTGAGGGGGAGTCGCAGGGGCCGGACCTGTTGAACTTGTTGCCGTCTGTCGCGTCACCGACGTGCAAGTCGCGTAGGGTAGGACACGGGCGGGCAGGCGTGGGGGATGCTAGGATCGAAGCGAAGCTGGGAAGCCTGACGTGTCGGTGGATATGTTGGAAGGGAGGGAGGGAGGAGTGCGTACCAGGACCAGGACCGGGACCAGGACCGGATGGGAAGAGGGCGGAGAGAGGCGCGTCGAGAGTGAGGAGGAAGAGGACACGTCGGGAGGCGGGCTCAGCGAGCAAGTGGAAGAGCCAGCGAGAGTGCGAAGACTCGGAACACGCAGCAATGTTGCAGCGTGCATTCATGACGGGCTCTCTAATATAAGTCATCTAAGCAAATATGTGTGTGAGTAAATTGCAATGTCGGAGTGTTGCATGAACATGCACGGCGTGGCGGCGTGGCGGGGACCTAGAGTAAATTCTAAATTTCGCGTTTCCCCATTTTGGCCCCGGAACTTATGTCCTTTTCAGGGTTACGAGTCGGCCGTCGGCTAACTGGAGTCCCTCGCTCTGACGGAGGTCCGGGAATAAAGGACATACGGGTCGTTCAGGACCCTAATTACCCTGTACCGGCCGGAAGTACTGAAGTGTAAAGGAGCTACGTGGTATGGACCAAGGAGAAACGGAGCTACGGAGATGAGGACGCCCAGATGCTGGCAGGGTGCACGCTGAGCGGGTCTGCATGCATGCATGCACGAGGACGCTAGGACGGACGAGATGGATCCGGGGATGAAAGCAAGTATATAGGCAGCGGAGGCCGAATCTTGAATTTTGTCCTATTTTGTAGGACAAAGCGAGAAACATATGTAAGTGATTCGAAGAGGACACCGAAGGCCGAACGGCGTCTAATAAAATCTTGGACCCTCGAATGACGAGTTTCGAGCGCTTCAAGGTTTCGCGCTCGACCCTCCGGTCCTTTTGCCATACCATTTAGGACCGACATGGCAGTCAAGCATCGAACCTCCCATTTTTGGGGCACCGAACCCCGACGCACGCGTGAGTATCGCTGACACAGTGGCGAGCGCGTCGTGGTGGCGCGTTGCGAGGGGCGCGGTCATCGAGGGTTGGACCGGGCGCAGAGGCGGTCGTCGAGGGCTCAGTCGGTCGTCGAGGGTCGAAGGCCGTTACTATGCGCCAACGGTAGCGCCGACAACCGGATGGGGCACGTCGGCATGTCCTTTTCGGTTGTTGAAGGCGGTGGTTGTGCCACGTCCACTGCTCGCGAATCCCACTCGGACTTGGGACTCGGGCCCAAACACCCGCCCCGACGTGACGCGATGCGATTCCTATGGACCTTCCCAGCTAACATCCGCCCTTGCAAAAGGAGTACGCGTCGGGTGGTGCGAATCCCGTACAGCACCTCGTCGGGTGTATGCGTAGGCGCCGCCCCTCCTCTCCTTAATCTACCTTATTTACACCGCACGCTGAATACGAAGATTGTGGTAGATACAAGCGCTCGGATGTATCAGTCTCATTAAACAACGAGAATTGATCTATCATGAGCCAAGCATGCATAACCTCCTGTGTTCCTGCGTACTCCTGGGGATCTGCTGTGAATCGCAGGCCGGAAGGAAGATTCGACGCTATTACACGCCAATAAGTATTATTAAAGATTACTCCCTTGCCTCTGTGTAGAAGGAGGCCTCGAGGTGGCACACGCCGCACGAGAAGCAAGATTCAACGAGCGCTAGGTGGTGTCAACTTGAAACACTCGATCGTTGCGTTTATTATCCAAACTAAACGAGGCAACGGGGTTCCCTTCCTCGGACTTGAGCTTAAAGCTTGATCAGCCGGAGTTAAGGAGGGAGGTTAACAAGTCAACACGACAGGCTAACGCACCTCCGGCGGGACCGAGCCCGCTGTTTAAAGTTATAGTTGTTGACTATATGTAAGCATGCTAGATACAGATCCAGCTCAACGAATCCTAACGAAGGCGGAAGGTTGCTTCGAGTAGCGAGGCTAAGTAGTTCAGGTTAAATGCATGATCAGTGTTCATTTATCACCGGTGCGCCACTGTGCGATGAATCGAGTGAGTGGACCTACCCTAATATCTTTTTGAATTACGCCATCTGGACTCGTGCTTTGAATCGCGGTGCGTCCTAGGTAAGGTGCCAGGCACTCGTGGCCAAAAAAGAGCTCGAAAGTACTCACTAGTTTAAGATAACGAAACATAGCTGGTGAAGAGTGCACCGTTTTCAACGGGAACAGACTACAGACTGGGAGAGGAGCAGAAGTAACACCACGAGAGACGATCTCGGGTTGAATCCGCCCAAAATCTTAGGAAAGGATGGGCGGGGTTGGTACTAAGTAGTAGTAAATATCTAACTTTTACCTTCGCACTAGACCTAGTTGAACCGAGCTCCTCGATCGCCGTCGACTCTACTCTGCTTACTCTATGCGGAGAGCAGGAAACGCCGGCGCCGGCGGGCTCGGAACCTTGGGGCTAAGTTCGCGAATTACTGCTAGGACTGAGTAGGTTAACCGTGGGTATGAGGAACGGTTTAGCCTAAGCGTGTTAGAGGCAGAGTCTAGAGATATGATAAGGAGAAGAAAGAAGCGCCGGTAGAACTTGCACTTGTTTGTACACGCGATGACGCGTCGGCTAGGTCAGCTCGAGCGCCTATGTCATAGATGATCATTAATCATTAATCATTATGGGTAAATATAGCGAAAGTGATTAGTGAGAGGTGGCGGGGAGGACTCGCCGGTGTCATCTAGGGCGAAAGAAGTGGAAGAATCACGGAATTTAGAAGACGGGGATGTGTTGTTTGTGGCTTCTTGGAAAGAATCTATTCAGAAGAACATAACAAAGAAGAACATGCGTACTCGGGCTATTATGGCGTTCTAATACTCTAGGATCCTATTGCAGTCGTTCTGTGATAAGGTAGCAGAACGACGAACAGTGTTCTCCCGAGCTGCGACTCTTCTTTGAATTTAAGCTAACGTTTTGGAGAACAAAAAGACTGTCACCCCTATCCCTACTGCTGGCATATGGAAGACCAAGTACAAAAGACCGTCACATTAGGCTAAAAATAACAGCAACAGCCCAGCGCGCACTGTACTTGGGCTGTTGATCTGTCGAGTTGCCAATTGAAGACCGACGATTGAATACGGGTGCTAACATAAAATGAAGGGTGCTTGCTCGGTGTTTAAAAAGAGAAACATATGCATGTGTATCATCACTTCCATTTCACGTTCCCAATTTCTGGGATCCTTCAGCTCCCTGCACCAATTCGTGCTTCCTTTGCCACAACACCACGACCCAACCCAACCCGGCACGCATCTGCATACAAGAAATGGTAAATCCTACATCATATTTTTGAGCTAGGCCGACAGAGAATGTCTCCCTCAAACCGAGCCGCCAATTCACTCACCCAAACCAGTACTAACCGACAGCGCGTGCCCACTTTTACGCGTGCACTCCTGGAAGAACTTGACTGGAAGAACTTGACTGGGAGCAATGCAATCTGGACAAGCCGATTCGCTTTCGATGCTGACGTCAGCTTTGGGTTTCTGGAAGGCGTGCGTCAGTAGGGATAGGGCACAAGTGCTTGATAGTATTGAAGACGCGAGACGCGTTCACGCCAGACTGATGCGCTTTACATTGCGTCGACGCGTCATTTGCACGCATCGTGATTAGCTTTGATCCGCCTTGTCTCCGAAGATCGATGATCGATCGGGCACCGGTCCGGTCCGGAGGTTTGGTCGTCCTCAGCGTCATTGGCCGACTGCTTCAGCGACCTTCACCAATGAAATGTATGCTGACCATGAACCGGGAGAGAGGCTTCTAAACAAATATTTGGCATACTTACAGGACCAAGAGCCTCAGTCTTCTCTTCGGAAACAAAATGTGTCATCCCCTCATCTCTTCCAGAGCGCCGGAGAAAAAAAAAAGTCCTGTAACTGTTTCAGGTTTCGAAAGGCGTCTTCATCCTCCCTGTTCTCTTCCACAGTTGATGTCAACATAGTCCTAGATCTTCACAGCAGCCAGCTAAATAAGCAACATACGAAATGTCTATCTGAACAATAGTCTGGGAGCTTATTTCTCCTTGGGCTATCTCTTTGCTCCGTCACACCACGCCGTCAACGTCAACACCAATCAGCGCCGTCGGGTTACCCGAGTCCGTGTGGGCGCTCGTTTGGCTGCATAATAATAAATTGTGGCGCTGGGTCTAGACTCGGGTTCGAGGGGTGGGTCATCGGTGTTCCTTTCAGCCTGAATGACTGCACAGTCTTGGATCTCGGGGTGCGAGTTTTTCCTTTGTCGTCCTTTGTGGGATTGATTAAGGAGATATCGTTGCTTTGTGCCCTCGTTATGAAAGACAAGGGAGGCAGAATTTCGGGGAGGATCCTCGCGACGAGTGCTTCGGGTCGGACGGTCTTGTCACTTGCTCCGAATGCTCTACCCTGCATGATCATCAAGTCCGTCGAGCGAAGACAAAAGACGCTCAAGAGGCGTATACATGCGGACCTTCGTCGTGGCTCACTCAGGCCAACTCAAAAGGCTGTTCCATCCGTAGTTGGACTGGCAAACGGAGTGTCGGTGAGTTAGGTTCAGTATCTACAGCAGTGGTCTAATAAGAAAGCATAGGATAGAAATGTAGCGCTCTAAGGTATCCTTATAAACGAAGAAAGAAGTCAAATATTATACCAATGAATAATAACGAACAAAAACCAAACCCAAAATTACTTGTTTCCCAATCCTTAGAAAAGTGGATCGTCTGGACGTTGGGCCCCCGACGGCACCGTTGGCGCGTAGCTCGGCTTTTTCGTTTCATACCAACAAACGCAGGGTCAACTTGGCTGGAAGTCACGGACGTCCATCACCCAAATCAGGACATCCCGCCGTCCCATCGTGTAGAACCTCCGCAGATCGTATTCCGAGCGATACGGAGCTGTCTAGGATCGTCGACCAGCCTGCAGGTCACTGGTGCGACAGTCGTCAGTTTGGGCCTTGGACATTCCGTTCGCAGCATCGTTTGCGCCGAGCTGACCACACCTGTCCTGACAAGGCGGAAAACAAGTCCCACACCTCCCTCTCCGCGTTCGTTCGAGTTCCTTCCGAATGTATACAACGCACCACATCTCTCCCAATGATCTCCATATCCCACCTTAAACGATCGTCGATTGTATGACAATGGGTCTCATCCTCGTCATCGCGGAGGCAGGTTGGAACACAAGTGACGACACCCCGCGAATACACGATCGAGACGGCATCGAGCGGACCCAAACGAACGAAATAAGACCGAGAAGCGAAAGTTTGAGTGGAGGTGACGTGCAGGGAGATGAAGCAATGTCATGGAATCAAACCACCCAATTTTCATTGAGCGACACGCAAGCGGGCAGGCCGCTCCCAAGGTGCTGAAGAACCTGAGAGTAAGGGCTTCCATTTCTGCGTCTCGTTCCAGTGCCCGTACAGCGCATGTTCCAGCGACGGACCAGAGAGCGAGATCACCAGACCACGCTCCATCAACCACCTGGCATAGTTGAACCAGCTCTCGCTGCCGCGTTGCGCCTTGCTTTTCTTCGTCTTCTCGCCGTTGCTGGCATCGGCATCGGCGACGGAATCTGCATCAGCAGCCGCCTCATTGAACACTGCGCTCGGGGCCATCTTCCCCGCGCCCAGCGTCGCTAGATTTCCAACGACAAACAAGCCACGCTTCGCCCTCGTTAGGCCGACGTTCAGGCGCTTACGGTCCGCGAGGAATCCGATGTGCCCGGCACTGTTGTTCCGCACGGTGGAGAAGATTATGACCTCCTTCTCGCGCCCCTCGAACCCATCGACAGTCTTAATCTCGATATGGGCGAGTTGCATCGCACGCTGCAACCCGAGCACCTGCTCGAATCGTTCCTTGTAGTGCGAGTCGAGGTTCAGCAGTCGGGTGATATGCGTAATCTGCGCGGCATAAGGCGCGATTACCCCGATGTCGCGTCCGTGCAGGTGCTGTATTGAAGCACAGTCGTAAGTGCAGGGAAGAATGAATGATGAACGTCACGTACTTTGTTGGCCAAGAGGAGGTCTTCAACGATGCTCGCCACGATGTGGCCTTCAGTAATATTAACCCGACTTCGTCCTTTGAACGACTCGTTGCCCGTATGATCGAGGAAAATGACCGACGGCTTCTCTTTGCCCGTCTTCTTCTTTAGGTGCTTTGACCTAGGCGGCTCCAGGCTAGGCAATGGCTTGCCAAAGACGTCGACAGTCCCATCTTGCAATGCCAAACCATAAAACTCGCGGGCGGGGAACTTTGATATGGTGGGATGCATGCGGTACTGTATGTCAAGCATAACCGAAGGCACGTCTGCAAATACAAGGTGGTTGAGTTAACTCGGTATGTAAGCAGTGACGGCGGCACTCACGTCCTTCCTCTGTCAACCTCTCGAACAGACTCAGCCCAAGCCCATCCTCCTTTGCTCGTTTGCTCGTGATGACGGGTGGCAACTGCTTGTGGTCGCCGATCAATGCTACATGCTGGGACTAAGTTCGAGAAAAGAGAGACATCAGAACCTAAATTCAGAAGAATAGGTAGTTAAATGGACATACGCCTTTGACGATAGGAATTAATGATGCCGGCTCAGTCGACATGGAAGCCTCGTCAAGAAAGACGACAGGAAAGTCAATGACGTTGAGCGCCGCACATGCCGACGTTATACACGTTGTGCAGATCTGAAGTTGTAGAGCAAAACCAAATACGTCAACGAGCATCCATAACGGCGAGGCTGGCTGGCACTCACGACATCCGCATCAGCGATAGTCTCGCGCAACATTTGCTGCTGGATAGCATATATCTTCCGCTTGATGTTCTTATGCCGTTTCTCGAGCGAGATGAGGGCCTCCTTCATGCGCATCGCACGCTCGATGGTTGCTTTCCGTGGCCGCTTGCTTTCCTTGAGCTTCAGCGCCAGCTCCTTGTACGAGTCGCTCAGCTTGTAGACCTGGTCCTTCACTTGCGTCTCTTCGTCGACGGTCCGCAAGAGGACGGGATGTAGGGGATGCTGTTCGAGTTTGTAGTCAAGAGAGTGCTCGAGCAGGGATTGGCGGACGTTCCCGTTAAACCCTACACGGAGGGGTTTGACGCCGACACGCGCAAATCCTTCGACGAGGTTGTCAACTGCGACATTGGTATAGGTACACACGAGGAGGGGCTGAGGAACTTGAAAGTGGACCTTCAGCAGCTTGATGGTTTCGATGATCGTCTTGGTCTTTCCCGTTCCAGGAGGCTAAAAAATGGCAATTCAGAGAGATTGCAGCGGTTTCGTACTGCGCTACTTACCCCTTGGATAAGACACATCCTCTGACCAATCATTGCCGCCATAGCCCTGATTTGGGATGCATTCATGCCAGACAAAGGAGGGTCGCCCTCTACTACCACGGGATTAGATCTTGAATAACGCCTCGCCCAGCTGAGGATACGCTGGTCCAGTTTGAAAGCACCATATTCTTCAAACTTTCGGCCCTCCGAGTCCTCCGCGTCAAGACGCGGTGTCGGAGCAGTACTAACATTCTCGCAAGCTTGGACAGCAGTAGGTTCTTCGTCCGTCGGTGATGGAGGAACGAAGGATTTAAGGATAACGTCGCGGAGCTCTGTACCCTGAAGAATATATTCGGTTGAAGGGTCCGAACCCATCTTCTCGATTTCTTGAGGATCCCAGTCGAGGTTGGATATTGCATTCCGCATGCGCTCGTACATGAGATTGGGGCGACCCAAGTCCAGTCGCCAGACACCTTCATGGAGGTCGAAGTGGTTTGGAAAGCAGATACGGATATGGGATTCGTTGCGTGAGAGAACAGAGCCAATTTGTGGGCATTCTTTGAGTGGATCGACACGCGATAATAGCACCTGAGTGCCGTTTCTTCGAAGGTTGTCAGAGATTTGGCGCTGTTCGAGCGAGTTGGAAAGATACTCACTCAAGTTTGTTTTCCGGGAGCTTTATACCAGGACCCATTAGAAACGACGCTACAGGTCTTCCGAATTGATTTGCCTGAAGCCAGTATGCAGATAAACCCGTCATGCAATAACCTTCAGTTTCCAGTCGCTTGAGACTCCAGGTCGATAACCGATGCCTAAGGACCGCTTCGTCTTCCGCTTCTTCATGGGCAAGAAGCTGCATAAACCTATAAAAGTAAGCACCACTTGACAGACGGGACCGCCTGGAAGAACGTACTTTGAACGGTACCGCTGGACAGCCGAGTAGAATGGCCGGTGTGGGTCGTGCTCGACGGGTTGGGCACGCATACGTCTCGCGTAGGATTTCTTCTCTACGCTGCTGTTTGGCTTCTTCAACCTGGAACTAGCTGTACGACGCCAGTCAAACCGACCACCTGGCTGTGCCCGAGGCAGAATTGGTATAACCTCCTCCGTGTCCTCTTGCAACCACTCTCCCTCCGAGGCAGTTTGCTTGACAATAGAAAAAGTTGGAGACGGGACGGTTGCATCTATCTCTGTCCAGTTCATGGCGTCGTAGAAAAATTGAATTTCTTCGCGTTCAGACAACTTGTTGTCAGTACGCGTCGACGTCGATGTTGATACTGTTCGCTTGTGCGTAGCTTGTGTACATTTGGGGTCTTCGAAGCAGAATTGGCGGAGCCGTGATACTTTTGGATCCATCGCAGGAAGTGAGGTAGACGTGGAATAGGATGTGTTTTGTTGGATATTGCTAGTAGACCGAGGCGAGGACCGTGTCGCCCGCGTCGCCCTCGTCACTATGATTCTGTCGATGGAGATGGGCCCATGCTTTGAAAGCGAATGAAATGAGCGCTGGTATAGCTGCGCCAGGATGAAGTAGTGAAAGGAATGAAAAGTATGAAGGCGAAGTTGGCAAATGAGAATGCTAAGTATTTTTTGCCGAGGTCGAAAGGATCACGTGTGCCCCTATCTGTTATGTAAAGCTTGACAACTTGACTCCATCCAAACCCAATGCTTTTCTGTCCAACTTGCGCAAATCTCCTTATCATTTCCTCTGAATCTGGCCTCAACAAATGGGCCTGCAATACATGTCCGTATGAATTCCCGATCACGAAGCAGGTTGGCCGCTCGTAATTTTTTTGGCCTATTATCCGATACTCAACTCTGTTCAACGCCAGATGACCACCAGAACAAGGCTCAAACGGAAGGAAGTTGACGATGTCCTTGGAGGAGACGAGATGTGGGCTCACGCTGATCGTACACAAGGCAAGTTATTCCTTAGACAAATTCAGCTTTGCCTCATTTTCCTCTCTCTAGCCTCTTGCGACAAATGCAACTTCAACAGTGCCTACTTCTACCAACTTCAAATTAGATCCGCAGACGAACCTATGACGACGTGTACGCCATTTTTCATGTCTATTGGTGGGCCTTTTTGACCTTGGTTGGCTACCTTTGTAGTCTATCGGTGAAGACTCCGTTTGTTGGAAGGAATGCTGCTCATTTTTTTTTTGTTAGATGCGTCAATTGTGCCCACCAATGGCGCGAAAATTAATCACAAAAAGAAAGACTTCTGTTGTTCACCGTGTTTTAGATGACCTCTTGCTTTTGTCCATTGCTCTCATCTTGGGATGAGAACCTTCGATCGTATGATGTCTCGACGAACTGGTGGATGCAATATGCATCCAGAGCCTTGCCTGTGGACGCACTCGGCGACTTTTTTTCTTCTTTCAAATCAATGTCCCTCCGCGCGTTGAGGCGTGACAGAAGGGCCGACAACTGAAGGACGGAGCAGGCGGACGCAAGGTAGAGGACGTGAGAACAGGAAGTGTAGATTGCAGGATTAATATACAAATGGGTCTTATGCTACACAAATGCGAAAGCCATTTACATGGAAAGCATTTTTCAGGTTGGACCAAAGAAACTCCACGCCTCAATAATCTCGTTCAGCGACCTGATACTCCATCCCGACCCAAGCGACGTCGTCATCCTCGTGCCACTAGCATGCAACACCTCCTTGATGCCAACGTCAAGTGCTTGGGCATTCGTCGTGCCTTCCGGATGCGGTCGGGCGAGGCATTCGCGATGGGCATCGGTAGCCAGCTGACGAAGGACGAGCAACAAGGTTGACACCGGTACACCGTTACGCAAGAGGTACCAGGCAGCGTATCGCTCCAGGGTTCGGCCGTCCAACACTCCTCCATCAACATCCAGGTAAGGCTCGGGGCCTGCGTTAAACTCTGGAGTGTGAACATCCGGCAAGACACTGCCTTGCACGTAACGACTCATGTACGCCACCAATCCGGGAAGAACGCGGACGAGGTCGAGCTTTCGATCGAGGGCGTGTAAAGTGCCTTGTACTGTCGTATCCCGTAATAGTCCTGGACGCGGATTGTTTTCTGTGCGGCCGCTGAATCGTCGATCGTAAACTTTGGCATAAAAATCGGCAGCAAAACGGAGGTCCTGGAGGCGGAGGTGAAAGTATCGTGAATCTGGGGACATGTTGCGATACATGTATAACGTTAAATGAGATTGAAGTGTTTGAGGCTTGTCTTGTAAAATGCTGTCCAATAACGCTGCGTGGCAATAGGTGTAGAATAGCCGTTCTTCGTCTGTGTCATTGTCGGACCGTGAAAAGTGGTCTGCGAATGCAAGGAAAAGGTCGTCGTTGGAGAAGGAGGTGATGAACTCGCCCAGATCACCAGCAGGGTGGGTTTTGGCGTCCGTTAGTTGAGGGAAGTCTAACGTAGCTGCGTCGCCAGAGGAGGAACCAGAACGAACGAAGAGGCTTCGGCTTCCCCGAGGGTCTTCAGTGTAGCTGAGGAATGCTGTACGACGTTTCACATACAACACCTGACTTTTGAGGAGAGCTTCCTTGTGGCGAGGATGTGCCGCCGTGTCGAGATAAAATGGCCAATAGCGGGGCGTGTCGACACGAATAGCAACAACTTTTTGTAGGTCGGGAATAAGCGTCGGTGAAATAAGCTGGACTTGATCCTTTACTTTATTATCATCCGTCGAGATTTTAACTGGTAAATAGACGATTTCGTTGGTGTCGACATCGCGGGCGATCAAGCACCTTGGTTCGACGGCTAGAACCCACATGTGTCTGAGAGCCTGCAGGTAGCACCGGTTGTCTGACGAAACGTGATGGAATCGAGGGAAGAAAGCGGTAATCAGAGAGACTACCGCAGCATCGGAGGTGCCCAACGTAAAGCGGCCACCACCGAGGAAGAGCAGACCGAGAGCAATGTGTGTGGATACGTGTGTGCCATACTTGAATCCGTGGTGCATCATCAATTGCTGGGACATCCCAAAAGCATATCGAAGGCGCCGCATGCAGGTGATTTCGCCTGTACCAGCCATGACCATGCAGAGGGCAATTGATAGGAGATTGAGTCCGTCTCGAACGACTGAGCGTTTGATCTTGTGGTCAAATTGAGGTCCTCGAAGACGAACATCAGCCAACGAACATTGCTACGTGTAAACGACAAGCTTTACCGTTTGAATATGCCAACCTTGAAAACATGTCAAAATTCTTCACGATGATCTGATAGGCGTCTTGACCAGCTGTACCAGCGTATTTGAGACCGATAACAAAACAAGCCCCTGCGAGAATATTGTAGTAGGCAAGATCGAAAGTATCGTCAATGGGGTTCCCCGTCTTCGTTCGGGAATCGATAGCTAGGCGAATATTCAAAGGTATTTGCTGCATCAGCCATTCGTTAGTTGGCTTGACGTGATCCCACATTACGATGGAGCGAGCGATGGTGCGGATGAGCAAGAAGTACGGCTGGATCGAATTGAGAGCGATAGCAGTGTCAGGAATGGCGATAGATTCCGCGATATCCCGTTTGTTCGTCCTAAAATACATCAGGGCAAGAGCCATTGAAGCAGCAGGAGATGTGAGGTTGATATCAAACTTCGGCCCTTCGGGTTCCAAGGCAGAACGTGTATTCCCGTGAATGAGGACGTTCAAACGTTTGACGGTCTCGTTATCGACTGGGATATCTGTTCCCTTGCCCAACATGATCATGCCGAACGCGAGGGCACTGGAATAGGTGTACGCTTCGCGATGTTCATTGCTAAGGTCGGGTTGAACAAGGTCTCGTCGGCTGATTTGGCTAAGGGCGACTTCGGCCATGCGTCGGTTCTTGGTACCTAGATAAAGCAACCCTAAGCCAGACAAACCCGCCGCCTGCGTTATGAGCGGCACGTTGAGGTCTGCAGGAACAGGCAGAAGAGCAGGCGTATGGACGGATAACAACTTTGTGATGTGGGTGTTTCCACTTCCCACATTGGCGACTGACATGCCAAGCAGCAGCCCGATGGAAGTGAGATCGTGCTTTGGAGTAAGGTAGGAGAAGGTGTGCCATGTCATCAGCCCTTTCAGATGGCCAGTTAAACCGAGTCCAAGTAGGAACCCAGCATGTTCCGGCGAAAGGTCAGAGGGCTTGTTGAATGCTATCCAGGAGCTCTCAACTCCAGTAGCTGTGGCAGTGATTTTCAGGGCGGTAGCGACGCCGTTGTGGAACTCTCCCCAGCAAATCGACTCCGGAGATATCTTGCCTGGTTCTGGCGTAACCAATACATTCAAAGGTTGTAATCGAATAGAATTTTCGAGTTTCGGGATCACGAACGCTTCACGGTTGATGACGGGCATTGTAGCAAAGGTGAAGAGGGCACGACCGTACGGTAAGGCGAATGTTCGCTCTGCCGTTCGTAACACTTGAGTCTGATGGTCCTTGGTCTGCTCGTGGTCACTGTAAAACCGATATGATCAGTACTGAGGAAATAGGGAATAAAAGAATAATCTCACTTCATGTCAGGCCGTTCTACGCCTTTGATATTCGGAATAATCGATGAGCACAGCATGCGCGAGACCTCTTCGATCCTGCGATCCAATCCAAAGCGTATAGCGGCGAATTGCTTAAGGTTAATTTCAACTCCTGAGACGCCCGAGTTGTCCATGTCGCCAACTTGGGTACGTGTGCTGGCCGCGATTTCACCAATTGACGCGCGAGGCTGGGATGGATTCTGTCATAACGTTCAGGTGATGTCGACGAAGAAAAAAAGGAAAACTCACAATAAATTCCTTTCTTGGCTGATACCCATCCGGATTGAAATGATCAGCCTTTTGAATAGCAGAGGCAGCCAGATCATTGCGTCCAATAGCTTTATACGCATCCAAGGGCCAATTACCAGGAGGAGCAAGTTGGCATGTCCTGGCAGCCTCTCTGAGAGGAGAAGCAATGCCCAATGGTAAATTTGCAGTGACATCATGCCCTGGTTTCTTCGTAACCATCTTGTACACCACGTTCTCCGCCCTCTTCTGACAATCAGTGATTTTCCCGTCCGATAGCGTGTTGTATAGCATGCTGAGTTCGTGGAGCTCCGCTAACGGGTCTGCAACACCATATTCGAGAGATGGGGTGATGGAGAACCGAGAGACGATGTGCCCGATGTCGTGCCAAGGCACTTTCCAATCTGGGGTGCTGACTCGTCCATAGAGGATGGCCGACATGTCTGGGGGCCATACAGGTATCCGGTCGTCCAATTGCTCAGGTGCTTTCGTCGAGTCAGAAAACTCCCATACTGGCGCGTACATAAGGACTTACGAGAAGAAAAGGCCGAGGGCCAGATACCTATCGCATCAGGCACCAACCTCTTCCAATAATCCGCCCATTCGGGGCGAACAGCGCAGGCGACACGACATATCAGAGGTGCAAACTTGAGGAGATCAGCCTGGCGGTGAATTGATAGTCGGAGGTGTTCAGCAAGGGTGTGTAAACCGTAAAGAAGAGGGGCAAGCATCGGGTGGGACGGTCCGGGTTGGTGCACCGGACGTAGAAGAGGCTTCATTGGCGGCCTTCGAAGCCGTCGCAAGATGGGATCTTCCAGATGCTTTTCGTGAGAAGTGGAATGAGCGAGTCGCAGCCATGGGTCGAAGGTTTCTTGTGTTTCTTCTACGGCCAAACCAAACACCGTGTAAAGGGCGGAAGCTAAGCATTCAAATTCAACATTCCGAGCAGTAGACCACGCTCGAGCAGACCATTTTTCGAGGAAGAGGCGATGCAAGTCGAATGTAACTTCAGTCGGAAGAGTCAGAGCGAGGAGCTGGAGAACCTCCGTGACAAGCTTGTCTTGAGGAAAGATGTCGAAGGTCACGCACGTTTTCCAGCCATCCTCGTAAACGAGAGTCGTCGTGCCCCAATGGGTGTCATAGGCCGCAACGACAGCACCATGTCCCTGCGTCATCGAAATGTCCACGTCCATTTCCGTCATTCGAGGGGCATCGTATTGAAGTTCGACAGGCACCTCACGCAAGCCATGCGTGAGGAGGCCTAACTGTCCTTGAGCCTTGATGACCAGCAAGTCCCACACATTCCCTCGCGTGGCGCGTAAGGATGTTGCACAAAGGGCGGGTATAGTCGAAACCGGTACGGCCTGTGTTGTGCGATCGTCCATCTTCGTGATTGAGAACACTTGCAGAGTTTTGCTCGTGGGTAGGTGCACCGCCATGAAGCACCTCGAGTTCTTTCCGTCGAACCGATTGTCGAACACCGATACCTGGATATTTTGCCATGCCTGAGCACTGAGCACCTCATTAGCCAACGAAATACATAACAAAGCCACATACACGTACTCTTCCTCGTCGATCTGATGGGTGAGCAAGCGCTGCATCCAATATGCAGGTCGGAATCTGCCAAGGTCTGGGGGCAGAAATGCACCATCCGTATCCAGTCGCCCACCCAACGCCATCCGGTCCATCGTCATACTTAAGTCATTCCTCGACAAGGAATTCCTCCTTCCTTTTACCGGCGGTGGTTGATTGACCAACGAACCCAATGTAGCGGCGGTTGGAAGGGCGGAGGGCATACCAGGCAAGGAGCCGAGTGGTATTGCATCTGGTAGTTCGAAAAACTCTAAGGTCGGCGACATGACAGGATGAATCGAAGACCTCCTCCCTGCAGGACCTCCCAGTCCCAAATTATTCGAACTTCCAGCGAAGCCCAAACCCGTCGAAGGTTGTCCCTTTTTCGTGCCCGTCGTCGCAGCATCGTTATCTCCTTCTGTCTTCTTCGACTGGACCAACGTCTTCTTCGGTTTGATGTACACATACTCCCATAGAGAGATCTGCCTCATCTCCAGATTCATGGTGACTGCCAACCTCATGTCGTTTGCTTCTGGACCACAGTGGCTTACATGGACGAGGAGCTCGGTGGGTGGGATGCTCTTGATAGGTTTCTTGGTCTGCTCGTGTTCGTCAACATCCTTCAACTTGACCGGCTCGTCATTTGTCGCCCTCAGAATCCCCTCCGTCAATCCGACAACATTAGCCTCTGTGAACGGGCTTGTCACCGAGAAGATGGTCGATAAGACCTCCTCCCCCGTTGCTTCTGCTTCCTTTAACTCTGCAGGATCGAGCACCCTCTGAACCATCACGCCACTCGGCTCCACTGGCCAGGCCTTCCTTACGATGAACGGAAGCGAGAAGGTGTAGTCCACGCCATCTTCCAGGTATATCTTGCAAATACTCCGGAGAAAGACGAACACTGCAGAAACCTTGGCAGTGTATATCTCGATTTTCTCGGGTTCTCTCTTCGCCTGTATGAAAGGCGAGAAGATGGGGCGCCCTTGCTCGGTGGCGGCGGAAGAGTTGTCGTCTCCTTTGGTGTAGTTGGCGGCTGAGTGCACGGATGCGGCAGAATGGGAATGGGGTATGATGACCTGTTCTAGCTCGCCAGTGCAGGCGTATTGGATGTGCTCCCCTTCCTGCTCGAAGCTCCACCGTTTGATCATCACCCCGCCCGAAGAGAGGACAGCATGGTGCAGATTCCATACCAGCTCCCTCTTGTTAGAGTTCGTGGCGCTGCATGCATCGTACCGGGCAGTATTCACGGGCGCAATACTTTCCGGATCGACCCCACGTAGGGCAGTCTTGATTTGCTTGAGCAACGGGCTCTCATCGTGCAGGATCTCGGGTTTTGGCGAAATACGGGTAATGAACTCGACGGCAGCAGATATAGGAGGTCCTTGGACGGAGATTGCTAGAGGTGGCATGCAGTGGTCAGTGGGCATGAAGAGGGCGTCGTGGTCCCAGGTCGTGGCCGTGTTCGGCCCTAACAACATGCGCGGGACCGATGCTGCGATGTACGTGTTGCTTGTCTCTATTTGTCGCTAAAGCCACAGCCGAAGCTGACCTAACACCAACTCCATAAGGGGAAATTATTCCCAAAATCACTCCAATTCGAGATTGACGTCCGTGCAATGTTTATGATCTGGGGGTCAGTACGATATACTGTATCATTTAAAATGATGTGGATTTTTGCGTGTTACACCTCCTTTTTTTTCCTGATCCCAATAATTTCTAGCGTTTTCCGCATGTTTTCCGTTTGAGATTCTTCGAAATCTCAAAGCAGTGGTGGCCGGAGAATTCGAAATATCTGTGAAGACTTCATTTGTAGAGTTAACAGATGCTACAAAGGTTTGTCTCTATAAAGGAGACCTTGGATGGAACATGATCTATCAAGTTTGGCAGGCCTATTATTGTTTGGGATCAGCTGAATTTCTGCAGGCTTAAATTGACGTATAAGCTCTTGATATCTAATTAGAAGCCTATCATGTAAAACTTGCATGCAAAATTCAGACAAAGCAACCGTGCCCGTGAACGAAAGTATTTCTTACCAGTAAGCTCCTTTTTACGACTTCGGGTAGATCTAGATGTGTCTCTGTGCCTGGTGGAACATTACATAAAATCGGCATGTGCTGGCGCTGCTTTTGCACCAACTGTACTTACTCTTGCTGGGCATGAGCGCTTAATCCGGCCCGCCAAACCGTCCACGTTCCGGCGCGGCAACGTCGTCACGTCTCGGTCACGTCGCCAGGTTACACACTAACAGGGGCGCACGCCTCAAAAGGGTCAGTGCAATGTAGCCTGAGCCTCGTCGACACTTGAAGGACAGACATTCTAACCGACCCAAGGTGGGCTTCTTTTTAATGTTCATCCTATCTTTTCCTGATATTTTGGAGTCATGCAGCGTACATACCCCTCATTTTTTCTGGAAAAAGGTTCATCAGAACTTCAGAAGTAATAGAACTTGGAAGTTCGTGCCAGGGTGAATGTCTGTCAACAACTTGAAGCGCTCCTCCGCAATGTTCGTAGATATCGATCTGAAGCAAGTAAGTGCTTATCTTGTTGGGCACTGGTTCTCCGGAACGTTCTTAGTCGCGGTGCTCACTGCTCGCTACGAACTTGTCAAGCTTCAAGCCTAAGGCCTAATTCAAGTTGGTGTTGCATTTCTAGTTCGAATTGACATATACTATCCTTGGAATGGCAACCGTCCATAGCAACGGCAACCATCCTCGATTCATCAAGGATTATCTCGCCAAGAGGTCATCAAACGGCACGGCTAGCCCTCCTGCGTTCACGTCTAGACTGGTCTATGGCCGCTACATCGAAGTCTCGAAACTACAAAGACTATCAGCATGGTTTATGCCCTTCTGTTCATCTCTTTTTCTTTTTCCATCACCCGGCACGCACTGCGCAGCCTTAGTCACTCTCTTTTCGTTTTTTCTACGTCTGGCGGGCATCCGGCATGCTCCAGTCGACACTGAATCTTCTGCGATCCTTCGGGCGGGCGGGCGAAGCCTGGGTTCAGCGCGAGTTTCAACCCCGCAGACTTTTGTTTAATGTCCTCTTCTACGGCTCACATCTCTTTTTCTTCGCGTATGGTTGGTACTCCCAGGTGCGTTGCAACGTAGCTCATTCTCGATGTTCGCTCACGATTCGTACGAGAACAGGCCACCAGCAAGAAGCTCGTTGGCCTGAACATAATTCTGCACTACTCCGTCTGGGTGTCCCGCGGGGCGGGCCTCGTCCTCGCCTACGATGGTGGCCTTATCCTCGTCCCCATGTTGCGCAACATCCTGCGTGTTATCCGCCCTTCTCTAGGCTGGTTAATGCCCCCCGACGAGAATATCTGGTTCCACAAGCAGGTTGCCTACTCTATGGCATTCTGGGCCATGGTCCATACAACCGGACACTATGTCAACTTTATCAACGTCGAAATCTCCCGTGCGTGTTTCCACCTTACCCAAATTGTGGTAACTGATGTCTTTCAGAGGCTCGCAAGGAGACCGCCCACGATATTCACTTCAAACAGCCAGGCGGTATCACTGGCCACTTCATGCTCCTCATCATGCTCCTAATGTACACCACCGCGCACCACAAGATCAGAAAACAGTGTTTTGAGGCGTTTTGGTATACCCACCACCTCGCTTTCTTCTTCATGCTCGGTCTGTACACGCACGCGACGGGCTGTTTCGTCCGTGACACGGTCGAGCCCGACTTCATCCCTTCATTCCCCTTCTACTCGACCGAACACTGTCTCGGTTACATGAGTTGGCGGTTCACTATCTGGCCCGGCCTTCTCTATTTCGGCGAGCGTATCTGGAGGGAAATTCGCGCGCGCAGGGCCACGCGTTTGTCGAAGGTCCTTGTTCATCCGAGCGGCGCCATGGAGCTACGCATCACTAAGCCCAGCTTTAAGTACACCGCTGGCCAGTGGCTCTTCCTGCAGGTACCTGAGCTATCTAGTTTCCAATGGCACCCTGTATGCTTTCTTTCTCTCTTCTCCTGGTAAATAATTTCACCATACCCAACTAGTTCACAATTACCTCAGCACCTGACGACCCATACGTCTCCGTGCACATCCGTCAGGCGGGCGATTTTACACAACAGCTTGGTGAACGCCTTGGTGTCGGCCCGTCTGTCGTGGCTGCGATGACGAAGGCTGCGATGAAAGGGTCGGAGAAGGACGGCAACAACGCCCTCGGTCCTCGAGGAGAGTTCGTTGAGATCGACCCGTCCGTATCCAACCTCACTCTCCCCAAAGTGCGCATCGACGGCCCGTACGGCGCTCCAGCGGAAGATGTGTTTAAGAATGAAGTCGCCATCCTCGTCGGGGCAGGCATTGGTGAGCACACTCCTTCCTTGTCCGCGTGGTTTGGTGTACGGCATCGGTCTCGTTCAAGACGTTGAACTGGCTCCTTCTAGGTGTAACGCCTTTCGCGTCCATCCTTAAGCACATCTGGTACAGCCAACGGAAATGCAAGCTCGGTTCCCTTCGCCGTGTCGAATTCTTCTGGATCTGCAGGGACGCGCCGTCCTTTGGGTGGTTCCAAAGCCTCCTCTGGGCGATCGAGTCAAGCCAGGCTGATCGTAAGTCCCTTCCTTATCCTATCGTCTCCCGTACGCTAGAGCTGACGCGCCTATTCAGCTAACTTCCTCCGGATCCACGTCTACCTTACCCAAAAGATAACGGAAGACATCATGTGGAATATCGCCGTCAATGACGCGGGGGCTGAGTACGACCCGCTCACGCTCCTGCGCTCGCGCACCACCTTCGGACGTCCGGATTGGAAGACTATCTACACGAAGATGCGGCTTGCGATTGAGGCGGGGCAATATCTTCCTGGCGCTACGTCGCAGTTGAGGACTAAGGTTGGGGTACGTGCCGTTTGTCCAACCTGGGTAATCAAAGAACCGCGAGCTGATTCATGGTCTCTTTTGGATTGGCAGACATACTTTTGTGGACCTGGTCCTCTCGCGAAAGCTATCAAAGACGCTTGCGACGAGAATACATGTGCCAAAATTGAATTTAGCTTTGCTAAGGTGCGTTCTGAGATGAAAACCCGTGCACCGCTAAAACAATTTTGAAACGGACAGGAACACTTCTGAGCTTTTTCTGCGTATCCTCTATTCGCAAATTCTTTTGATTTACTGAGATGGACCTCAGTGTGGTGTAGGCTCTTGCATTGTCAGCTCCCTCGTTCTTCGTAAGTAGTCCGATGTTTTCGTCACCTCCAGGCGTCCTGTACAGCGTAAATACGTATCAAACCTGCGGAAATTATTCGTGGAAAGAACACTGATGATAAGAATAGATGGCAAGACGAAGAGCAAGTCATAAACAGGGTGTAAGGAGGATGACAAGATAAGTACACAAGATCAGCAATAATCTACATTAGATGAACAGTAAATCAGTCCAATCAACCGCCTGCCTTCCCCAGCAATGCATAACCGCCACCTTGAGGTCCATGAAGCTGTCGAAAGGGTGTCAATGACCCGTTTTCGACAAGACAGAAAACCGCGCACCTTATTGTAACATCTGACGCAGAATGGATCTCCATCATGATCGTGCAGCCTACCGGAGCTTAGCGAGGTATTGCACTCGACGCACCGTAGGCAGTTCTTATGAAAGGTCTTTCCTACTGCTTTGACCTGAAAGAAAACAATAAGCACCTGTGGGTGACGTATTGAACGGGAAAACGAACCTGTTCAGCGAAATATACGCTCTTCTTGCACCTTGGACAGACGGGGGTGCCGGCGCCCCACTTCTTCGCCTGCCCTGTCATATGTACGCCCACACCACCTGGAGGTGATCCCACCCCTCCACCTAGGGCGACCCCATACCTTGTCCCCGTTGCAGTCTGTTTTAATGGGGTCATGTTCCCTAACCCGAACGAACCGGAGCCGGCACCTGGGCTGCTCGCCGTGGTGGTCATCGCAGTGAACCGGCTCAGTGGGTCCTCCTCCACCTCGCCATTTCCGATGGTCTCTTCCGAGTCTGCCTGGGTATCAGGAACGGCGCTATCGTCTTTGGTATACGACGCAGTGTACTTTGACGCCGAGGTGACGTAAGAGGCAGGCACAGCCCCGACGCTGCGCGAGGTATGGTGCTTGTAGGGCGCTCGCCCTCCTGAAGAGCCGTTGTCGTTGAGGTACAGAGGTATCGTGCGCGGGATCGTGCCGATGCCTGGGCGCCCAGTGTTGGACATGCCCGAGGGCGTGGTCGCGCGGGCTGGGAGGGGAGGTGGGCTTGGGTGGTCGGAGGTCGCCCTTTCTTGCCCTTCTTCGGCTATGACGTCGTCGCTCATCGGGGTATCTTGCATATCGACCTCTTCCTCCTCCGTTATGGTGTTTGCATTCCGTGGTGGGAGAGGAGGCGTCCCGGCGCTCGAGCTGCGACTCCCAGAGCCTGACGACGGGGTTCCATTCCCGCTACCGTTGGCCCCAGAGCCCGTTGTCTGTGATTGAAGCTGATATGTAGGCGAAAGTGGTCCAGTTGTGCGAGAGAACGTCGGGGAAATGGGGCTTGTAAGGGATCTGTTCGGTCTGAGACGTGGTAACGTATTAGTGTTAGACCTATTCAATGGACTGGAGGTAGATGTGTTGCCGGTGTTAAGGGGGCGCAGGAGGGCTTGTGGTGGGAAAACACCTTTCGAAGGTGGCGGAGATGATGGAGACGAGGATCGCTCCTCCCCTGGGACAGGAACGTGTGGAAGGTTGGCATGTCGTAGGTCGCGGGTGCCAAAGTTCTTGAGATGGCAGGATTTACTGCAGAGAGAAAATAAGACGAGAAAAGTTTGATCAGGAGATGTCCGAACCAGTAGGGCTGTCGTGTAGAACGTCAGATGAGGCCAAACGGAGTCAAGGGTGGACAAACCTGCTCGTCGTGCTCGAGGAGAGTGAAAGAATCGAGTCTCTTGCTGCATATCATGCAAGTCAGGCATGGCTAGTAGTAATACAATTCAACCCAAGTCAGAGTATCGTTGGTGAATAAGCCTGCCTTGTGGTAGAGCTATTCCGTCGTAGGTATGAGATCATGTCTACGAGTTCCGGCTCTGGATCATACCTTTCGCCCTGGCCCTAGTACCTGCGTGCTAGTTAGACCGTATTCAAACGCAACGGCTGTTTTCTCACCTGCTCTGCAAGATAGACAGCCTTTGAACACCTTGGACAGATTGGAGTGCCACTGTAGGGATGCATGATGAGTGCAAAGGAGCGATTTCCTGATTTATCGCTGATGTGCTTTGTCAGCACAGTCGGAGCTTGAAAGGGAGGCTGTGAAATTTATCTTTGCTGTTGCCCAGATCGTCGTCTCTCTTCCTGCCTCTCCATTAAATCCTAGACATCCTCCACCCTTTCCCCATCACCAAAAATGTCCGACGATGAGCAGCACCAACAGACCTTCGAGCAGGTATACAACATCGCTCTTATCTACCCGAGCCTACTGATCGATGCTCCAATCTCTCCTCATCGCAGGCCGGCTCCGGCGCGTCCTTAACCTTCCCTATGCAATGCTCTGCTCTTCGTAAGAACGGACACGTTGTCATCAAGGGTGCGTGGTCGTCTACGCCGTCCAGCTTCGTTTCCTAATACCGATCTCGCACCCAGGCCGCCCTTGCAAGATCGTCGACATGTCTACCTCCAAGACTGGAAAGCACGGTCACGCCAAGGTCCACCTTGTCGCCATCGATGTGCGTCTGTCCCGCTCGATGGTCACGATACCCCTTCTAATCGTAGCACGCGTAGATCTTCACTGGCAAGAAGTTGGTTAGTACAGTCGTCATTTAAGCCAATCTTCTTGTCCCTCACCTCGAACAGGAAGATATCTCCCCCTCTACCCATAACATGGACGTCCCCAACGTCCGTCGTGAGGAATACCAGCTCGTAAGCGCTCGTTCCGTAATTCTTCTCCCCTGTGACTCAATGGGACTCACAGGTCAACATCGACGACGGTTTCCTTAACCTCATGACCACTGACGGCACTGCCAAGGACGATGTCCGCGTGCCCGATGGAGACATTGGCAAGGATATTCAGGCCGGCTTCGACGATGGCAAGGATCTCCTTGTCACCATCATCAGCGCCATGGGTGAGGAGCAGGTGAGTTTTCTCTTCGATCGCGTGCCGTCGATCGCTGCAAAATGAATTTCGAGTAACGTACTGATCATCCTATTCCTCCAGGCCATTTCCTTCAAGGAAGCCCCCAAAGGCTCTTAAATGGTGAGCACACGGCCTCTTTCACGTGACTTCAAGCCACCTCGGTGTTTGCCGACAGCTTGCTTCGACTGTGAACTTGTCACTGACCATCGCCTTGCAGAGTCCTGGACGGTTCACGCTCTCACGCCTGCGCATATTGTAACGGTCTAATCATACATCACCAACTACTTGTTCTTGCGCCACGATCTTCACCCTGTTGTTGTTTTTCCTACACTCTCAGCACCCACCGATCTTCTTTCTTCCTTCTCCCCTTCTTTTTGTCCTCGTGTACGCCGTGTCAACTCCTGGACACCTTCGCTACCGCCTTACAGTCTCACCTACACCGCCGCCGATCTCTTGTTGTATTCCTTTCAGGATGAAATGAAGCAGAATGAAAAAAGAAACATGATCTGTAGTATTGAAATCAGTCGCCCAGAATGAATCTGCTTGGCTGACTGGTCATGTATCATGATCCTGTACGCGATCTATTCGCATGGGAGAGCTGTTGTGCAAGCGCAGCCTTCATGGAATTTAAGTAGAGCTTTCCGATTATTCCGGCGGTTGCCTGGAAGGAAGTAAGATTAGTATTACATAAGTTGATGCGGTGACTCTAAATCACGATGTTAGCGCCGATATGCATCAACAACGGGCGCTTAAACAAACCTGTAATATGATGCCCATGCCGCCGTGGCCGGAAAGTTCTGCTCCGATTCCATGACACCGGCATGACAGCCTCCCACGCGAACGACACATTTTGGCTTGTATAGACGCAGATCGCATACAGGACACGTACGCGAGCAACCGGAGTTGGAAGTAGCCCTTACACATGGTAAGGTCCAAACTGCAGGGTAATTTAACTGCGAGGGTGGCGACCAGCTGGAATTTCTCGACAGGTTCCGAGCGAGAACGGGCGTGTAAAGGCAAAGGCAGATCTAGAGTAGGTGGCTGTTTTTGGAGTTTAAGATTGGACTGTGTCTAAAGAGACACACGTGTCAAGAAGTAGAAGAACTGGGAATCAAGCTTAGCAAAGGCAGTGAAGAAAACGCTCCCCGGGAAGGTGGAAATAGCCCTGGAAGACTTAACAGTGGGATTATAGAAAACATGTACAAAAATCTGGCCATATGATCATAAGGGTGTATGTACGCAATCGGATGGACGCAAGCTATGAAAAATGCTGCTGTCGACACTTCTGGACCCTCTCTCATGTCTCCGTTGAGTCATCAATCTCGCCCATATGGGAATACCAGGGTACATCTAGCGGCATTCCCCTGGAAGAAGAAATCAAGATTCGGGTTAAGTGCTTTGCGAAGTCGTCTCGTCGGATTCGGGTAGAGTACCTTGACTGTCTGGTTGACAAATTTCTCATAGAATAAACAGGTGTTGGAAAAGTCGGTGGATGTTGGATCAACTGTGTAGCTGTTAACTTTGCCGACATTTCTTCCAGGTTGCACAGGGTGTGCCTGTAGGACTATTTCGATTCCTACGGCGCTTTGGGTCCGTTTGCGCGGCAGAAGCCGTCCGGCATACGGCTGGATTGGAAAAATCCGAGTGCATCATCTAGATCTAACTGCCCGTCGTCCTGGCGTCCATCCACGAAAAGGCTGGCAGGGAAGACAGTTTCACCATAGGCGGTGAAATATCTGAAGTCAACAAGGGAGAAACGGGGATTGGTCGCAATCGAGTCTTGGATACGCTTGAAGCGGTGCTCCCCCGCGACTGTAAGATTGTGCTTCTCTCCTCCAAATCGGTTGCTGAAGTCGATAAACTAAACACTGTTAGCCCCTTGGATATATGTCGCGTAGAAAATGCCTTGGCGCTTAATTGGCTGGCACCAGTAATACATCTGCCAAGCTGAGGCTTCTGGAGAGCTTAGATTTTAGTGTTGCACACCGCCTCCGTAAAGGAATATATGTCAAAATGAAGCAAGACCGACGAGAGACCGAGAGATGGACTCATTTCACCTTCGTGGGCTCCTTTTCACTACTGGAGGGAGTTCATATCTTACCCGGAGACGTGCGAAGGTACGCGTTATCTACTTAATCTGGACCAGCGAATGCCGGTGGAACCCAGCAATTTAAAGGCTACTGGGAAATGAAGTATTTTATGCAAAGCCTCTACGTCGCAAAAGCTACAAGACGATGTGGTTCGACTTCTGACTTCCTTCGTTCCGGACTTTCACCTTACTCCATTTTATTACTTAGCCATCTACAACTGCCGTGTCCATCGCAGCGTCGCGGAAGATTTGGTCTTCAATCACCAGGCCTGTACATTACTCGAGCGAAGATATGTCGATGCCGTGATGAGAATTTGCTATATGGGAAGCCATGTAGTTCGACCGTGAGTCTCGCCACACGGGACCGCAACGAAGGTATCTTTCATCGCATGTAAGCCTCATCCAAATATATGCTGTCAGCAACGCAGATGGAAAGACGAGTTATATTCTCCGGGCACTGCCTGAAATACATTTCGGGCCTCTCGATGAAATATATGCGTACTCTTCCTCCGTCGACTCCAGCTTTCACCAGTCATCAGACCCAAATGTTCACCACTCCACTCCCAACGACCCACTCTGCCCTCGCGCCGTCGACGTCAAAGTCCCGCTCGCGTTTCAGCTCAAGCACGCGCGAGGTGTTGGATTGGGAGGGGGGTAGGCGCGAGAGGATGTCGGCGTCAGATAGCGCGAGGTCAACGTCCACCGTGCGTCGGGGAAAAGAGGAGGTAGGAGAGACGGATAAAGTGAACCGCCGGAGCTCGACGTCGAGCGTGGATGATTCGATGAGGGCGTGTGTCTGTGGAGGTAAGAAGAAGGGGTTCAGTTGTGGGCGAAGGGGAGGGACGTAACCGGCAAAGAATGACAGAAGGAGAGCAAATACATGATGCAAAAAAGCAGAAGAAAGAAAGAAGGAAAGAAAGACTCACCAGCCCCGGGACGCGCACCTCGATCCTCAGGCGGCCCGTGTTATCTTTCGTCCAGGACCAGTCCAGCGGCGCAGCGGCGCCACCGTCATCTGACGTCGTCGTCGTTAACTTTGATGCTAGAGATGACGCGGGCTGGTTAGGAACGGAATTTGGTTTTGGTGTAGATGCTTGAGCTGCAGAGGAGGTAGAGGGAGTTTTCGCGGGGGTAGCGTTAGACGTCGGGGCGCCAGCATTCTTCAGAATTCCTCTGAGACCTGGGAGGGAGCCTCCTGACTTGGGTTTTCTGGGTGCAGCAATAGCAGGCGCGCTTGCATTTGCTTGTGGATCTGATACTGAAGGACGTGTATTCGAAGGACCGGAGGCAGGGATCTCTTGGATTAGCGGGGACTTCAAGGTACTATGACTGGCGCCCGTTGAGCTGATCACGCCAGGCCCTGCACCAACACCTGCCCCTGCACGAGAACTTGAGCTTGACGCGGGCACAGAGGGAGATGTCGCCGTTCCGCCCCGTCCGGAGATGTGGAGCAAAGATGCAGGGATCTGCACCGTGCGGGGCAGAAGCTTGCCCTTGCTTGCGATGTTGGGCGTGGCGATATTCCTTGAGAGGCTGAGGCCCGTTTGTGCTTCGATCCGCTGCAGGGCGAGTTCTGCGGGAAGCTTGTTGAGAAAACTAACGACTCGATGGGGACGCGTCATACGCACCGACGAGGAAGATCTTGAACTCGGGGTCGCACAATGTACGTGATTTCACGGAGGTGTGATAGATGCAATCGAACACAATCGATGGGTTCCCGGCTTGACAGAAAAAAAAGGTGGGTGAGGGTAGGATGCAATATTTGAACGGACACAAGACGCACCTTTGTCCTTGTCTTCTCTCCCGTTCGATACGATAACTGGGACATACCATCCCGATGGGTTCGTCTCATCCACATCCTCGCCTTGCATCGCCCGCAGGATCTCCTCCTCACTCCCTTCTGGCGGTGGTGGAACTTTCGGGTCCCATGCGATGTTGACGAAGACTTTGAGGCCCTTCGGGACAGTGATTGGCGCGTTTGGTTCGAGGAGGTTGGGGTTGGGTGTTTTTGGCGCAGGTGGTGCTGGAAGGACGCCCGGAGTGAGTGCGGAGGATTTCACACAGAAGCCAGCCTTTGGCGCGAGCTCGATGCGGACGTGTTGGGAGGAAGCCATCGAGAACGTTCTTGACGATGAGCTTGGCGGTGCTCGAAATGGTATAGTTTCACGTGACCACATATTGACGCGCATTCGCGCCGTCTGTCCAGATTTGAAGCGCGTTTAGAAAGGACTCCAGCGCCGCTCCATACTAACTGTCTGGCGTCTAGTATTATTGGGTAGTTTAACGCCAAGCGAGCAGTGCAAGTTTACGTAGATCGCGAGCCAGAATCCACCGATCCAATGAAAACTATGTATTTCCTTCTAGTGAAGGCGGTGAAGCCGAAGAGTTCAATATTACAAGATGACACGTGTGATGGTAAGGCTATCCGGTACAGCGGTACGGCGGCGCCAACACATAGATGTCGCAAAGAAATACTCCGGCGTCTGGCGTTCGGACAGAGACTCCGAAGGCCCGCTGCACAGACTGAGCTGGGGTGTGCGCCTACAAGCTCCTAGATCAGCTAGAAGACAGATGTGCGTCCCCTCTGGGATGGATGAAACGCCTGCTGAGGGGGATCGGGTTGTGTCTTTGGCTAATTAGCGGGAGACGCGGGGCGAGGAAGGACAGCTTACATCACGTGCGAGGTGATCGATCCGAGTCATGGAAGCGATCTGGGCTGTTGCAGATTTTCAGAATGTCGACTAGCACTCTCCTAATAACCCCCCATGGATCCACCGTCCTTAAAAGCCAGTCAATCAGGGCCCTTCAGATTCCGTACATACCCCCTTCTCTCACCTAATACCCACTAGCCTCACCTTCCCCCAGCTGTTCCAGAAGACATGCACACCGTCTCCCCCATCCCCGATTTCGACGACGACTCCAAGGTCCAGCAGTACATGCAGGACAGGCGTGTCATTGGCGTGCGTCAGGCAGTTCATTGTTCTTCCCGAGCTAACCTAATGACTCGTCCAGTATGACCCCCTCGTCCAGCCTGCACTCCTCCGACATGATATCACCTCCACGACCAACGCAAAGAAGACCATCGCGTCTGCCCGCTACAACTCTGCCCGCATCCTCGCCGGCCAGGACGACCGGCTGCTCGTCGTCGTCGGGCCCTGCTCAATACACTCCCCCGAGCAGGCCATCGAGTACGCCAACCTCCTCAAGGCCAAGATCCCCGAGCTCCCCAACCTTCTCATCGTCATGCGCGCTTACTTGTACGTTTCTGCATTTACATATCCATCATTACTCTAACTGTTTACCTATTTTCTTCTAGTGAGGTACATATCCATCGCCGATACTCCCCCCTTGCTCCATACTCACCCTCTCTTTCTCCGTGCTTTAGAAACCAAGAACCACCGTCGGCTGGAAGGGCCTCATCAACGACCCCGACATAGATGGCTCGTTCAAGATCAACAAGGGCCTGCGTATGGCCCGCCAGCTTCTCTGCGACCTCACAGATCTCGGGGTACCTGTCGGCTCAGAGCTGCTGGATACCATCTCCCCACAATACATTGCCGATTGTGAGTGTCTTACGTTCTTTTGCACCATTCTTCCTGTTCCCCTTCCATTTTCGATGCCTCTGTGGATTTTACAGGTGTCAAGGTCGGGCGTAGTTTATCGGACCCACCTGTTTCTTGACCCTTGATCCCTTTCACGGTGCCATTGTTTTTGCGTCCACATTCCTCAGGACGTGCTTTTATCTGGCGCCTCGTTCCCGCTAATTTGTACCCTGACGCCCACTAACCGATAACTGACGTCATTCTTGTACAGTAATCTCCTGGGGTGCGATTGGTGCGCGTACCACCGAGTCGCAACTTCATCGTGAGCTCGCCTCCGGTGTCTCCTTCCCCATCGGCTTCAAGAATGGCACCGACGGAAGGTCTGTCCCCTTCCACCCACGTTTCCAATATCATTCTAACTCTTCCCTTCTTCCCTCTTCCTTCTTCCTTTTCCCTTCTATTTCGGCTTCTATAACCAGCGTGACCGTCGCCATCGACGCCATGCACTCCGCATCGAACCCGCACGCGTTCATGGGTGTCACCGAGCAGGGCCTCGCCGCCATCGTCAAGACGCGCGGCAACAAGGACGTGCACGTCATTCTCCGTGGCGGGACCAAGGGCCCGAACTTCGCCTCCGAACACGTGCGCAAGGCAGCCGAGGACATCGCGAAGAAGAGCAAGGGCATGACGAACTCGGACGGCGGGGCTCCCTTTGCGAGCATCATGGTAGATTGCAGCCGTGAGTTCCTCCTACCCATATCTCTGTGTCCCCCGCTGGTGCGCTAACGAATGTGTTGAATATAGACGGTAACTCGCAGAAGAACCACAACAACCAACCCCTCGTCATCGCTGACATCTGCACCCAGCTGAGCGCGGGCGAGCGGCACATCACCGGCGTCATGATCGAGTCGCATATTAACGAGGGCCGCCAGGACGTGCCCCCCGCCGGCCCCTCCGCATTGAAACACGGCGTCAGCATCACCGACGCGTGTGTCGACTGGGAACGGACGGCCAAGATGCTCGAGCAGCTGGACGCGGCGGTGAAGAAGCGCCGGGAGTACTTGATTGAGAAGGGCATGGAGAGGCCGGCGGCGTTCAAGAGGGCCCAGGCTGAGCTGTAGGAAGATGGGCACGGAGGGTATAGGTGGGGGATGGGGTGAAAAACGTCCCTGCGCAGTGGACGATCCAAAAGTATTGTTCTGTCGCATTACTCTTTTTCTCTCTTTGTTATCTATTTCGATGCTAGATGTTTGCTACATCCTGTTTTATTTTTATTTTCTGCTCTCTCATGTACTTTGCATCTACAACATACCATAGCATATTGGATTTTTATTTCTTTCCTTCCTTCCATTGCACCGAGAGACCTGCCAGAGACTAAGCTTTCTTGCCACAACCATCTTATCTTATCGTTTGGGCGTCCCCGGTCTGCCACTGCTGGAGCCATATTGCGATCTTTACTCTTTCTTCGACCAGCACGACATGAAAGCAGTGTACAAAGAGCTCCATATAGCGAAACAACGTGCTTCTAGATGTCACATTCTCTCTCCTTCACGCCCATCTCGACGGCTCTGCCCCTTGAGATCATCGAGCACATCCTCGAGTACATCGGGGAAGACAGCGACGAAAATACACTGCGCGCATGTTCGCTTGCCTCTCACCGCCTCCTACACGGCTCCAGGAAAGTCAACCTCCTGTCTACAAGGTGCTCTACTCTATGTCCGCCGTGTGCACATCGCGTCTTGTTGCCAACGGTGGCTCGATGATTCGCCACTCCTCGAAGATTCACCACTCCCCGCGACTTTACTCAACATCGTAGTTTCCAAGGGGCGGCTCACGACGTTCGAGCTGCAGCGCAGCGGCCAGGTGACGATCCACTGGGCCAAGCTCCATTCGCTCCTGCGACAGGCTGTCTGTATCGTCCTTCGCCAGAAAACGGTGATAGACCTCCGCCTGGGGGGCATACGCAATATACCTCTGGGACCTGTAGTCTTGCTCTGCCAGGGCATCAGGAGGCTCACCCTCGATTATACGACCTTCGTGCTCCCAGAGACGACGATCATGGCCAACGTGGCGTACGAATGATCGCGCGGACCTGCTAACTACAAACTCGGATCTAAATCTATCGTCGAAGGAGTATCCCTCTCGAGGTGCGCGATTACGATCTCGCGGATATTGCACAACAGGCTGCCGGCTCTCTGGGTCCCGTTTACGCTCGTCAGCGCTCGTTTAATGAGGATTGAGCTCTTCGACACGGACTACGAAAAGAATGGCGTTGTTCCTGAAGATTATACGTTGTCCTTACGGGATATCATTAGCGGCGCCGCAAACACGCTTGAGAGGTTGGAACTGATCCAAACCAGAGTCCTTCTTGCATTGCTCTCCAACACTCCACTTCCAGGTGAGTACTGCCTCGGTTGCTTCATCTATTCACTGGGCCGGTTTTCTCATTTCCCTTTAATCGCAGGGTCGGGCAATAGTGTCGAATATACAGCTGTCCTCACAAGCCTCCTCCGCCTGGCAAATTTTGTCTTCACCATTCGTTTTCCAACGGAAGACAATATGTAGTGCTGATCGTGATTATACGTCACTCTCTGACTACGGATCGGTCAATATGGAGAATATGACAACGATGACTATTATCTTTTCAATGATGCTGATGACCATTCTGAGATTCATGTTCTTGTATGAAATCAGCGGCGAGGACGACGAGGACGAGGGAGAGCGTGGTAATGGCGATGGTGTCGAAAACGAGGACAACGAGGAAGAGGTAGGTGATGGCGAAGACGTAGGAACGATGACAGCCAAGATGATAGTTACGAAGGCATCGATTACAGGGATAATTTTACAACACTAGGGATCGAGGAGCCCGATCTACGGATCTATGAATTAATGCGATACAATATTCACGAGATAGAATATCTACTTGCGCTCTTGAAGGGGCGCTTCAAGCGCACTCGACAGTGCTGACGGATTTTGCATCTCCGTTGCAGACTCAGTCAGGCCCTAGGGTCTGGCACATCGCCTATATGTGATAATTTATGATCAGTGTGAGTATCCCTGTGACAGGAAACCGCAAATTTGAATTGAGCTAGAGTGTAAAAGGTCCAAGGGCAATCCGCAACTAGTTCGAATTGCCTTTTATAGCATTCTAATTCCTTTTTATATCATCTCGAACTGAAGAAGCACACGAGGCTTCTCGACGGTAATCCAGGCCCGGTGATGGAATCAGTAGCAGTCGCGTTGTTGTGCGCCTGTTGTGCACTGCTGGAGAAAACGACATTGGCCACCACGAACAGCGCCCACAGGCTACACGATGACCACCACCACCACCACAATCCACCAGGCGCTATGTCGAACATGGTGGTGGGACACCATGGAAGAACATCAAAGAACCTTTCACGAGGGTGGTACAGGAGAGGTATAGTCTTTATACTTCTATGCATCGTGTGGTTGTGAATTGGACAAACCTGACGAGGAACTTTGCAGATCGTCTCCAAGGCAGATTTTCGTATCTGGCTCGGCGTGCATTGAGTGGAACTATGCCGATCTATAGGCTCAGAGATATGAGACGATTCCAAAAGGCTGTGTTGAAGAATTGAAACCTCAAGGGATTTTCCCTTCCCTGTCGCCCAGGCCGAGATTCCTGTCGAGTTCAGGATTATTAAGAGGGATATTCCACGCTTTCAGAATATTACGAGGCAGTTCATCGGTATGATCAACGAGGACGTTCTTCTCAAAAGCGCCTTCAGAACACGGAGCGTCATCCTGATACTCAGGGTGGGAGAATTCGTAACTCAGTGGGACGAAGAACGACGCACCGATGCACCGAAGTCGCATAAGAGCAGATATCGTTTGAGCCTAACTTTCTCGGAGCCTCCGTACCCTGGGATGGACGAATGGAAGTATGAGGTCACGATGGCGCCGAAGCAGGTCCGACAATGGGAGATGATTTGTGCCCTTGACATTGAACCGAGTAACTGTCAGCATGTATCATTGCATAGGGTAACTTCAAGTACCTTTGAGACACGGCAGCAGTGATCTCTCGTTTGTCCTCCCTGCAATATACGTTTGTGCATCGGTTCAAAGATGAGATAGATATAGGTATTTACCCTTGATAAAATTGGGGATTCAAGGTAGCGTAAAATCTCCAAGTCCCGAAGTGCCCATGCCCCCCGTGGGATAGAAATAGCTGGACGGGGGCAGCATCGAATACATTCCTCAAGTTCGTAAGATCGAGGTTTGAGGAGCCGGGACTTTCACCGTCGTAGGATGGCTAGATTTGGCGAATTTAATGATGCATATGTGGATACGGTGAAAAGGACAGTAGTGAGATCGTATTGTGGGTAGTCGAGTGGACTTGAGGAGAGGTTGCAGCGTGAGAGCTAGCTTGCAAGTAAGATTTATTAGAAAAAGTCACCAAAACGCTGAAGGGCACCCTACGAGGTTAGCTACACGTCCACCTTCGACACCCCGCTCTCTGGATGAACAGATTCTGCTTGAAGCTTAGTCGCTGCGAGGTCCTAAGGTACGGGAGGGAAACAGGTCAGAGGCTACGTTCAAGTGAATATGCCTGCGTAGCGCTTAGTGCTTAGATGCAACCCAGAGGTCGTTATGCGGGAGGCGCTCGGAGGCAAAGAACGAATTCAAACTCCGCGACGCGCTTCTGCCATCTCAGCCCACCACCGCCAGACTTCCAAGATAACAGCAGCCTCTGCAATCTGACGCACTCGTAAACACTTCGCGAATACAGGTCCGTGAGTTCAACTGCATGCGGTCTGTGGAGGCGAAGCTGAATTACTGAACACGGAAGCTGGGCCTCTGCAGGCAATCAGGCACCCCATGCTGGTTTTAATTGAATAATTCTCTGGCCTACAACCCTAGAACGAGGGGGTCAATGGGAAAATAAGACCGCATCGGGATTCGAAGAAGCGCGTTTGTTTAATGGTGTGCGTGAGAAGTGAGTGCCGGGCGGCGCGGGCTTAGCCTTCCCAGTTGGAGTCCTTCAGGACAAGACTTTTCGCGGCATGCACACCTTCCTTCGTTCACCCGCATGTCTCGTCCATCTCGCAGGCAGGTGTACCAACCAGCTCCCCAGTACGCTGCTGTCCCCCAAAGTCCGCCTCGTGGTAATTCGTACGCATACCGGCAACAGCAACCGCAACCTTACGTAGGCGGCCCGCGCCCCGTTCGATCGTCTTCAGCGAACAGCAATAATCGAAATAGTCGGCAGCAAGTGCAGCATTCGCGCAATGCTGTTGTGTCAGGAGTCGCGACAGGGAATATTGGAGCAGGATATGGACCGTATTCCGTATGTCCTTTTCGATCCACCCAGGAACCATTGCGTTAACCCGTCCGAATTATTATATTAAACAAGTATCGCCCTGAGGAAGCACACCGAACTGGCGTCTACAACGGGTCACGATTTCGAGCGAATCCTTCAGTAACGGACCACCCAACACGAGGAAAGGCGCCGACTCCCGCGCCGCCAACGACAACAACCGTCCCGCAATATATGTGGGATAAAGACCAAGACCCCGATGACGCTCTCCACAATCCTGATCCCCGTGGTGACTACTACAGTTTTTCGCTAATATCTGCAAGAGGATGGATCAACGTCGGAGCGGTCCTTGTGTTGATCACAGGACTTCTCGCTCTTTTTCTGGGATACCCACTCCTTTGGCATTATACTCATCTTCCCTCGCCCATCGTTGGGTTTAACGCTGGTGGGATTAATGGAACTGGACAGATACCCATCTTTGAGAACTTTCCTCTATTGGTTGACAACGATACACCAGATTCTGCTCTGACGCGAATAGGCTGGGATGGAAAGCCTTATGATCTGGTCTTCAGCGACGAGTTCAACACAGACGGGCGAACATTCTACCCAGGAGATGATCCTTATTGGGAAGCACTAGATTTCCACTATTGGTGTGTGCGACTCGCACCTCTTTCCTTTAGTTGCTGACATTAAGTAGGCCTACTGGTGATATAGAATGGTATGATCCATCAGTAGGTCTTGGCCTCATATCTTGACACGATCGAGGGATCGACAAATCCTCTTCGCAGGCCATAACCACACAAGGAGGGAAGCTGGTCATAACCATGTCCGAGAAAAGCTCTCATGGCTTGAACTTCGAGAGTGGTATGGGTGGTTTCCCAGAGGCTATCGCCATCTCTGACGCTGCTCTTCTGCAAGGAATGCTTGCTTCCTGGAATAAGATGTGTTTTACTACAGGGTATATTGAGGTCTCCATCAGCATGCCTGGTAGCCCATCGGCTCCTGGACTATGGCCCGGTGAGCTTGGTGACTTTCTCGAACCTTGGGACAAAACTGACTTCGGATAGGTGCATGGACGTTGGGAAATCTGGTACACATGAACGAGCCTACTTTTAATCTCCTTGGCTGCTAACCGACGTATTAGGGACGAGCAGGTTACGGAGCAACGACTCAAGGGACGTGGCCGTACAGCTACGACGCTTGCGATCTCGGAACGTTTCCCAACCAGACGACGACGGACGACCAACCCGCTGCAGCACTCACGGGTGGAGAAGGCGGCTCTCCGTTAAGCTTTCTACCCGGCCAAAAGCTGTCTGCCTGTACTTGTCCTGGGAGCGATCACCCTGGACCAGCAGTAAATGTGGGCAGAGGCGTACCCGAAATCGACATCATCGAGACGACGATCGACACGGACAGGATGCAAGGCGAGGTCTCTCAAAGTTTCCAAGTAGCTCCTTTCGATATAGGCTACAACTGGATCGATACGCCGCCAGCGTCGACGGTTTACAATCCGAACATCACTCGTGTAAACTCGTACAAAGGTAATCAGCTCCAAGAAACTGCGTCCCATCTCACCTACATCGACAATCGCTTCTATGCTGGCAACGAGTATGCTACTTATGGCTTCGAATATTGGTCGGACCGAAACAATCGGGAGGATGGCTATATAACATGGTTCTATGACGGACAACCAACTTGGACTGCTACTGCTGCCTCAGTTGGGTCGAATACGGAAGCCCGGATCAGTCGACGACTTATTTCTGAGGAACCGATGGTACGTCCTACCTTGGCTCACCCTTTTCTACCCCTCATACTTAGTTGGGCAGTATGTTATCCTCAATCTCGGGATGTCGCCTTCGTTTCAGCAGCCGGATTTCCAACATTTAAGGTTCCCCGTCTCAATGTACATTGACTACGTCCGGATATACCAGCGGCGAGGAATCGAGGATGGCCTTACTTGCAACCCACCTAGCATGCCAACATCGGATTACATTGCAAGGTATTCCACCCCTTCCTACCCTATTCCAATTTCTCAAAACAAAATCATAGCCATCTTGACGCGTATATGAATCCTGATCTAACGGAATGGAAACATGCGAATTATACCTTTCCACGGAATTCCCTTTACGATGGCTGTTGACCACCCTCACCCGCTTTCCAATGATGACCTTCATGTCTACATATTACTTGCATGACATATCACGATCAAAGTGTCATGTTAATCTTCACTAGCAGCTAACTCATGCGAACTTTGTAGCTACATCATCCTGCAGTAACATCATTGTTGGCGCAGTGGAAGAGAGAACTTGATATTTGGGCCTCCTGCAGAGGTCCTTACATACTGTACGTACCATGTATCTAGTAGCTTCTACAAATATCTACTAAATACTATACCTATACAAAGCTGTGCTACGATGACTAAGCTGCATTCCAGTATGTACGGGCGTCTACTCGAAGATCCGGGACAATGCCGGATTGCCCGATTCCAACAATCATAAACCCCTCCGAAACCCTTGCCTACCCTCAATCATGAAGTCCCAACATTACCGAGACTTTTAAAATATCAAATTGTGAGTAAGGTTGAGATTGAGTCGAGGGGTTACAAATGCATTGTTGTAGAACTACTGTACCTCCCGTGTGCCCTGATTCCAAGCCTCGGCCGCAAATACTGTAGGAGTTATCATGGCTCACCACGGGCCTGTCCTCGGTGGCAGCCTGTTGAGATGTGGGTTCATCAACATAACTTCAAACGACGGCAGAACTAGCGGTGTTGGAAAAATGCTTCAAATTTGTCGCCTACAAAGGCTAGCATTTGAGCCATGACCATCAGAATTCATCAACCATTATGTCAAAGGTGGTGGTGGGACACCGTCATGGAAGAGCACGGAGCAAACTTCTATGAAGACGGAACGGGGAAAGTGTGCCAAATTTTTCTCGTCTGTCATCCTCGTTCCTAAGGGAAGCCATGATACCTATTGGATAGATGGTCTCGATGGCCGACTTCAACATCTTCATTACCCTGTGCACGGAGTGGAACCATGCTCATCCTGGTCAAGCTGAACAAGTGGTCTATCAGTCTCCGTACGACCAAACCATCCCCCAGCTCAAGAAGCTCACCACAGGTTACATCGATATCAATGGCAGGATCCTCTTCGATGGCTCATCTGAGAAGCGCATCTTGATCTTGACCCTGAAGGCGACTTCCTTACACAGTGGAACGAGGAGTTCGAACCCAAGTACCCGAACCCGGCACCTAGGTTTCGGCTGAGTCTGACGTTCTCGACATCGCCATATCCGGGACCGGAGCATTGAAAGGATGAGAGAGGGCCATGGGTTCGCCAGTGGAACATGAACAGGTTCTGCTCCGTTCGAATAGGGAACTCGTCATCGGGTGTATTACGGTGTAGCCCAGCCGATAGAGTACACGTCAGAATTTAGTCCTTTCCTTCAGCTTCGCGATGCCCTCGTCTTTTAATTTCGCGTTGAGGGAATTCCATATTTGTTTCGCGTATTTTTCGCCCTCCTACAGCGTTTGGGAGTTAATTAATCAAAAGACGCGAAAGATATAGGTATTCACCTTGATAAAGTCGGTCGTTTGAGGTAGCGTAAATTCTCCACTCCCCAAAGTGCGCATGCCTTGCAGGCTGGTCGATCCCTCAGATTCGAATGCGAACATCAGTAGCAGCCGGGCCTGTGTTGCAGCTTCTTCTTGCGAGGTGGCATCAAGGAAGTGGACCGGCGGTACCTGGGGCGTGTCCTCGTCAGAGGAAAGAAAGACGGAAGTTCAGGCAAGACGTACAATATTCAAGGTGACGCAAATAGGCCATCGCGACTGGCCATCGAGGGGTTCGCCTTCGTCCCAGTAGTCAGGTAGTTCGAAGTCTGTCGCCTGCTGCTGGATCGACCGTGTATCGAACCCACTACCTCCCTCTTCGTCCAGATCCATATCGCCTTTCCACGATTCTCCAGAAGCAGCTAGGGAACCAACCACACTCGATGTGCCCTTACGCGCTTTGTATTCGACGTTTCGCGTTCGTGGTACTTTCGTGTCGCACAGGGCTGCGCGGGCAGCCATAAATAAGGCGTCGAATACGTTCCCCGCATCCGCAAGAACAACAAGATCAAGGTTGAGGAGCCAGGCCTTTTTCCCTCGTAGGATGGCTAGATTTGACGGATGTAGTGATGCATGTGTGAGGGTGGTCGAAATGACAGTAGTAAGGTCATATTGCAGGTCGTCGAGCGCGTTTGAGGAAAGATGGGAATAGGCAGCAGGGGAGCTGACTTGCAGGTAAGTTTTATCAGGAGAAAAAATCCTAGAAAAGAGGGTCTAGACCTTACCAGGTAACGGTACAAGCTACGCGACCACCTTCGACACCCTCGCTCCCTGGACGAATAGATTCTACTTCAAGCTTCGTTGCCGCAAGGATCTCTGTGCCTCCTGAACCGCCGTGGGGCTTGCGTCCAATGCTAAGGCGAGCACTTCCGTTCGCGAGAGGTGCAACGCCAGTTTCGAGCGAAATGGTACGAAAATCCGTCAGAGATCGGGTATCTGCGCGTGAAGGTGGATTTCCGAGCACGCCTGCCTGTATGTAGGATCGTTCGGCTTTGGATATCGAAATGGAGGTCATGGTAAGCGGGAGAAACCAATTCTAACTCCGCGACGCGCTCAGCTGCAAACAGTTTTCTCGCTAGCGTAAAGGAGCTTTTTATTCTACATCCGATCCAGATAGCGACGAGGTCTTCTGCCCACTCCCCAAAAGTGCTGAGAACCACATAATGTTGTCAGCTAATTGTCACGATATTGTACTATATTGTGAGCAGGTATTGCAGCCTCAGGGCGTTCAGCCGCGACGATATCTTATATAATGCAACGACCAAGTTCAAATGTCGAAACGTTAAAGACCCACTCTGAAAGCGTGACAGCGACGATGACGGTAATACAAAAAAAGGGAAAAGCAACTAGATAAACTAGGGTTTCCTGGGAGCTCACTTCAAACCCTTACTCCTTGAAGACATTGGCAAGGATATCACACCACTCCCACTGGCCTGCATGCTGCCCATCCTCGCCCTCCCCCTCGGCACAAGGGGTGCCTTGAAATCCTTTGTGTCGTAGTCCCAGGTCGCGAAAAGGCGAGCATCCGGGAGAACGGGCTTTTCAGGAGAGTCCTTTCCGTTCGCACCAGGGGCGTCCTTGGGTTTGGACGTAGCAGGTGTGGTTGGGACGGCATCGCCGCCAACAGATATCGCGTTAGCGTTCCATGGAGCCGGGGTACCGCTACCGTAGATGAGAGGCTTCGTTCCTCTGTAGAGGATTGGCGGATGTGATAAACGGCTCGTCCGAGCCAATATGGCAGGCTATGTGAGAGTACAAGTGAGAATGACGAAGTAGAAATGAAGAGGTAACCCTTACTGCAAGGACGTGACGGGCAAGGTCAGGCATTCGAGAAGTTTGTTGACTCACGAATGGAGCCAGGCGTTCTGGCCCAGATACAGGTCGTGGTATCGTCTGGGGCAGCTTTGGCTCTTTGTCTTTGCCATCTTTGCCCTTTTCACCCGGAACCTCCCCATTCGCGACAGGATACGAAGGCCCTATCGTGGCTACTCGTGGAGGACACGGCGCAACTGTCGCGAACAGAGAATCTGCTGTGGTCCAGCGTGGGTTTGTCTGTGAATCATGCATAAGAGCCATCGCAACTTTATGTCGTGACGGATTTAATGGGGGAAGCTCGCGCGGCGGGGGATGGGTGAGGATATAGTGGTAGGCTTGAAGTAAGGATTGTTCAACCTGCGGTGTCTGTAGGCGATGAGGGCGCGGAGGTATAGATGCAGGATTTGGTTGAGCAGGAAGGTGCCATTCTGGCACCGAGGATAGCGAGGATTGGGAATATGGTACTTGTACGAGGATGTCGGAGGCGGCCGCTGTCGTCAGCGACTGGGACAGGGTTGCAGCTGTTTTTTCTGCTGCAGCCTCGGCTATGTGGCCAGGAGGCATCATAGGTTGAGACTGAAGTGTGGGGTCGTGGTCTATGGGAGAGGGTGGCGTGTCGTCAGATACTGAAGGGAACGGTGGTAGGAAGTTGGGTATATGCTCGGGTGGCTCCCAGCCAGATCTTCTGGGTCGTTTCCGTCCGGGAGAGGACGGATTAGAAATAGGAGATAATGGTAGTGGAGGTGTTATGGGCCGTGATGGAGGTCGTTTTCGAGGAAGAGCGGATATTGCATCTAGGGAGTCGTCGATGTCCATGCCGTTCGTAAGTTGGAGATCTTCTGGATGCGATCCATCGTCTGTTTCCCCTTCTCCATCTTCTCCCGAGTCTTCTTCATCCTCAGAACCGAGCTCTTCGAGGAGGGGTGTAGGACATCGCATATACTCTAACGGTGTAGCATCATCGCGGTCTTGCCGCAATCCATCCGCGAGTTGGGCTGCAACAGATGAGAGAGAGAGAATACGCGTCGGAGTATGACATACACTTGAATTCTTGCAAATCTTCTACCCTCCTAGCAGAATAGAGAGCATAGCGATTCAATTCCTTGCCCTCGGTTGCACAATAATCGTCGAGCTCCTCCAAAGTGACTCCGAGCTCTTCCAGGGAGGCCAATGCATCTCGAACCGTCAGAGAGGACCTCCCAGCATGTTGGGCATACTTCGCACACGTTGCAGTGAGCAAGGAAAGGTAGCGTGAGAGGAGGTCGGTGAGCACGAGTGAAGCCTGGCTGGATGAACGGGAGAAGGCATGGGCGTGAAGCGTGCGCTGGGTGGCTGATTCAAGCAGTTTGTGAGCTCCGCTCTCCATGAGATGTTTCCACCGATGTTGATGGCGTACTAAGGGTTGAGGTCGTCGTCGGCGTCGGCGACGGGCACCTCGTTGAGGTGATGGTGGTTGAGTCTTAGAACGTTCCCACGCTGGCAGGTAAACAACACCAAAAGCATCACCACAATGATAGGAGTCGTTACCCTCCGACCACCATGTGTGGCCGCTTTGCATTACGCGTAGATGTACGTATGCCCACCACATTCCCTCTTCATCAGCTCAAGCTTCCTCAGAGACACCTAATACAGGAACTGGAGGGCTATGACGCTGAAGTTGACGAGTGGATCGACGAAGAAGAGTTTATTCCACGATACAACATCGCACCACGTACTCAAGCTCCAGTCATCAGGCATAGAGATCCTGGTCTTTCACAATCAACGAATAATGATAGCCATGTGGTCATACAGACTATGAAGTGGGGTCTAGTTCCACATTGGAGCAAGTTCGAGGACAAGACATTGAACACGACGAACGCGCGTTCAGAGAATCTTGTGGAAGGCGGTGGCATGTGGGCTAGTATTAAAGGGAAGAAAAGATGCGCAATACCATGTCAAGGGTGCGAAATGTTAATCTTGTATAGGCTCGTCGAGCTTACGAGAACACTACTAGATATTACGAATGGCTCACAAAAGGGAAGGACAAATTTCCTCACTTCACTAAGCGTAAAGATGGACGGTTACTTCTCATGGCCGGCCTCTACGACTCCGTCGTTCTAGAAGGTATTACGCCTTTTGCTATAATAGCAGTTTGCCTTGAAACATTCGGGCTCTGCATGCTCCAGGAAAAACCCTTTGGACGTTCACAGTCGTCACAACCGATGCGAATAAGGAGTTCTCCTGGTTGCACGATCGGCAGCCGGTCTTTCTGACGAATCATGATGCACTTTTTCGATGGCTAGACACTTCTTCTCAAGCATGGACGCCTGAGCTTTCGAAGATGGTTCAGCCGTATCACGACGCGTCCACACCGCTCGAATGGTACGCATCGCACCATGACCCATTACGCCACTCCAACTTGCTAACGCCATAGCTCAGTTATCAAGTCCCTAAGGAAGTTGGCAAAGTTGGCGGGGAGTCTTCAACCTTCATCGAACCCATCACCGGTCGCAAGGACGGGATTCAAGCGATGTTTTCTAAGCAAAGACAGACAATGCAAAGCTCTTCTCCGACAAAAACGCCTTCCGCAAAGAGAAGGCTCGAGTCAAGCCCTTCGTCAGAAAGAACAGATGGCCAACCGTCTCCTAAGAAGCAGCACAAAATGGACCATGGCAACGATTCAACGCAGCCTGAAAGTGTACGGGATGTCACCTGAAGTCCTCTCCTCCTTGTTTTGTTTGTCTGACCATGAGTTTGTTTCAGGCGAAGGCCGTGGTCATTGATGTCGATGTGCCTAGTTCATCGCAGGCTGACGGAAAGGCCAAAGTGAAGGGCTCACCGAAGAAGCGGAAGATGGTTAATGTGAGTAGCCAGCTTTCACTGCCCCTCCCAGTAGCTCCCAGTCCATTCACATTTTTGTTGGTCTCAGGCCCCTGCGGGAAATAAGAAGATTAGCTCGTTCTTCAGCAAATCCTAGTTCGACGTTCATTCTCTTTTGTTGCGTGGACTTTCTTTGTATGCTCGCGTTTTGAAGAAGGGTAATATATGTTCAGCAGGGTGATGTTTGTTGTATCCTGCTTCGGTGTGGTACAAATCCTGACGGCACCTGCCACCAAATCCGCACACTGTCGCCCTAAGATGAGAGGTGTCAGGAATTCATGTAGCAGACCTTGGGCCTATCGCATCGATGGCCTGGGGAATTGGCTTCGACAATTGCCATTTGACAATCCAAATAATGAACAGAGAACATCGTTATTCTACAATTACTGGCGACAATGAAATGAAAGTATCAAGCACTACCTCCACGCCCGACCGAACGAAGTAAGGAAGTGAGTGATTCCAGGTAGCGTTCAGCAGTGGTCCCGATACTCTGACGCTATCCCAGCATCTCGAAGTGCAGATGGCCAGCCTCTGCGTGGTTCTGCCAGCCTGGGTGCTGAGCACACACGCAAACTGCCAAGGCATTTCCGGGCTACGACGAGGTCAGCGACATTGGCGTGTTAACTGTGACATTCTTCACCCACCTCCGTCCAACCAAATATTTCATGGCTCTTCTTGAATTTCGGACCTGACAACTTCGAGTTGCAAGGGTGGGCCCTTCTGTTGTAGTGACTAACCCATCTGAGGGGGCCGCGACCCCGCGTCGTTTTTGGTTGATAGTCGGTCGGATCGTCGAGGATGACAATCTCGAACCAAGTCCAGCTAGCGTCCTCATCCGAGGCCGCCCAACCTTGGTCGCGAGAAATGGTGAATAACTGCAGGGAAGTGACGCTCCGAAGCCAGTCGGCATCGAGGGCCTTGCGAAGTCATTAACACTCTTATTGACCGGCATTTATAGGACTCGACATACCTGCGTCTTGAACCAGACTTTGGAAGTGATGTCGCTGCTATCAGCAGTAATGTAACATGAATCGCCAGATGAGATTTGGAATCTGGTTCGTGTGATGGTTGGGCAAGTGTGACGACTTGATGGCGTTGAGGGGCTGCACGTCCTTGAGGCACTATCTGTGGGACTTGTGCTAGCAGGGTCAACCGTTGAAGGGTCGGCAAGTGGCACGGTGCTAAGCAGTGGGTGGCCTAGAAATACCACAAGATTCCTTGCTCCGTCCAATGCCCTGAAAACCCATGAGCAAATATTTAGCTCGATCGAGTCACAATGGGTAACCTTACAAGAACTTCCGTAGCTCTTCTAGGATATTCATGTCGGACGCCGAGTCGCCGTAGTAATTGATAGTTACGTTCATTCCAGCTTGACCTAACTTCGGATTCGTCCAGATCTCTGGATAATCGAGTAAGCCGCTTACCTGCAGCACCCGGAATGTCGATCGACGTATGGTTAACGGTCGGCGCTTCAGTGGGTCTTGCCGTCTGAGCCTTAGGCGCTTGCGGGCTCTCCCCAGTGTTTGCTTCTAATTGGGACCTGACTTCTTTCTCTCCTTCTTGAAGAAGTCCTGAAGCCGGAGGTTGTGCGAGTTTACCGCTCTTTATCCTTTCTTGATTCTCTGGGGTGTTCTCCAAAATGTACAAAGACTGGTTTACATCCCCGTCGATCGAGAGAGGAGAAAGACTGGCATTGCAGCCAAGGGTGAGAGTTAATCCTGACTCTGGAGACATAATTCTGGGGTAGAGATAATGTAAGATGATCGAGATTCAGCTAGGTAAAAGAAATTCTCACTTGAAGGCGCTGCCTTCCGGGGTGACGCGCCAGAGTTGCGCGGTTTGCGACAGATGCAGGCCACCGTCCTGGCCCTTTGAGCTTAAATATTCCGCATTGTCGGCTGATACAATGGCAAATTTCCCGTTTTGCCTGTCTTCAAGTATCCACTATGGAAGTATTGGTCAATTTGTTGCACCGAATCAATGAATGAATTTCACCATTTGGTTCAGAGAACCATCGAACGGCCGAGAAGTAACTGTAGAACTACCATTATTCCGACATTCCTCTTCTATAAGGGGGAGAATAGACCTGTTCCTTGGTTTTCATCGAAGTTGAGGGAATCCTTGCTTGCGTTCACGATATACTGTGGGCCATCTCCCCAGGTATCAATCATCCCATCCATACTTAATATTCATTAATCAGAACAAGAACTCACAGAAGTTATAGATGGTATGAGTAACATCTCCGCCTCGTCCTCCGCTGCCACCATCGCCAGCTGACGGAATGGAAATGTCAAAGGTGAGCTCTGAGTGAAAGTAAAAAGGAGAACCACACCGGAGATCCTATTGTTTAGGGTGTTATGGTTATTCATCTGGTGCCCAGCTACATCGTTGTACTGGCCAATGTTGGCCGCTGCTCTGTCGCCTGGTTGTTCGAAAGGCATCGTAGGAGTCCTGAAATTTGTGGATCGCGGGAGGCACATGGATAAACCCCATTATAAGCACAGACGTTCGATAGAGACGGAGCGTCTAAGGGGAGCAGCACTTCTGGTGAACAACTATCTCTTCCCAGGCGTGAAGAGAGACGACCATTCATAACCGAGGGCCGCAGTAGTGGTATCAGAGGGGAATATGGCAATCTTGTGCTATCTGTCGATGCAACCGTCGGAGCCCTTCTGCGATGGGAATGATAAGGCAGAGGCTGATCTCCTTGAGGCTTGAGCTCATATTTATAGTAGGACTCGCTGGCATATTGATCAAGGGTTGCGGTACAAGCTTGAGGAATGGGGGGGGGTCTCGTATCTGGGGTCTATTACTCTTTTAGCGCGCGTCTACGAGGAAAGCGTCAAGGATACGTGCAATCGATAGTCGGAAATGTGATATCGATTTAATAGATACGGGAGAAGATGGATGAGCTTTAAATATCTTATCAGATGACGAGGTATCTCTACAGCATCTGTGGCGTCCATTTGTGGCTCCCTCCGCTCGGTAGCACTCGTGGCCGTGCTTCATACAATCGTGCTCGATTTGCTTTCATGCCTATCGCAGAAATCTGCAGCAGGTTCTCGTATAAGAGCAGTCATTCGCTTTTCGAGTGGCACTCACAGGTCGATTACACCCCACCGACAGCACTCACTCAAACAACCACAATGCCCTTCAACCAATCAGGCTCGCACGCTCAGGCCAACATCCAGACCTACAATGACGTTGCTGGCAACCAGACCAACACCACCAAGAGCACCAGCGTTGGCAACATATCTAGTAAGATTTTTGAATCGATGCTCGAATTTCACAGGGATCTCATCTGACGTGTCTTCTGGTAGCTGGAAGCGGCGGTCGAGGTGGAGATGCAGGACCGACCTTGTTCGGCGGATCCAAAACAACTGGTTCTGGCGGCGCAGGGGGAAGCGTCACCTTCAACTAACCCAGTCGAATGGTGAGCTACTTCATCCATTGAGAAGCCGCTATTTGTTGGGACTTATGAACCACTGATAAATCAGCTCCCATGACCTTGTTTCCGCCGTGTACTTCGTCTTGAAGTCCAGAGTACCCATTTGATACGACATTTATGTGAAATACATCGGAGAAAGCAATTTTGAGTCAACGTCACAAAGGTCACAAATTCTGCATTATGCATTCGCACATGACAGCGGGAGAGCGTCGCGGTAACCACTGTGCCCATAGCGCCGATCCGGCTCGTAGCCGAAACTTATCCCAATTTGGTATTGGGCGCTTAAATTAAGGCGACTCGGAAATTGTCGGGCAACTGGCCAGAAGGACGAACAAAATGCATTATAATATATATCTCAATGAATACAGGGTATTTTTTTTTCTGAAAAAAAAAGTATACATATGTAACGAGCTCACTGTGTCAGGACGTCCCCGATCTGCTCGACTCGGACACACTAGGAGCCTAATCAAGTATTTCCATATCCAGTTGCCCCGATTTTGCGTTATTAGCCCATCCTGGATTTTGGGCGCACACACGAACCCCCACTGCATTGCATGGCTACGCAATCGTGAGCATGCGCCAACAGAACAGCTTAAATTTTAGAAATCGTACCTCCAGCCAACTAAATATCTCGTGATCCCTCGTAAACTTGAGGCCCATCAGTCGTAAGGTCTCTGCATGTTCCTTTCTATTGTGGTGGCTTGTCCACGTGAGGGCTGGGCCTCCAGAAACAGCCTTCGGCTGCGTGTCAGCTGGGAACGCGAGGACGGCGAGCTCGAACCAGGCGCCACCGTTACAGTCCTCATCAATAATACATCCTTGGTCTCTGGAATTTGTGATCAGCCGTAGGGATGCAAGTTTCTCAAGCACGTCTTCTTCAAGTTTCTGGTCGACGCAAGGCTTTATTCTTTGGGGGGCAGAGAGGTGTTGAACGACGCGCTTACCTCAGTTGTAAACCAGATCTTAGACGTGATGGACGTGGACGACGAAGCTACATAGCAAGCACCTGTTGAAGCCGCTTGGGATTTGGAAGAACTCCTGAAAGGGATTCTTGGGGTTTGCATCGGGAAACGGGCCAAGGAGAGCTGGGTTCCGACAGTGCGCTGGTGAATGCGGCGACAGGTGGTGTGGGGGTCCCCATCGTTGGCGGACCCGTGAAGAAGATTAAATTCCTTCCGCCATCTGGCGACGCTCTGCACGACAGTCAACAGTTGCTTGTATAGGGCTAGAGCTCCCAAACGCGGCCTTACAAGAAGTTTTGGAGCCTCTCGAACGGATTGGAGCCGCCTTCTGGTTGCCCACCTCCGTAGTAATGAATGACAATGTTGACACCTCCAGTGTCTGTGGCTAATGGTTTTATTGTCGGCCAAACATCTGTTGAAATCGAAGAGCTCACTTGTTGTCTGGGTTGACGACGACTCTTGAGGGCTCCCGTTAGCCGTAGTAATCTTCTGAAGTTCCTTTGCTGTTCTAGGAGGGGGGCTTGGATCTGGACTACCTTGCCAACTTTTGATGATATCGTGGCTCTCGGGTTTAGCCTCCATGATCCGCAGAGACTGGTCAGGGTTGTCGGCAGATAGAGGAGATAGTCCGCCTTGTTCACTAAGCGTGACCGCTAAGGTAGAGCCTGGTTTCACGAGCCTGAAACGGGGGTTCAGTAGGCATGGTGTTCGTTCGCCAGTATAAAGTCACCAAATGCTTACTTGTAGGCAGGCCCGTCCGGGACACACTTCCATCGTTGTTCTTCTGTCCCAAGACGAAGCTCGTCAACGTCACCGTCCGCGCGCAAAAATTCCGCATTATCCACAGATACGACTGCGACTTGTCCATTGTCGCGTTCTTGAATCAGCCACTGTTTACGATAGAATGTGTATCATGAGCGTTGTGCTCGGAAGTAGAGGTGTGAAGTGCACCATTTGATTTATAAGGCCGCCGAACGGGTGAGAGGTGACTGTGGCATGAATTCTTTCAGCAGGCTACCACGGCGAATGCAGAGAATCGAAACTGGCATTTTCCACGGGATTCGTCGAAGTCAAGGGCTCTACCCTTCGAGTTCACGATGAACTGTGGCCCATCTGCGAGAGCGCCTATTTAGCCTAGCGCCGAAATGAAGGATCGGAGCAAGATCGGAGACGGAGAGCGTACAGAAGTGATTGATAATGGTGTGGTTGATATCGCCTCCTCTCCCTCCATTGCCGCCATTTCCAGCTGAATGAATCCACGGATGAGCTATTTGCGATATGAAGCATAGGAGAAGCACTCAGGTACTCACCGCTGAAGGTGTTGTGACGCGAGGCGTCAACGTTGTTTATTTGATCCCCAGCAACGTCGTTATAACAGTCGAAGTTCGCAGTCGCATTCGCTCCATCTTGCTGGAAAGGCATACTATGGTATGTCGGGGGACGTGGTGGGGACGGGATGGGGGTGGGACTGTTAAAGGGCTGGAAGAGATGTGCTAGACACCGCCCACTTTGTGATAGGGAATAAATATGTCCGAGTTCTCAGCGTCTATTTGTGAGGACGCATGAAGTAGGTTTAGGCTGCACCAAACAACGAGGACAGGTTGACCTGTGATGTTCCCGGCAGAATGCACTAAGAATCATATTTTCGTGACTAGGCGCTCATTCGGCGTAACCTTATTTTCGACCAGGCTAACACAGCATAATCCATCACTGACAACTACTTATGGAGGGTCCAAGAAGCCACGCACCAGTCGTCTGGCAGATCTTAGAAGTGTCTCGCCATTCCTGAATTCTCATGCCTTCGCTGCGATGTGGAAGGGCGTCGAGGACATGGCCTCCCGCCAAGTCCAGAACGTCCACCGCTCCGAGATCTATACGCATGCATACACCCTTTTTGTGGCCGCAAGAGGCGCCACCGTAACGACAGTGGAGAGTTGTGAGAGGTTGCGAGTTGGTTGTGCGAATTTCTTTCCCTTTCCTTCCTCTTTCAGGCAGACTCGATGTACTTAGAGTACTCGTGACAATCGCGTCCTGACGCGTCGAGTCGACGGCAACGCGTTCCTGGCATTCTCAGGTCATGTAATGCGCATCCTATTTGGAATGAAGGTCATGACCAAACAACGGGCGTATATAGTCGGCGAAAAAAAACTTTGGAGGATTGGCAAATCGCCCAAGCATGCCCGTGGACCCGACGACCTATCTCGACCCAAAGTCCGCCCTCGAGCACCTCAACACCTACAATCGCCGAGATGGGCTCTCTGTTGCGGAGCTCATGGATTCCCAGGTCCACGGCGGGCTAACGTACAACGATTTCCTCCTCCTTCCTGCCAGAATCGACTTTCCAGCATCTGCGGTCGCCACCGAAAGCCGCATCACTCGCAATGTCGTCCTCAAGACTCCATTCATGAGTAGCCCTATGGACACCGTCACCGAGAGCGAGATGGCCATCTCGATGGCGGTGAGCACCCTCTGGCTCCCTAGTCCGCATCGGATCTAAACTTTTCGGCCAGCTCTTGGGAGGCATTGGTGTTATCCACCACAATCAATCGGCAGAGTCACAGGCAGCCATGGTCCGCGCCGTCAAACGCCACGAGAATGGCTTCATTTCCGACCCTGTCGTTCTCTCGCCCACTCACCTCGTGGAGGACGTCCTGGACATCAAGGCAAGGCTTGGTTTTTGTGGTATCCCCATTACAGGTCTGTATTCTTATCATATCTTCATCCATCGGATGAATAATCTCTTTATAACCTTCGTTCTACCGAGCCAACGTGCATAATGCGCGTGATAGGCGGATACCTTTTACTTTCACTCTGATTTTCCCCGTGTTTATTTCGCTATTTTACTAATGCTGTTTGCTAGACTCGGGTGTCCTTGGTGGAAGGCTCGTCGGCATTGTCACCTCTCGCGACATCCAATTCCGCGACCCTGCGACCCCATTGTCCCAAGTCATGACCACGGATCTTGTCACGGCTCAACAGGGCATTACCCTGACTGAAGCTAACGACATTCTTCGTGACTCGAAGAAGGGCAAACTACCCATCGTCAACTCACAGGGACAACTCGTCTCCCTCCTAGCTCGTTCGGATCTCCTTAAGAACCAGTCCTATCCTCTTGCCTCCAAAAATCCCAGCACCAAACAACTCTACGCTGCCGCTGCCGTCGGCACACGTCCTTCCGACAGAGACCGTCTTGCACTTCTCGTCGATGCGGGCTTGGACATCATCATCCTCGATTCGTCCCAGGGCAATTCCATTTTTCAGGCGGAGATGATTGCATGGATCAAGTCGACATACCCCAAGCTTGAGGTCATCGCAGGGAATGTCGTGACGCGCGAGCAGGCTGCAGCTCTTATTGCCGCTGGTGCCGATGGCCTGCGCGTCGGCATGGGCTCTGGCTCCATCTGCATCACGCAGGAGGTCATGGCCGTCGGCCGCCCGCAGGCTACCGCTGTGTATGCCGTCTCTGAGTTCTCGAACAAGTTCGGCGTACCCATCATCGCAGACGGTGGTATCAGTAATGTTGGACACATCGTCAAGGCCCTTGCACTCGGTGCTGGTGCCGTCATGATGGGCGGGCTCCTCGCTGGCACAGAGGAAGCGCCGGGCGAGTACTTCTACCACGACGGCAAGCGCGTGAAGGCCTACCGTGGAATGGGCTCTCTCGAGGCTATGGAACAGGGACAAGCTACCAAGTCTGGGAATAATCCCCAGAAAGGCGGCAAGTACCCTACCCCGAAGAAGTCGACTACCGTGGAAAACGCGGCGACGTCCCGCTACTTCTCGGAGAGCAGCCCGATCAAGGTTGCGCAAGGCGTGTCGGGCGACGTGCAGGACAAGGGAAGTGTTAAGGCTTTCCTGCCATACCTTTACACGGGCGTGCAGCACTCGTTCCAGGATATTGGTGTCCGGAGCGTCGGCGAGCTCCGGAGCGGCGTGAAGGAGGGCACCGTCCGCTTCGAACTGAGGACCGCCAGCGCCCAGGTTGAAGGAGGCGTTCATGGCCTTAACTCGTACGTTTCTCTCTTCTTCCGTCTGATGCAGGTATACTAAACGCTGGTATTATGTAGGTATACGAAGCGCCTCTTCGCCCAGACTTAATGGGAAGCGTCTTCTTGTTTAGGTTTATCTGCACTTTTGTTTACGTCCTCAGTCTATCACCCATTGTAATACACCCATTCACCCGTAATCTCGTTCTCATTGGGGGACATTGAGGTCCGCCGCTCCACGCGCTCTCAGTTGGTTGTATCCTAAGGTACTTACTTAGAGACGAAGTGCTCTTGTCCACATCACGTGAAAGTTCGTGACAATTTCCGTGGAGCATCCCGGCAAATCCAAATTTTCACAAAATCTTTGCAAGGAAGTGCTTGATTTAAATTTTGAACATTTCCTTGGAAGAAATTTTGCGCAAAGTTGAGCCAAAAAAGTGCCCCAAGGGATTTACTTTCGGGCCCAAACACGACAATGATGGAAGTGACTCATCGTTTTGGCCGGAGTCACGGCAGAGTCACGGCATGTGATGTAGACAAGAGCACATCAGCTCTACCTTACGAAAAGCTCACACCCCCACCAGCGCCTCCCGCGCCACCGATGCTGCTTGTTCCAGCTGCTGAGCCGCCGTTCCCGCCAGTTCCAGCTAAGCACGAATGTCAGATATCACAAAGTACTCTATGATAGCCACAAATCATCGCACTGGTAATTGCTCCTGTTGTAAAAGTCTTCGTGACGATCGTCTGGTCTCCGGACACGCGAACGCTGCTGTCGTTGTTGGAGTCTGCAGTCGAAGTGGTGGTGTAGTTGTGTGACCCAATGGCGGAGGCCTGGGATGCTAGAAGGTAGTAAGTGTCTCTATATGTCCAGTATGTATTGACATGTCCGTGTACTTACAGATGTTGGCACGAGTCCAGTCTTGGTCCATGGTGCCTGTCACGTCTGTTTGGGAAGCTGGAGTTGAGGCAGGTCCTTGAACAAAGTTCTTCCCAAGGGTGCCACTTATACAATCCTGAGGCAGGTACACGTACTCGCCGTGCATCTCTCGAAATAGATTGAGCTTGGGGCATGCTTGTTCAGCGAGGCAAATCCTTCGGTATCACACGGTATCGATTTCATTCCATCGTTGGCCTGCAACATTCCATGAGGCACCCTCGCCAGATCCGCTATGTATGTCTCTGTGGATGTGCTAGGGCATACTCCTATAACGGAGGAGATAACACCCACGAGGACGCATCACTTACTTTACAGCTCCACTGCGCTTTGAAGGCTGACATGTACTTCCATGCTGGAGAAAGCATCCTCCGTGTTTAGCTTACAGCGCCGGCTGTGACGCCTCTCCCCAGACGTCCAAACCTGACGGCAATGGGATGCGTGGTTCCATTACAACGAACCTCCCCCCGTTGTCAGACGGCAGTGCAAGCATTGTCATACTTTGGGCACTGTTTCGTCTATGGTGTGCATGATCGTAAGTGGCCGTGTTGCCACCATGCTCTCGTGCTTCTAGCCTCGCAATCATGAGGATAAGGTTCGCATCATAGTTTGAGATGTGCTAATCAGCTAAATGCCAATATAGAATATCTTCAGGCGCTGACATCCAAGCCGGGGTCCTCATGACATAACCTGGAAGTGCTCGTCAGGCTAAACGCCGCTTCCTATGTGGAGAGATAACGTTCTGTCATCTCACAGTATCTCTCCGTGCCAGCTGCAGCTCATGCCTCCTAGATCACAGTTGATGGGAATAGCTTCGAAGGGCCAACGAGCTTTGGTTGTTTTAGGATATGATTATCGGATAGACGCCCATTTAGGCGCTATGCTCTCACGGCAGCCATATTCTGTATTCTTCAAGCACCATCTCCGTCGGAACGCCCCGAAAACGCCGTTTACTAGTACAATGTCCAGGTCGGTGGACAACCCCTTCGCCCTCTAATGGTATTGGCACTTGGAATGAAACCCAACAAACTCAATTCATCCGTGGCTTACCCCGTCCAAATCGAGATTTTATTACTACTCTAGTGCGTCGGACCATTCGAGTCACGGCCTGTTCTACGAGACATCTTATAATGGCATAAATGAGCGCATACCCACTCCTCCGACTCAAGACCATCGAATCTCATCTTGACAACATCAACTCAACTTTCGACATGCCTTTCAACCAGAACGGCGCTAATTCCACCGCGACCATTACAACGTACAACGACGTCGCTGGAAATCAAACCAACTGGGCCGGCGGCCACACAGACAATAGCACCACGACTACCAACACCAATAGCAACAACAAGACCGTTGGAGACATAACAGGTATGATTCCTTTCATCGCAGAATTGAGCGCCTCTCTGATGTTGGGTCGTAGGCACCGCCGGCGCCGGTACGGGTGGCGATGGAGGTGGTGCAGGTACTGGAGGTTCTGTCGGAGGCATCAGCTTTTAGACCCACGAGCATTATACGTACTTTCTTCCTCGAGAGTATTTCAGAGTGAACTCTTACATCCCTCGTTGTATCACAGAACCCAGTGGCCACTGAAGTTAATGACCCATACATTTTGCATCCTGCAGCCTGAAGTCCAAGTGCTAATCGTTGAGGTGTATGGCTGCGTCAGAATGAGTTGTATCAATTTTTTTATACGAATAAAATGCTGCAGGGAGTTATATTTGAATGCGTGAAATAAGCGCCGGAAGAACACGACGAGATCGATATCCATGCCAGGACGAGGGACAAATTGCTGAAAGTCACCGTACGATATTATTTCAGTTCACTAGGAATGACACGAGACTCTGGCGGCCAGGAAGGAGACCAGAATGTGAGAAAGAACTAGCGGGCCGCCCGCCCAGGGCAAGAACGACAAAGTTGGAGCATGACCACGCTTCCCGCTGTTCTATGCCCAAGTTCAATCATTGAAAAGGACTCTGACATACTTGCAATCGACATAATAGGCATTCCTTTTGGGCACACAACGGACAGGTATACGATCCGCTGACTCATCCAAGATTCTTCGAGCATTTAACAAGCATGATGTCAGGTCCTCCGAGTCTAGCTTCAGTGCATCCTGTCCATCCTTTCAAAGCTCTCCCCACCGGCGCTATCAAGAACTGGAGCTGCGCATGCGCGCTACTCGGCCGTCATCCTAGCTGATGATGCCGCTGTCAATATTTCTCAGCCTCCTTCAGGCCCGGCGGCCTGAGGTGAAGAACGAACGAAGCTTACTTAAGAGAACATAGGATAGGTTTTCTCAGAAGATACCGTGGTGCTCTGAAATCGAGTTGTCCATTCAGGCTGTCGTGATTGGCTTGGAGAGTATCAGAATTAACGGTGGGTGGACATTTTGATTTTGAAACACAATTTCTGTCGACGTCCGGTGCTGCCCATTGTTCAACGTCCAAAATTGGTTGGTAGTGGGAATCCTACGACAAAGACTTGCAAAGGAGCGTATAAAGTCTCTGGATTTCGGGTGTGAGTAACACGTATCCGCAGATTGCGCTTCAATCACTGAACACATTTCCGTCATGCCTTTCACCCAGCCCAGTGAAGGCGCCCGTGCAGAGTTCGATGTGTACAACGACGTTGCTGGGAATCAAACCAACGACAATAGGGCAATTAACAGCAACGACCGTATAAAAGGTAAGGCACTGAATTAGTGAGTGACTTGTAACTCAACAACTGTATTTTAGGTGGGAAGGGAGGGAAAGGAGCACGAGGTGGAGACGTCAACCTATAGGTACGAATGGAGTCGATATCCATGATCAATTCATTGAAATTTATCTACAGTTTCTTCTCAGCCCTTCAAAGGCGACCTGAGCCAGCTGGTCAGAGACTTCGAGCTATATTTTTGAATGAACCTATGGCTAAAATCAGACAAACAGTGGAACGTCGAAGCCCATCCGACCAACAATGCCCAATTAGCAGTTTCGTCTGCGGAAACTTGCGAGTATTTAACAGCGGACCCGAAGACCGGCGCATTGGCAATCTCTCCCACCGAACAACATTGGCAGGTCGTGAGAGATGGGCCCGGATACAAGTAAGGAGATGAGGCTTTTTCAACGACTGCGTTCTAATTTATGTTGCTCCACAAGGCTCGTTATGCCAGGGTCCAATTTGGCAATCACACTTGGCGACGTTGCGGGGCTAGTCTCTCTTTCTGACAAGGATACGAATCAGTCTTTGCACATTCTGGCGGACACAAAGGAGAATCGAGAGGCCATCAAGCAAGGTCGAATTGTTCCTCCACCCGTTCCTACGTCTGAAGAAACCGCAAAACCGGAACCGGCCCGAACTGCCCCTGCGCCTAATATGCCGGCGCCAATCAATAATCAGGCGCCAGTTGCTAGTAGTCAAGCGCCTGCCACACATCAATGTGAGTTCCTCGCTTTTCGGCTAGAAGCAAAGCTAAGTGATATAGGCTACGGAGGCGTAAATTTGACCATCAATCACTTGGGAGGACCGAGCGCACCAGCAGGTGACACATCTGCACTTGCAGAACTCCAGAAATTTCTGTGAGCGATTCATTCTTTTAGTCCATCATCAACGGCTGAAACGAAGAATTATTTTCAAGTGCGTCAGATGTCCGGACAAGGAATCTAGTTATTTTCCTCGGAACCCCCAGTCCGTTGGACTACCCCGTCCCTGCCAGATCCAGCACAGAAAAGTTTGATGAACTTGACGACTCGCCGGCTGCCCCTTTCCCGACGGGAAGTTCGGGCGAACCATATGAAGAACCTCTAAAACTACAACTTCCTTCTGCTGATTTCTGTCACGTAAAGGCCACTGACAGTGGTGTCGCTTCCAAAATCTGGTTCATGTCGAAAGTAAATATCCTTTAAACTTTCGAGGAGATCGGTTCAATGACCTAATCGATGACCAGGATTTTGACCAAGCCAGCCTTGGAATGCTTGTATCAGTGCAGCTGTCCACTGTTGCTCGTGACCAGGGCTTCTCTCCCTCGAGCGACGACGGTAGTTGGACCTGGTTCGAAATCGTCATCTTGACGTCTCCATTCAATCAGAGCCCGAAGATCGTCGGCGGACGCTCGCTCAAATGGTTCAGTCACTGCAATAAAAGGGCTGTTTCTTCCAACACCAAATTATGGGGGCCGAAGTTTGAGAAAAGTCATGAAATGTTCGAATATCTTGAGGTGGGTGGCATTTGTGCTCAATGCACCTGGTTAATGATGTTAGCTTGGGACTGCTAGCCCGGAAATATCCTTGTAGTTCGCGTCTGTGCTCAATACGAGCACTGGGAGAATTTCGCAGAAATCGGCCATTTGCACTTAGAGTTTCGAGCGCAAATTGGCAGCTGAAGATGCCCACAATGCTCTCTACATAGTTTCAGCTTGACTTTACGCAGCGGCTCTGAACCACTGCTTGATTTTTGAAGGCAATTTGATGTAATTTTTGCTATAAAGAAAGAGTGTGAAAGAGAAGGATTGGACGTGTATTTAACACGATTTGATATCGCTATTGTAACTTATTTCTCGTTGACCTCAAGGCTCTTGTTGGTTAGGGGCTTGGTTGGGTGTCCAGTCACCTCCAATGCGAGTTCCCTCGCTATTCTGGCCGCCCCACTCCTCGTTCCTGGACAGAACATGAGAAATTGATGTGACACTTGGGCAAATAATGGCACTTACGAATTAGGGTATCCTTGAGGTGCGTTGAGCTGTGCACGGCGTTGCGGTCCCTGAAAAAGATGAGAAAAGATTTCGGAACCATACTGAAGAGATTTCGCGCACATATGACCTAAGTCCGCGGCGACTAATGATGATCCCCGGTACACCACTAAAATCATTGTTGATGAGCAAATGTACATTGGATCGAGGGAGCAAAATTCTTACCGGGCCCATGCGTTGATCTGATCGGCGGTCGAGGGATTTTGACTATTTCCACCATAAGCCTCACCCATCTATCACCCAACTATGAGCGATCGAGATGGCCGAAATTATTGAAACACTTACCGGGTGCGTGTGGAAGTTGGCGACAAGGACGAATCCTGCAGGTGGCCGTCCTCCTGGATTGGATTCAGGGTCGTTCAGATTAATACCAGCTGCTCGGTTTGCAGGAGGACGAAGCTGGTGCATGGGAGTGGAACGAGTGAGCTGGGCACGACGAATGAAAATGCGTTGAGGATCTGCGTAGACGCTGCCTTGAGCTTTGACTCTAAGGTAGGGGCGAGTATCTGCTTACTCTGGGGGTCTGCGTAAATCCATCTGAGACAGTACAAGTTAGTCGACCTTAATAATAAGTACCGAAAGACAAGGAACATACCCTCCTGCCTCACGGGCAGTAGTAGGCGTATTGAACGAGTCGTTCCATGCAGACTAGACATCATCAAACGTCGTTCCAATCTGTCAGATGTAAACCGTACCTGGAAAGCCCTCAATACTTCAGGGGATTCGACAATTTCCCCAGCGGTGGGGCCCTCGGCTTGAGCGGGGTTCATCCACGCCAACGGATCCTGGGGGAAGTAGTTTGGCTGGGGACGGGGAAGCCAGAAAGCATTGCAATCTCCAGCTCGCTTCTCTAGGGAGGACCTTCTTGGCAGAGACATGTTCGCCGTGACCCTCACGTGGTGAGTCCGTACGCGCCCGAAGCTGGAGTGTCCCTGTGCCGAGTGCAGGACTGTGTTATTCGCAGCCGTGCCGTTCAGTTCGCGGGCGATGGACATGAGTCTGCTTCCACCTGGTGCTCATTTTAGGGTATCCAAATTGGAGGTTCCAGAAGGTGTGCAACATACCGCCGCAGTCCATGCAGCCTTTAGCATTGTAGTCCCAAGCTTTGTCAGGAGGACAAGGTGGAACTCCACAAGTGCTGTCTTGGGCCTCAAAAACACCTGAGAGGCATGGTCAATCAGGGAATTCCGCGGAGAATAGAAACGTGATCAGACCCCAGATACCGGCTTTGAAGGGTAGCAGCATTTTAGTTGATTCGGAAAGACCAAAAACCCCGAGACTTACTGATATGCTTCTCGCATTTGCTTGGAGGAGAATGGGTCAAAAAAGAATTCGAAAAAGACAGGCATGGACTCACGTCGGTTTCGAGAAGTATTCATCTTCCACTTCGTGGTCACGAACCGCGCAAGCATCCTCCCAGGAACCGATGATGTCGAAGAGCTTACTCGAATATTCGCGCTTTCCTAGAGTGTCGGCACAACCGTTGTCCTGACGAAATTGTGTAAGTCCAAGTGCGTGTGAGGTGAAACCTAATTCGAACCTTGAGATCTCCCCACTTCCCTGCACATCTGGTACGAAATCAGTCAGTATTATTTCCGACAACCACATTTTGCTTACGACGAATCCTCAATGTGCCACACTGGCCGAACGTCTCAGTAAAAGAGGATGTTGGAGCTGCAGAGCACTCACCTCCCCACGCCCCGAAAAGGCCTTTATCATCGCAATAGTTCGGGCTATCATACCTGCGTCCGTTGATGGTGTTTGGTGTAGTGGTGCACATCGTCATCCAGTCGACGCCTGAACTGATATCCCAGAGCCGGCTGTACCATTTTCTTACACCTATGTGTCCTGTATGAACTAGAGAATGATATCGGAGGAACAGGCGACCTACCGAACGCCGTGCAGCCGTCATTGGCATTTGACCCCCAGTTCGGTTTGCAATGCGAGTCCTCGCTGCTGACATACCACTTGCCGATCATACCCCCTGTAAAACCCTACGACGAGACTGCGTTGGCGATGATGGCCGATTTCGTTGGGACGACGCACCTTGTCTTCGCATGCATCCGGAGTGTTGTAGACAACTCCCTTGATGGTAATAGGACTCGCTTCACAGGCCTCTTTCCAGTCCATGCCACCCGGTACTGTTTGCCATCATGAGTAATTACGTCAGACGGATTCCTGTTGAATTGACTTACTATTCCATAAACGGGCGCTGTAGATGCCTTTGAATGTCATCGTTAGAACAAGAGAAGCCACAAATCAGAATGGGCCAACGTACGAGTGCCGTAGCTTTTACAAGTTCCAGCCTTGGGCACCTCCCAGAGCGTCTTCAATGTGGAACTTCCATCAGTGACCGGGAGTGCTGTTCCAGGAACAGAATTCGCTACGAGGGGTGAATCGGTATGGGTGAAAGATATGCACGGGCGACGGTTGCCTACATTTCGGAATTTCTTGATCAATTGACCAGATCATCGTCTGGAAGTAGCTCTCTCAACAGCCGCATTGCAAAGAGTGAGGGTGCACTTACTCCTCCGAAGCATGTCTTAGCCTGAAATACTTGCATCAGCTGAAGCTTGGTTGAAGAGTGACAGCAGACGCACCGCAAAATCAGTCTTCGCTTTCCATGTGCCCTCGTCATCAAAAGTGATCAAATCGCCCTTGTAATCTAGAGAAAAGGTAAGCCAGAGGGTCATTAAGCGTTGGCAACTTGAAATTAACGCACTGAACCATCGCGTTTCTGATCTCTACGAATAGCCTTGAGGTACGCACGAAGAGTTACAAAGAACCATGAACGTACCTTGTCGTGCACGGGACGAATGTCGGCATCTATCATGACATTGTCGATCTCAAAGTTAGCAAGGACGCCACCTAAAGAAGTATAATCAGCCTTAATGCGCACGAAAGAGATAATCAATAATACTGCTTACTTTCGCCAGTGCATTCGCCCTTGGTACCTCCTCCCGTCATGTCACAATTGTATCCAGCACAGGTTGAGTCCTCTAGCTTGTAGCTGCGACCGTACCATGCAAGACCGAGGTTGACTTGTTTCAGATCGACACCAGCTTTCACGTATAGCAAAGCACTATCGACCATGTCCTGGAGCGAGCTCTGTGGTTGCGCAGTGGAGTTCGAAGTCTCGATCACGGCGTCCCAGCTTAACGAAAAAGGTCAGGCTGCAGATCTAGACTAACAGAAGAGAGATTACGAACGGCCCGTCTACAGAACATTCTCAGTTCAAGGTCATACTCCGTAATATAGCGCAAGTAACTCACGATAATCGTAACTCATCATGTTGATAAAGTCGAGTTTAGGGGCGATTTTGTCCATTTCGAAGCCTTTCAAGAACCAATATCCAGCAGGCGTCGCGAGAGAAATTTCCGCCGATCCAAGACCGGCTCGCAACTCGTCGAAGAAGATGGTAAGGTTTGGGGTATCGTCAGGGGGTCCGTTTCGTTCGATTGAGGCGGGATACTCTGTCAGGTGAGTCAGAATACAAACAGACGTCCAGAGCCTCGAAGTACTTACCGAAGTCGATGTCAATTCCGGCGATTTTATAATCGGCAATAAATGCCTTGGCCGACGCGATAAACGTAGCACGGTTTGCGGCGCTAGCTATCATGGTCGAAAAGCGGTCTTTAAGGGCGCCTTGAGAGAAAGTCCAACCACCGACAGCAATGAGGACTTTTGTTTGTGAACCAGCCTTGGTGACCAGTTGGCGCAGACGATCACCATCGGTCGCATCAGCAAACACAATTTTCATGTCGGCGTCGATCTCGGCGAAGGCATAACTAAGCTCATGAATATACGATAATTCGAAAGTCAGAAGGAGCTTACATGACGTGGCTTAAAGTTGAAAGATCAAGTTTATCGACCCCGACAGGGTTGCATTTACGAGCACCCGCCCAGCCTGCATAGTAGCCGACCTTGCGAGTGAGTTGACTACCGCCGCATGAGGGCAACGTCGCTTTGCCGCAGTTCGAAATGCTAGGATAATTGTCAACCAACGCGTAACCCAGCAGGACTGTACATACCAAGGGTCTCCGTTCGGCGCAGCGTTGCAGAATTCATCCGTCATGCCACAGAAACCGAATGCAGAGCAGCATGCCTTCAGAGGGCATTCACCACCACTAGGAGACTCGGGGCCGCATTGAAGATCGGGGTTGACCGGAATGGGTGGAGGGGTTCCAGAAGAGACACAAAGAGTGAAATCTAGAGGGCAAGGGGTGTGAGATACGAGTCGAACATAGGAAATTGCACTCTCACCAAGTTGGAGGCTGGCGCAACCTTTCCATTTGTACGTCTGAAATCATGGCCTGAATGAGCTCAAGGCACTGGCACAGAACTTTCGACATACGTTTGCGTTGAACTGCTCAATCTGAGCAGCCGTAATACCGAACTTAGTTCCAATGAGAGCACAATAGTCACCAGAAATCGTCTGACACAATCGACGAAGTGAGTTTCCACAATCCTCTCAAGGACAACGTCATAGAGTCACCGTGTAAGTCTTGCACGATCCATCAGGATTGGGCTGAGGTGCAGTGGACGGAAGGTCTCCGGCAGTGATGCATAACTTTTGGCCAAGTTGAAGAGCGCCACAATTCAAACCAGGGTTGAATTGGATGAGCTGATCGGTGTTGATACTGGCAGCTACGGCGATATCCCAACTAACAGAGGGCTTTCAGTAACAATAGCCACACTCGTGAGTCGTCGAGGAAGAACACTTACCAAGTGCTGTAAGGAGAACCAACAGTCGCGGTAACGCACTCGGCCGCGCTGGCTTTGTGGATGAGAAAAGACAGTAGGATGGCCCCAAGAATGGCGGCCATGTTGGCGAGGGGTAAAGACTGAGCGAAACAGGAACAGGCGTCTGACGTTTTATGTCTGGACCTCCAAAACGGTGCCTCTCAAAGTAGAGAGATTGAGGGTGTGTCATGTGGAAGCAATCTTGAAAACGCTTGGGAGGAAGTGAAATCTTTCTGCATGCCGGCCACCATTCTGCAGGTACGTAGCTGAAAGCATCCAGACAAAGCGGGGAGTTCACAAAATGATTTTGTCCTCATTCGGCAGCCGTTATGAGGAAGCGCGGGGACAAACACGGAAGAAGATTGACGGGCGAATTCGAAATTAAGTTTGACGAGACCGAGACCCATCTCTTCGACTTTCTGATCCCCCTACCAAACGATGAGAAAGGTCGATCTTCTCTGTTACTTTTTGCGAGGTACAAAGCAAGTTCAGAGAAGAAAGGCTTCGGAGAAACGGCTATCGGGAGAAGTTTCTTCACGTCAAAGCCTGAATCCGACGTCAAAGGAGCCTTCGCATCTGATATACATTACATCTGATATATTATTATATGACTTGGCAAGTCACTCACAGGTTTCCGTCAACCCACACGGGTGAAAATTACAACATCCAGAGAGAAGCTTTCATTCCTCAATGACGCAAACAAGGGGTCGGTTGGCTGGATCTCGTGGTCGCGCGGAAGCGCTCGGGATTGCATCCCGAGTGCTGTATGCACCCGACAAGCAGGTCGGGTGCGACGGTGATTCCAGGTTTCACGATAATGTCTTGTGGTTGATCAGCTGGAAGACAGGTAATAAAAAAAGCATCCGCATCTTACGTAGAGAGTCGTCCCGGAACGCTAAGCCCAATCTCTGACAACCTATCATGATCTCCCAGAATCATATTCAACACGGACGCGGCACGATATAAGACCGGGGCATCCTATGTACTTTAACGACCTGACAGGTAACGAGTCTGACGAATCTTAACCATGGGCCCCGAAGGAGAATGAAAGGCGTACATATGAGCTCGACAGATATCCAAAAGGTGGCCAAAGTTCAACCTAAACTTCATGTTGCCATCTTATGTACTCTATGGTGGTTGTAGTGGGTAGTTGAGCGCTGAAATTCGTCATGAAAGGAGGTAAGGCGGGTGAGCGCTCGACCCGATTGTTTTCTGAGGTAGCCTCGTGACGGTTGGTGGAAGAGCGTAACAAGAAGTTCGATGCCGTTGACGTCGGAGGGAATCCGACCCTGCCAAACCAGTAATTTGCCCCTATTTAACACGACCAGCAACAAAATCACTTTGCTTTAAATCAACGATTTCAACACACGTCCAATTCAGATTGCAAGATGAAAATGAGCCAAAAAAGCATGGCACTGCGGTAGATGGTAGACATACTCTTCTATACCGACATTTGACACCGATAACATAGGCATTTGCCACGAGAGAGATTAAATCAGACTACCAGAACTTCCCGCTGTTTCCTCCCCCTCCCAGTCCAGGTGCTCGCTTCTGACCCCACGCATCGAAGGCCGTCTGGAACTCCACAAATGTGTCTTCTCCTGTTATCGCGAAGATGATGCGGTCGAAGGAATCCTTGTACCTTGCATCAGGTGTCAGCAGCAAATGTGCCCAAATACGAGCAACCGTGGAGATGCTGTTGCGGAATACACCCGTACCGAAAGTACCCAGCACGAGGTTACGCACGCCCTCCCGTTCGAAGACATACAGAATGCGGCCCATGCGCTCCGACATCTCCTTTTCAATGCCTATCTCCGTCACATTGCCTGTGCCCGCCGTAGGCGCTGTTGCCGTGCTCCCACCAGTTGTCTGTCCTTTGCGTACCTCCCCCGCATTTACAGCTGCGCAGCTCAGCACGTCGATGTCAAATGGATGCAACCACTGCCCATCGTCGTCTCTGAAGAAAGTGGTCTTGGGAGAATAGATCATCGCGTGTGAGTAATATGCCGCGGCGTTTGCGGCGGACTCTCTCTTGTGCAGGTCGTAGAATTTTTCGGCTTCGGAGGTGCTGAGGGAACAGAAGAGAGTAGACGAACGGGCGAGGGATTCCTCTTGTGCATCAGCGCCATTCTTGAAGCCTCCTCCAGGTTTGGTGGCTGAGGCGAAATTTAGGACACCGGTGCGATTGGCAACAGGATCAGCTGGGAAGTTTTGGTAGGCATTGTCGAGCAAACGCGCAGCTTTGAGGGTAGAGATATGGAGCACGGAAATTTGGGTCGGAGGGGCATCGGCTCGGGACTTGGGAGCAGCTGACTTCGCAGCCGCCCAGCCTTTGACGATGGACGAATCATGTCCGTAGAACTTGGTGTTCTTCTTGAGATCTTTCACCCTGTCTTTGAGCGGGTAGTCGACGCCTCGGTAGCTGCATATGCCCTGGTCGATCGCGTATAGGGTCTCCTCGCCGATCTTGCGTAGCTCTGAGCGGCGCCCCTCTGCGTAGCGCCCACCATACTTGATCGCTGCCATCGTCGTCCTTCGTGTCGGGACTGATGTGGATGGGATAGCGGGTGGAATGTGTGGGATTGAGACGTACGGGAAAGTTGGGCGAGATTGAGACGATTGGGGACGTTGGGGACGAGACTGCTGATGTGGTCCGGTGGAATGCCCGACGACGGCGATAACTCCCAGGGAGGCGCCGACTACCAATGGGACCACGGGTACGAGCGGATCCATCGACTGTCGTTGTCCCTTGATCCTGCTTTCAAGAGCTGCTCCTGAAGTGTGAGGAGGGGAAGCTTGCGCCCACTGTTGTATGGTTGAGTACTTGAAGGTGTGATGCATCCCATTCCGCAAGGCAATGTAGGGCAGTGTACAGGCCGTCATTGCGGAGATCTCCGGATGGTGCCTTAATGGAGAAATTAACGCCGGTGCGATCGGCCACAGGCACGGGCGCTTAAATAAGTTCGGCCTAGCCAATGACCTACTGTAACAGATTGACGAGAAGTGCACTGTCCACGAAATAACTGAGCATATTATTCTGCACGGAATTTGGGGCTGCATACGAACAGAAGGGACGGCATGTGGAAGGGGCCTGTTTCAATCCGCGCCGAATCACGGAGGCTTGCTACTGGAGGACGTGCACGAAATGAGGTTGCTGCGGTGACCATTGTTGACGTGTTGACTGCATGATAAATTTCAATTGTAGCCTACGTCTGTAAGGTCGAGGACGAGACCCTGCCACAGAATTGTGTCTTTGACTCTTCCCTTTGCGGTGGTCACTCGGGCCGGAACTCCCTGGTACTATGATATTTCTCAGGTCTGGCTTTAACTAAAATATCACGCGTATTACCAGTATCTTCGAAGTCCCGACATAGCGCAACAATTACTTCGTTGGAGCCTAGGTGCAACACCCCTATCTTAGAAGGGTCACATCACGTGCCCACACAAGATCCCCGCCACGAAATTGAAGTTGCTTTCAAGTTGATTCCAAGATGTCTATTCCTCGCTTCATTCTCATAGCACCTAAACCTCCTGTCTCTCCAAAATACCCCACTAAGGCGTCTTTGTGCGATGCCTGGGCCGCAGCGATCAAGAAATACCTTGATGCGTCCATCCAGCCCCTGTTCACAGTCCTCGAGGGAAAGCTGCTGGATCTCGACCCAACGCAGCTCCAGTGCGACTGTATGGTCTCACCCGCGAACTCATTTGGTATCATGGACGGGGGGTGAGTGTAACAAGCTACTGTTTCGTATCCAACCTTACCTGAAGCCCGGCTCAAATCCCGTGCATCCGCAGATACGACCTCGAGCTCTCACGGGCGTTCAAACGGGGGAACGACGAGTGGGTCCTGACTAAACACGTCCAGCTCGCCCTGCGGGAGCAATGGAATGGATACGCGCCGCCCTCTACGTGCACAATAGTCCCATTACCCGCGGATATGGCTGGAGACGGCCACAATCCTTGGTCCGCGCGCAATCTTGCCGTCGTTCCCACAATGCGCACGCCCGAGGACGTATCTTGGCACCAGGACCTCGTCTACAACTCCATGTGGTCGCTGCTCGCCACGGTAGCACGGTGGAACGAGACTCATGCTGAGGAGAAGATCGAGCGTGTGCTGATGACAGGACTGGCTACAGGGCAGGGAGGTTTCACGGTAGAGAAGTGTGCGGAGCAAATGATGTTGGCTGTGAAGCATTTTACGGAAGGTCTTCCTGAACACTTTAAGTGGGACACGGTGATTCCACGCGACGAAGACATTAGGAAGACGTACACGTGAAGGCGCAACCTCCTTTCTTAGTCAAATAAATTGTCTGATTCAGAATCCCCGAATAGAGTATGTAAAGCGATATCCGTATCTCGTTTGAGAAATATCCTTCTTGTTCCCAGATATTTTCTCTCAAAGTTGCTTCCTGGTGCGTTCCTACTAGTCAAAGATGATCTGAAAATCATCGCCTTCGTCAGTTCGGTGAGCATGTATCGAGATGGAACATAACGTACGGAGGATGCAACCCCGTTCCACGCGTTGACGGTGCGCACTTTGCCGAGGACGACCTTAGTCAACAGAACAGCTTATCTGCCAGAAGAAAAGCCCTAAGTCTCGTTCGCCGCCAGAGAGGTGTAAATCCCTGGCCCGTCAATGAAGCTACGACGACAAGCGTGAACCCTCGTCGATGTTGTGCTAAAACACCCGCCTAATGGATTGGCAAGACTGGACTTGAAGCCTGTCATGCATGTCATCCTTTAGGTGGACACCTATTGAGCTTTCACTAGAGGTACAATGAATAGATATCATTAAATTGTAATGTAATACTTAACGAAACGAGAAAGGACGTTCGTCCAGATACTTATAAGTATAGGAAGAAGGATGTAAAATCAGAGGGACGGCTGCGCTTTTATGTATATAAACTAAGGAACTTCGCGTGTCGTACTGTAAGGCCTACGTAACCTGTGCTTGAAAAAAGCTGATCATTTGCAGTGAGAGTGACACACCCACTGTAAACACAGCGACGGGAATCATTATAGAAAGCGGGACGGAAACCCGATAGTGCGAATTCAGGACCAGGGTAATGGTAAATGCGATTATCCCCCCGAAAAACAGGCCTGGCCCTAGAAGAGGATTCCATTCGTGTCAGTGATAGGCTTCAGTGAAAGGTGTTGCACTGATACTCAGACGTGCGCACGAGTATGGAAATGAGACCCGGGAACCTGACCTTCGCTTCATGCTGGCTGTTTTTCAGCGGCACTTGAGAAGAAACGGGGGAACTCTCTGCATGCACAAGCACGATGAGAAGGTAGCCTGCGAGGGTTGCGCCAACGTTCATCCACGCAGAAGCACGGCACGACATCATCAGAGCTGGCGGCTGAAGGGCGGACTCGGAATCAAGACCAACAGGTAAGTTAAAGACTGAACAGATTGCAGACTATCTCTGGCATTTTGTGTAGTAAGCAGAGAGACAGACTCACCAGAGCGAGGGCTGCGCCTGGTATTGGCTGGTCGACAAAGGGCAATTTTGGAACGCCGCCTACATGAGACGTGAATGCGATAGTAGGGAGGGAGGGAAGACGGCGCTTAAAGGAATCCATGGTTAAGCGATTTCGAACCATCCAATGCTCCCAGCTGTCTTGAAATCTTCACCCTAAGGCTGCGGCGTGGGCTTATTCACTGTAGGCAGAGAGTCATAGAGGGAGAGTTTAGATGGGAGACAATTTGCGAAAGGCAATAAGATTGCAAATTGGCCCATGACGTCATATTCCTCTCACGAGGTTCTTTCTACGACTCACTCGTTGTCTAATTATAGGTAGTTGACTTTTCACAGCCGCCTTGCCACGGACCTTGTCTTGCCTCCTCCCATGTCTGTTCTCATTTCAAGCGGGCCTTCCCTCTAACCTGTCCGTTTCTCCTGGCTGCTCCCTGCGGCCGTTCTTCACCGGCGTTGCTCAAAAAACCTAACACCACCTCTACACCGGATTCTCGTCTTCCGTTGTGAGATCTTACCTGCTCTGGCTCCAATTCCACCTTCACATCTGTGATCAACTTCCTTGCGATCGATGCCTCTCTTCAGGCGTACGACGCCGTGGAGGGTGAAAAGTGGATAGAAAGTGTTTCTACTAGGGCGACTTTTGATGCTGTCTACATTCCCGTCTTGGGACCACACAAAGGACCCCACTTTTTTTTTTTTTTTTTTTTGTGTTTTGTTCTAGCCTGTCGGTACCCTTTCGGGTTCCATAATGGCCTTGTACTACTGGACTGCTACGCTACGCTCCTGGCCCCTGTGCCAGTTTCCGCCTGATTCTCCCATGGTTATCCCCAGCGCCTCCCGAGGCGCACCCCGAGTGCTCGCTCCCCGGAAGGACCCCACTTACAACGCATTGCCCAAAGATGGTCGTTGTGGTCGGACAGCTCGAGTGGGTCCGAGTCGAGGAGCCTCCCTGTGCTTGGGTGGCAGATTACCGGCACTGGAGCCCCTATTAGTAGGATTTCCACTTTGAGGCGCCTGACGGGCGGCGCCACGACCTCGCTCGCAGGTGGTACCTCGAGGTGGCGTTGCATTGCTAATAGCATCTTCGAGAATGCCGGCGCATGTTGGATAGCTCTTCCCATTCTTCGAATACTTGTTGGCACACCTGCAACAAGTGAAGTAGTAGTCCGACAGTGACGATAAAACGATGCGACGCACGATGCAAGTTGTCATGCCGGGACTGTACGGCGCTAGTGCAGCGGGAGGAATATAAGCACAGAAGCCGTTGCATCGACTCGCAATATTCTCGATGACAAGTAACAGTGGGAAACAGGCGCCTAACTTAAGCGAAGTGACTTGAGCCCTAAATAAGGCAGTTTTTTCCTAAGTAGACAAAATCGCCTGAACAACTGGTATTTCTAGGGCGGAACCCTCTGGTGTGTTGCTGCACAAGTGAGCTCCTCTTTCTAGTAGCCATTGAACAATGTAAAGGAATTCGAAAGCAACATAAGGAGATTGATTTATGACTCTACAAAAGTGAACGTGATGCGAAGAATGAAAGCAAGGTATACGAATGCGAATGGGTACATCCAACGACAACAGCAACAAATTCAAGGTAAGGAACACCGTGGAGGAGGTGCTAGGACGATCAAAATGTAATCAAGAATACAGGCCGGATGGCATCGTCTTGGTAAATAATCGTTTCGTTCAGTTGACCGTTCTGTCTATCAAAGACGACCTAAAAATCATCGCCTCCCTCAGTCCGCTAAGCGTGCATCCAGATGGAAATCAACGTACGGAGTGGAAACCTGGAGGGCACGACATCACTTCATTCCACGCGTTGACGGTACGCACTTTGCCGAGGACGACTTTGGTCAATAGGACAGCGCCTGTCCCGCCAGAGGAGTAGCTGTATGCCTTGTTAGCCGCCGAAGAGGTGTAGATCCCTGGCCCGAAGCTAAGACGATATGCGTCAGCCCTCGTAGACGTGACGCTAAATATAGATTGTACATACGCTCCGGTAGGATTGGCAAGACTTGTCTTGAAAGATGTCTTCAAGATGCAACAGAGTGCACACTGAGCATTGGAGCACAGTTGGGTGTTCCCGTTGGACCCTAGAGTGCATCTCCTTGTCGTACCGTGATAACGGAAGACTTCATTTCCGACGGTCTTCCTGGCAGAATCAGGTTCGTCATTAGGAAGTGCAAATCAGCGAAAGTGGAGCAAGGAAACAAACTTGTATCTATCGTAGGGTTGCAGGAAGTTCTTGTTCTCGATTATCTTGTAGACATTCCGAATTGCAGGCGGGGTGTTGACCTTCCACCCACTCTTGAATTTACTCTCCACTGTTGAAGATGCTTAAGCACTTCGAACAATGATCGATCAAGGAGACCAACCTAGCTCGTAGGTTGCGTGCCCACGCGGTGCCTCAAGTATGAGCGGTGTTATTTTGACTGAGAATGACTTGCAGGTTTTGCCACAAAGGTGAAAACGCTTGAACTTTGGTCGACTCTTACACAACAAGCAGGCGACCTTGGCGTTGTCGGCGCACGCCTTCCCACATTGGTTGTGTCCTGCGAGCTTCGGACGCCTATGACAATACTTGTTGGACCACATGGTGAGCACGACCCTCTTAATGAAATTACACGAGCAGTATTTGGAGGATGACTTACATCGCACATTGTTTTATCAGCAGCCCCCTGCCTGCACAACTTCTCAGCACAAGTTAATCCACATGTAACATAATTTGCGCTATAGCATGGCCTGGTCTGACACACCTAGAGTCATATCGATATCGATCAGATTGGGCGCTTAACGCAAAGACAAAGGAAGTTTCGCGTACAACACATGGATCGGTTGGAGGGGCGGGTGCAGGAGCAGGTCGATGAAGGGTGATTGTGCTAGTGTTCGCCTGGCTTCTGTTGAGATTTGCGGTGCTACTGCTTGCTTGCCCGCTCAAGTCGGCTCCCAGTGCCAAAGGTCGTGGTCGTGGTCGGACCGGACGAGGGGATCGGAGAGCCGCCGTGTGCTGGGCTAGATTACCGACGCTAGAGCTCGCGTTGGTAGGACTTGTGCTCTGAGGTGCCTGACTGACGTCGCTAAGAGCCAGGGGCGGCGGCCTGCTGGGTGTATGGGCGATGCCACGACTCCGCCCGCGGGTGGTACCACGAGGTGGCGTTGCATTGCCGATGGCTTCCTCGAGAACGCGGGCACAGGTGTTCCCGCACGTTGGATAACTCTTCCCATTCTTCGAGTATGGTGGTCTTTGTTGGCACACCTACAACAAGTGAAGCACCCGGTAGTGACGGTAGAAGGAGGTAACGCACGATGCAAGTTGTTACGCCGGGGTAGTAAGGTGCCGGTGCAGGAGGTATATCAGCTGGCGAGACGTCCTCGGTGAAGTCGAGATTGTCGTCGTCGTCGTCGTCGCCAAAGACATACTCGTTATCGCTAAGATCGCGTTGATCATCGTCGTCTGGGCTTGTGGCCCCGTAGCCTTGGAGGCTGGAAGAAGCATACATGAGAGTTGTGGACAGAGGGAGTGAGGAGTATCTGGGAATGTATGTGCGGCAGAAGTTTACATCCTGGACAGGCACACACGCCCTTACATCGAACACCCTCGATGACGGATGACAGTGGGGAACAGCCTTAAGGCCGCCAGCAGACGTCCAAATAGGGTAACGAGCGCCTAAAGAAGAGGTCACTTGACTGACGCAAGGCCTTATCACGCACATCTCCTGCACCGCCCTCTTTCTTCTTCTTCCCATACATGCAAGACAGGAAACTCGAGCCACAGCCCGCCATGACTCCCCCAGTTCCGAACGACCCCCAGCCCTATCCTTCCTCCGCGATGCAGGCCCTCGTAACGTCGCATCCAACAGGTTTCGCTGATCCACTCTCGCGACCAGAGACGAAGCTTTCCAGTAACCCCTTTACCGACCAGGATGGACTCTCAGATGAAGCTATTGCGAGGATACTTGATCAGACTCCTCCCTCAGACGGCGAGATGTCTCCCGATGAGGACGCGAACATGTCCGACGGGGATGGGTTCTATTCCATGACTGAGGACCCACAAATGCCAGGGGCGCTACACAACCCACCTAGCTATACGCCTACGCTTACTTCACCACCAAATCCTTCCACGTTACCTGGAAGCCACTGGAATGGCGGTCCACCCGAAAGTTCGCCTCACCAATTAATTCCATCCAGCACGTTCCGACCTGATCTTGAAGAAAATTGGCCGAACCTACCTTCCAAATCCGCCACTCGCAACGTTCTAGTAAAACCCAGTAGTCCTCAGTCTGCTTCAGGCGCTTCGAAGAATGGTGGATATAGACCAACCGCGTCCGATGCCTGTGCGGTACGCTCACGTTGTTATCTTCGCACTCTAGAGTTGATGTTAGATCTTTTATGCAGGTGTGCAACAAACGCCCTGTTCATGTAAAGTCCCAGAACTGGACATGCTCGATTGAATGCTCCCAAAAGATGCAAGATCTTCTCGGTAATGACCTGAAAGGAAAGGCTTCGTCGAGCTCTGCTGGCCGTCCGTACGTTGTTCAATCATCCGGGCCATCATATTGGAACTGGGGCTATAAATCAGCGCCGATCAAGATGTGTGAAGTACACTCTTTTTCTGTTCGCAACAACTTCCATGCCTAAATCACGCCTTTCTAGGTCTGTAAAACTCGCCCCCAGTATCAAAAGGGTGGCAAGACCTACCCCACCTGCGGTCTCACCTGCGCCTCTAAATATAACCCATACAATGTGGAGGTGTGCGACGTGAGTGTGCCCTGCACGTTCCAGGACAAGTGTTAACCCCCTAGCTCAGTTCTGCAAACAACGACCCAAATTAGTGGTCAACGGCAAGAAATATCCCCAGTGCGGTAGGACATGCAGAGACAAAGCCCAAGCTGGTACGTGCTTTGCCCGGCCTCGCGTCCTCGACCTAATATCCTTCACACCAGCCCTTGCGACTGCGGCGAACTCGGCGGCAGGATCGTGCACGACATGTCCTATTTGCTGGAGATTGCCGGGTCATTCGACCTCTGCAGAAGGCTACTGTTCGAAGGCTTGCGACGCAATAGCAGAAGCGAAGGCACCTGTCCTGATCGAGCTTCCTCGCGGGCACGTCGCGTTTAAGAAAGGTCCGTCAATACTTGTTGAAATATGATAGGCCATTCAGTTGTGGGACAGCTGCGGAGATCTTCTCGGCGGCGTGGAAGCAGAGGGCTGCGCCCTGCCCGACTGTGAAGAAGATCTTCAGAGTCAAGGTCAAGGCATCTGCCTTGGGAGAATACGATGTGCACAAGTACGTGTACTCACCCACTCGTCCAGCCTGCTTCACAGTACCAACATTTTTCTCAGATCGCAAGTTAACCCACACGGGTTGTTCAAGACAAAAGGGAATGAGCAAATACGGTTCATCGGGACGAATCGCGAGTGCACGATCGGGGACGGTGCCACGACGGAAGCGTGCGGGTCGCCAAAATGCCTGTATTGCAGCGTGATCAAGCGGAATGTAAGCAAGGAGCACTTCCCGTCGGGAATCATGACGGCGCAGCTGGAAAGGTATGCGATTTGCTTTTACTATTACATGCTCGAAACTCAACTTCGTCGCAGAGCGATCGAGACTGCATCGAATGTGAAGAAGCGCTCGCCGAAGGTGGTGCTCATGACGAACGTGCTGGTTGGTAAGAGCGTGAAGATGGGCATGGTTGAGCTCTCGGGTGAGCTTCCCCCACCGGGTAGTGACTCCGTGAGGACTAGTAGGCCTTCTCGTTATGTTCAGTGCTGATGCAATGTTTAGGTTCAGCTCGTTGGGTACCAGCCACACGGAGGCAAACTCGACCTCGGAGAGGTCCTGATTTTCCACCCAGCTGCGATTAAGCCTCTCTACGTCCTTACATTCGAGTAGCTGGTGTACATCTGGTGATTAATGGCCCTGTTTATATCGTGTAAAACACAACTCACGTACGATCTTTTCGTTGGATAATTTCATGCTGCTATCCTCTTTTCCAACCTCGTGGGCTGTTGAAGTGCGAAATCACTCTCGTCAGTGGTTTGTCGTGCGCTTAATCTCCAACGGTGTACACGAAATCTTCCAAAATCCTGTGACAAGTTAAAATGTCGCGAGGAGGATAAGTAATGTACTACCAACGGTGATTCATCAAAAATAGGGGTACTGGCGCGGTCCAAAATGGGATAATGAGTAACACGTGACCGCGTTCAGTTGAACCAAGCCGCAAGCGCGTCGTTTTCACCCGGGATGATGGATCCTTCTCTTTTCTTCTCTCCTTTCCCCGTCCCCTATGTTTCCTTCTCTATCTCTTCAAATATCTCTTATATTCATCTGGTAAACAATCAACACTACTTAAATGGGGGTTGCGGGCCTCTGGGATGTAAGTCTTACTTTCACCCATCGCTGTTCAGGTGTGCATGGACCCTCGCTCACCCACTGTCATTGCCAGATTCTCAAACCAGCCGGAAAAGTACGCTCGCTGACAGATCTTGCCATTCAAGAAGGTTTCAAAGCCAACCCGGACGGAAAGCGTGGATTCAGGTTGGGTATCGACGCTAGCATTTGGTTCTTCCACGCAGAGTATGGGCGAGAAGGCGAGAACCCCGTCCTGAGGACCCTCTTCTTTCGCTGTGCCACCCTGATGAAGACGACGTTTCTCCCAATTTTTGTTTTCGATGGGCCGAAGCGACCGGATATCAAGAGAGGCAAGAAAATCAACAGGACGAGCCACAAGCTTATTCCGGGCATGAAACAGATTGTGGAGGCTTTTGGATTTGAGTGGCGTATGGTGGGTCTTTTTGCCTTTTGCATATTCTATTTATGAACTCGTCTTCGTTATGCAGGCTCCTGGCGAAGCCGAGGCTGAACTGGCGTATCTAAATCGCATTGGCATCATTGACGGTATCCTCTCTGACGATGTGGACAATTTTCTGTTCGGTGCCGCCACTGTCATTCGAAAGTGCGTATTTTCCTCCTCGCATACCTTTACTGTCATCTTAATTGATCCCTTGTATCGTGTAGCTCAAGCAACACCCTCTCTGGAAACCGCGCGAATCCTATTCTGAACTCTGTGGGCAAGGATGACAAGAACCACACTCGCATCTTTCGCATGGAAGATATTACCAACCACCCAAACGTTCGGCTGACACGCGGCGGTGTGATTCTCATTGGACTCATGAGCGGTGGAGACTACCAACAAGGCGGTCTCATGCGTTTTGGCATCACAACAGCGCACGGTCTAGCGAAGTGCGGGTTCGGCGACTCGCTCTTCGAGGCCGCGATGAACCTCGACCGAGAGTGCCTCGAAGACTTTCTCGTGGCTTGGAGACATGAGGTCCGCCAGGAGTTGCGTACCAATTCCAAGAACGAGATAGGACGTAAGCAATCGGCCCTTGCTAAATCCATTCCAGAGGACTTCCCAGACATCGATATCTTGCTCTCCTATGTGAGGCCTATCACGTCGGAGAGCATGGGTCGGGAAAATAATAACATCAAGTTAACATGGAGCAAGGAACCAGACCTCGCCAAGTTGGCTGCGACGTGCGAGTTCTACTTCGAGTGGGGATACAAGGAAGCCATTATCAAGAGGTTTAGGACGGTCATATGGCCCTCGATTGTTCTGAGAATTCTCCGGAGAGCAGTGCTAGACCGTGACGAAGGGATTACACCCAACAGAAATCAAAGTGCGACCACGAACCCACCCACCACGCCTAGGAAGAAAGGCAAGGAACAAGAAGAATGTGGTACACCCTCCAAGATGATCACGAAACACTTCTCGTCTTTGGGCCTCGCTACACCAAGTAAGGTTTACATCTCTGGTTCAGAGTCGGAGGACGAGGACGAGGAGACGGAGAATCTCATCCTGAAGATCCATTCGGCACGCGAACATCCTTCAACTGATGGCCTACTCGAGTACCGCCTCGAGATCGCGCCGAAGCAGCTTGTGCGTCTAGCAGAGCTAGGTATCCAGGGTTTGCGTGCACCAGAAGGCCCGGACGAGTGGGCTTCAGATGACGGCGAAGATGACGGAGACGATGAAGAAGGAGGGAAGAAGAAGGGCAAGAAGCCCCCTGTGGACCCAGAAGAACATTTGAGACTGTGGATGCCGGCGTGTATGGTCCATATCGTCGAGCCGCGCCTTGTGAAGGAGTATGAAGACGCGGAGGAGGCCAAGGTAGCGAAAAAGGCCAAGAAGGGGACGAGGGCTGCCGCGAACAAAGGACAAGACAAGGGTAAAAAGAAGGCCCCTGCCGGGAAGAAGGCACCTCCGAAAATCAAGACGAAGACGCCAGTCGTCGTTGAGGACGAGGAAGACGTATTTTCTGCGCCAGTCGCTGAGAGACCTAAAGCGAAGAAGACAGCGACCAAGGCAAAGGCAAAGACCATAGTGAAAGAGCCTGAGTACCCGCCACTGTACGATGAAGATGAAGAACAAAACCACGACAGTTTTTTTGGGCAGCCAATCAAGCCACCAGCTCCAGCAAAGAAGGCGATAAGTTCGTTGTTCCAGGACCTTCCGGAATTGTCTGATGATGAGATGCCGGAGAGCATCCTCGACCTTGGCCGACCTCGAAAACCCGTGCACCTGAAGCCAACCCAGCCGGCCTATGAAGAAGTGGAAGACTCCTCGGAAGATAATCCACCGCCTGTTCAATCACGACCTCCTGGTCCACAGATGCGCGAAATCCAGCAAGTGCCTCCGAATTCGATCAGCTCTCCAGGGCCCAAACCACGAACAGGTATCAAGGATCTTACCAAGAGGAAGACAGCCTCGATGGCGGCGACAACTGGGCTGAAGTCGTTTTTTTCTGTCGCACATTCCTCTGCAGTCTTTAACGACAAGCAGACAAAACTTACCGCACGATCTGTATCTGTATCTCAGGCAACTCATATTCCAACATCTCAGGAGGCTAGCAGTCGCAGCTCGTCTTCGTCCTCGTCATCGAAGAATAACAGGCATGCAGGGTCTTCGAATTCAGCATGGTCAGGATCGACTACCCTGGCGCCTGTCTCAGACGACGAAGAGTACGACATAGGCCTATGGGACAAGAACGGCAAGGTCGCTCCTTCTGTTACCCTCTCACCCTCTAAGCGGAGGGCGCGCAATGGCTCATTCTCAGGCTCAGAGCTCAAGAAATCCCCAAGAAAGAAAGCGTCACAAACCTCGCCCCAGGGCAATCGACGGCCAGTGTCACCTATTCAGTTCATGACTACCAAGAAGTTCAACAAAGTGATCGAGATTTCGACGGATTCTGACGATGATTCGGACGACTCGCCACCCAGTAGAATCGTGCCGGCGAAATCACTTCCACCCCTTCTCGCTGCCCGAGCCCGAGCTGCCTCATCACAACGAAGCGCATCTACAGCAGCGAAATCTCCGATTGCTTATATACCTGCAGATATCATTGATCTTACATGAGATTTTAATTTCTCATTCACTACTACTCATCCCATTTTCGTTCTTTATTGAATGTTGTACGTATGATTGTGCTTGGATAGAAAAAGTGGTAGCAGCACTACAATTACAAATGTTGGAATCCCATCAGTTTGGGGAATAGGACAGATACAGAATGTCCCATGAGCAGTGAGCCGGTCGATTACAAGGATGCGTCAAGAAATGAGAATTTTGGTGTTAGAACGAAGTGGTGAAGTCACGTAAAGCCTCTTGGCCCATGACACCGTCACCCAGGTCAGCCAGTGGTTCATCTGGAGGAAGCTGGTTTTTAAAGCGTCGGATAGCTTCCAGGCGGTTCTGCCAGTTTGTTTTCATCTCAACACGCACGGTGTCGTGCTGGGTGTGGGAGAAAACTGAAGCAAACCAGTCGGCAAGGAGGCTGAGCTGTCGCACGAGGAGGGGGAGATTCTCCGCCGAGATCAGCTTGAAGTGACCGATAGGCGCAAATTCGGTCATGCCAGGAGCAAGCTGGACCGTAACCTTGAAATATTCGTTTTCGTGGAGGTTGTTGGAAAAGGCCGCAATGGAACCAAGAGAATGAGGCTCGACGACGATGTTGACAAACTGGAACTGGGTGGTCAACGTGTCGAAGCGGTAGGGCATCCCAGAGTCATTCCAGACGATGCGGACGTAGTCGTTGCCAATATGCCGCTTCTTGTTGTTGCACTGAGGGTCGATATCAACAGTGGGCATCATCGTCGCAGTATGGTACAGGATCTGGCCGATGTCGTCCCACCAGGCGTACGCATACTCTCCATCCTCATCTGGCTCGAGCCCACCGGCATACACGTCCATCTGACCCCGAAGGTTGATGAGCCGACCGATGCCTTCGAGGAAGCGAGTGTAAGCGGGAGATCCATGCACGTTTCGAAGGATCTCTGTCTCCTCGCATTGTCCTGGTGCGACGTACATGATGCCAACTTTGTGCGTGTCGATGACGGGAATTCGATCAAGAGTGGTAACAAATCGAGGGAGTGCTGCAGAATCCGGAACTCTGCGGACAAAGGGCGGCGTGGTGCCATCAGGTATGGGCGAAAGTTGGAGAATCAGGAAAGAAGGGTCGATCTCGACTTGTTTTCGCCGCTGAGATGGAGCAGTGCCGCTCCAGACGTAGCCAGTAATAGGATCAGGTACGGGAGGTTCGCCTCCAGATCCTTCGGCGACATGGCTGAGCCCATGAGCTCGTTCCTATATAAATTGAAATTAGCGATAGCACATTGAGAATTTACCATTCTGACCTTCGGGGGGCCGCCATTCTCCAGGCCCTCTCCATCGACGTTAAGAGTTAATCGAGACGGGTTTCTCTCCATGATAAGGCTAGCGGGCACTGATAACAAATCCGGTGTAACGTCTCCAGGACCGACCATGGGCACGTTCTCAATGCGGCAGATGAATCGCGAGAACCCAGAGGGCCGTCGTGACATAACTTCAACCCAGCCCGACCGAGCAAGTGCGCGTATTGTCATGATCGAGTGGCCTAAAATCCACGTCTTCTGGTTTTCTGGTGCCTTGTCCGATGAGCTTAGGACGATGTCGGAGAACGTCGAGTGCGCAGGACGTGGGTCGGCACTGGCGTACGTGTACCGCGCTAGCCAGTCGAAGCACACCTCCGTCGGTCCGTCGACCTGCTCGTTTCCCTCATTTGCGAGCAAGAGCTGCCGCGCAATAAACCTGATGTGACGAGGTCGGTCAGGGAGCTTAACTGCGAGGAACCAGATGTACACCGCCGAGTACGAGAGGATTCGGACATGCTGCGAGAGTGCCCACGACATCGTGATGGCGTTGGTTGAAGAAGCATGGAGGCGATTGTAGTGCTGCAGATATTGAAGCGCAACACCAAAAACCATCTTAAAGTCGGCCTCTGTGAAATTGACGTGCAAGGCAGGTAAGGAACCAATGATGGAGAGGAAACCGAGGATATGCACGGCCATGTTGGGGTTGGACATGATCTGCGACAGCTTTTCGAGGATCCGAGAAAGGCACTTGGTCATCGACGGTTGCAGCTCGAATGCTGAAAGTGATAGAGCATGCAGACAGCATTTGATTGTCGATAGCTGTCCGTTCAACCCTGCCTGGAAGACTTCCACCAGGTAGTGGCACTGTTGCAGGTCGAAGCACCGTCGATAGCTTATCAGGACGGAGAGGGTTTGGTAGGCTAACCCATGCGCATCGCGCGCCTTGAGCCCTGGCGGCCAGCTCTCTACTGCACCTCCGAGCTCACCATTGATGATACCCGTGCATAGGATTGGCAGCATCTTCGAGATCGCTGCACGCGACTTGGGCCCGCAGAACAGGTGCTTATTCGCGAGCTGCACAGGCAAATGACACAGCACATACGATAGCACCTCCCAACTCAATTCGCGCTCGAGGATCGCATTGATCGCTTGGAGGTATTTGGAGACAGGCAGGACGAGGACCCTGTCGGGGCCGTCGGGATCGTAGGACATTAGGACTTCGGAGGGTGAATCAGGCCCTGAGACATAGAATGGAAGTGAAGAAGACTCTGGTATGCGCCATAGTCGTTCAACGGGTTTTGGAGGTGTTGAAGGAGTGGCTAGTGGTCGAGGAGCACGAGAACGACTCCTGCTGGCGCCGGACCGAGATGGACCGCCTCCCCCTCTTCCGCTAGAAACCTGACGTCCATCGCGTTCATGAGGGAATCGTGCTCGAGCTTTACGAATGTCGACCGAATCTGGGCTCATAGGTTCTTCCATTCCACCTGCTCTATCATTCGACGATGGTCTCTGGTCTGCATCGCCCACACGCCCGATCAAGGAGGCGAGAGAGTGGATGAGGCCGTTGGGATCGTAGGCCTCGCTCGCGAAGTAGAGTCGGTGGTCGCGATCAGCTCTGAGCCGCATGAGGAATTGCAACGCAGTTATCCTCGCCCTGTTGGATTTCCCCTTCGACAGAATGCAAAGTAGCATTTCATACACGCGCACCGCCAGCCGCAGATTCTTTGGTTGCAGGGCGAATGGCGTGAATGTGAGCTGGCAGAAGATCTCGACGAGAGCAGCTACGGCTGAGACGTCACGCGGAACCAAGGGCACGTCGTCCCGCTGGGAATTCGCTTCTGGTTCCTCCCTGATGTCGTCTTGTGGGTGTGGGTTCATGGACTGCGAACGTGACGAGGAGCCGCCAGCTGCCAGAGAGGTCAGGATGGACATCACTGACGGCAGCCCGGAATCCCTCTCTCGGTGTGGAGACACGACGCTGGTGTCGGTATGGAGCCGCGAGAGGGTCGGCGAAACGATAGTCGACGTTCCACCAGGAGAATGGGTATCTGCGGTGTTGATCGAGGACGTTTCCAGGCTGCTCTCAACTTCCTCCTCCTCTGGCGGTTGCTCAGACGCAACGTTGACGAGCAAGTCAAGGAGAGACATGAGTTCTGCAGTGAAGGCAGAGTCTTCTTCATCGTCTTGCTCTGCATTGCGTAGAACGATTTCTTCACCCAATATCTTCCACATCACGTCCGCGTCGTCGCTTTGTGGGGCGATCCTACCACAGAAGCTTGCCACGAGGTCACCCAGAGGACGACGGTACCGCGTCATATCCTTCACGCTGATGTATACGCTCTGCAACGCCTCCACGATCGTCCTTCTCGTCAACGGTCGGTCAGGCGCCATGAGTGTCTGGTTCTCGAGCAGAGTACGCCAGTTGTCCAACCATTCGGGCGAGGTGGGCGAGAGGTCCTGCTGCTCCATCATGAGTATGGGCAGGCGCGAGGTATCGCTGTCGGTAAGATGCTCGGCGACGTGAATAAGGATGGTCGAGAGAAGAGGGTTGAGTGCCCTGGAGTAGTCTCGCGAGAGCAGGGAGGAGACGGTCCGCAGGATGGGAGTCGGCGCGTCAACAGGGTGGCCAATAGGAATGATGAAAGGCAGCCCGTCTTGGTTTCTTGCATAGCGGTAAGATCAGGGAAGGAGACGACAGAGGGCTGGCAACTCACTTCAGAGGCAAGACGTAGCCTGACAGTTGTAGAAGAGTCCGTCCCACAACTTCTGCTTCCTCCTCGTCCATCCCTCCATCGTCCTCCTCTTGCAAATCCAGCTCCTGTAAGATATCCTTCAGGATCCCAGCAGCCTCCTCAAGGATCTCGTCCTTCCCTTCCCTCTCCTTTTCCCATGTACCCCTCTTCTCTTCCTCCGACTTGACATTGGCATCGTCGAATTCGTGCTTGATCCACGCACCGACACTCTCAGCTAGAGCCTTGCCCAGACGGGCCGCGTCCCACCCAATACCACCAACACCCACAGAAGACGCGGTGTAGTCGTCCTTGGGCCACGCCCTCTCCATCAGGTCAACTTGAAGCTCCAAGTGGACTGGCGCGCCGGAATGCGAGTACCCCATCGAAGTCTCACGCGAAATGTATGCTCGTGCAAGCCTTGCACACAACGCGCGTCGGACGTGGTTGCGCAGTGTACGGTGCGCACCGAGAGAAGTCATGATGGCAATTCGAGAGGGCTGAGGAGAAGAGGAAGGGAAGAGGTGCTGCCGGAGGACGAGCATGGACGTGGCGGAATATGGCCCCGACAGGATGGAGCTGAGCATCTCTGTGATCTTGTCCTCGAGATTATTCTTTTTACGAGACTGGAGCATGACGGAGAGTCGTGGAAGCGGAGCCGCGCAGAACGCAAGTGCACGGAACAGGACCGGAAGGATGAGGCTGAGGTGAATGGGTGGGAAATATTTGATCTGTGCCGTGACATGGTCGAGGAAGAGGGCGGTGGCGAAGTCTGCTGCAGATCGGAGAGGTGGTGGGGGCGGTGGGACGGTAGAAGAGGAAGAGGAGAGTGACGAGAGGTTGCGGCGATGGCCTGCCGTTGATTGCCTTCCGGAAGGAGTCGAGTTGGCTGAGGGGGCAGAAACGGGCGTTGTTGGCGGCAGTTCTCGAGGGACATCGGGGGAAGAAATAGCGCGATCGACGAGGCCAGAGTAAAAATGGAGAACCTTGGCCATCTTTTCGTCCATAATCCTGGACTTTATGCTGTCCTTCGCGAGGATATCTTCGAGGAACTTGGCGATAAGCTCGATACTCCTCTCGCGTTCTGTCCGCTCAGAACGCTCGATAGAGGACGGGGGCTTGATGAGGCCATCAAAGGCACCTTCTATCCACCATTGGAGAGTGTCGATTACGTTGGACTCGACGCCCATTATCTCCGTACCGTCCTTCGTGAGGGCTCTGAGAGCCTTGAATCTGGGCTCCCACAGATCTACGGCCCAAGACGTGCTGCTTCCGAGGAAGAGAGAGAAGTAGGCAAGCCTCTCTGGTGTCCCAAGAGACGTTGCCTCATGATTTTCCCAATACGCGGATAGAATGTCGAAACCTGCTGCCTGGACGGCAGGCGGAGACCCTGCATCGCACAGAGCGTTGAGAAGGGGGTTCAGGAGCTCCCGACGGGGAAGAGGGGAGTGGTTTGAGAGGGTTGTCGCGAGAGCACGAGCATGAGCCAAACTTGGGACTGAGGGCGGCGTCAAGGCGTCGATAAGACCCTGTAAGCATAGTACTGGCTGTGCGACAGGGGGCGGGGGAGGAGTGTGCTGCTCAGGCCGGGTCTTGCGCCAGGAGAAGGGGGCGAATGACGCGGTGTTGGCGCGTTGGCGCTGTCGGGTCGATGGTTCTGGCTCTTGTCGGGACATTCATGAAGACGGACGCTGGGAAGGAAGAGACTCAGAGTGTCACAAACTTCGCACAAAGCCCGTTTCACCATCATGTGATCTCTCCGTTATCTTATCAGCACTTATAACATTTAGCGCCCATGCTCCTTTTACACGCTCAGACGCAGGTGTGAAAGGAGCATCGAGTTCTCAGTACTGTCTCATGCTGCTGCAAGTGGGTGCAGGGATTATCGATCCGGGGTGGATCACTTCTAGGTAGGCTATTGTTAGACCAACTTCTGAAGCTGCAAATCCTTCAGATACCTCCAGGAATTTGAGTCGAATAGCTTAATCCATATTGCTTGGCACGCCACAGGCCCAAAACTCGCGACATTCTAAGCCAGCATGCTCAACCAAACCACATGGGGATACCAAGAGCCTTACCGTCCAGGACAAACATAGCAGTGGTAGCGCCAAAGTCCCAACAATGGCGTTGGAGAAGATTGACTGTGTAATCGAGTATGCATTCTATCTCTCCAAATCTTACCATTTTCCTTAACTATGTATGTTGACAATGTTTGTGGAAACGGGCGCCACTCCGGCACTAGAAAAGAACAATTCACAAAATACCAGGGGGGATCAATTACGTATTAGAGCAGCAAGCATCTACGACAGGAATCATACTAACGCAGACGCTTGAATCAACATCCGTTCGTAGGTATTTCTCAAACCGAAGAACAAGGGAGTCCGAAGATTGTCCAAGCTTGATCCAACATATGTAAAACTTGCTCCAACAAAAGCACAGATTGCATGTCCCATCAGTCCCTTTTAGCCTACTTCTTGCAATATCCATCCGAGTTCCGGATGAAGTTGATGCTGCCATCAGGTTGAGTCTGACCGCCCGTGTTGGTCGCATCGGAGGACGTGTGACACTTCGAGAAGAGCGAGCAGGTGAGCTGGGTGCTTCCATCCTAAATTGAATATTTTCAGCATGTAGGACGTAACGAGAATGAGCAATAGGGCACGAACCTTGCCGTTGACGTCGTTGTAGGCTTGAAAATTTAGACATTAAGACTTCAAGACTCAAAGAGGGAAGGCATATTTTGCTTACTATTGACAAACTTGCATCCCGAGACGTTGTTGCACATAGCCTTGCAGTCTATGATGGATACGGTGATCAGCGACTGTTCATATTCGGGGATACAGGCCTGCGACGCCACAGCTTCCAAATCGAGCTCCAACTCGATCGGCGCGTCGCAGTCGGGCATGAAGTAAGCAGAAAAATACGTACCAGCGATGGTGTCAACGAGCCCGAAGGTCAAATAGTCTTGAGCCTGGGTGGCGCCGGTAAGGTTCTTGAAGGTCTGGGTGTACCCATCGTTGGGAGGCGGCGGGAAGTGAGGTGGCTTCGGGCACTGGATGGCCCAGGGGAAGAGCTTGAGGATTTTGCAGATGATCTACCAGCGCAGAGCAATAATATGATTAGAACAACAACTTTGTGCAAATAATGCAGAGAAACAACTCACACCACCCCACCAGAGGCACGGGAAATGAGGATACTTCCAGGGGTTGGGGCCGTAGTACCACCCGGGCTTGCCATGGTGCCAGGGCGGGATCGGGGCACCGTAGTAGTTCTTCGCGGTCAAATCGAACCCTACGGTGGTTCGGAGGTCGAGGGAGGCGGTGACAGAGGTGAGGTCTGTCGACTCCGTGTCTACCCCTTCGATTGGCTCGATGTCGACAGCGGCTTCCTGGGCGACGACGCTGGAGAGCGCGAGGGCGACTATTGTGAGAAGGGCGGTTGGGAAATGCATTTTTTGGCTGGAAGGTGGCGGGGAGGAGAAGATGCAAGGACCTGGAGTTGGAGCTGAAGCTGAAGCGGGGCGGCTCTGAGCTGGAGGAAGAGGGAGGGATGGACGCGGGTTTTTATATTACGATCCGTCGCCGAAGCTTGCAATGGCACGCGTGGAAAGCATGGAACGGATGCCGTCAACTAGATGCCGAGAAAGGACAGAAGATTCAGAGAGGCAGATTCGACGCGCGCGGGGATGGAACGGAGGACATTCTGCACACACCCGCATCGACCTAACTTCCAAGGCGCGGCAGTGTTCTGATAGAGGAACAGACAGGCCTGGACACTGACTTTGACGCGCTTCTCCTCTGCGTGCCTGCATAATTTTACTCACTGAATCGCTTTTTGACACTGCGCTCGCTTGCGGGCATAACGTTAGCACAGACCTGGAAGCGCTGATTGCCTGGGTTGATCATCGAATAGATGTTCGTCCTGCTTGTATTTTTTCACGCGGTGGGCAGGAAGGATGACATGCTGGTGACACCTGAGGGAAAAGAACGTCCGTCAATAACATAACGTATCAGTTGATCGAGACCTTGTTCGTGGTTCCGGCTTGATCTTTGTCTGGCATCGGTGAAGCGGATGAGTCTACCAGGAAAGACGCGTCGTACAGTTTCGCTCATCACCCAAAGAGGAATGTGGAGCGACCCAACAGTCCATGCGCCACACCGAAAAGCAGACTAAGTGGTGTGAGCCTGCTCCTCAGCGAACGTGTTCGCTCCACGGTCAAGGGCCGCATTTCAGGTACTGATACTGTCATGGGGCAAGAACAACTCTTCAAAATCAAAGTTCGACTTGACAAAACTCGCTTCGGAGTCGGACGCACATGTCCTGGGCACTGCCGAATCTGAATAAGTGAGGAAGATTGCGTCTTCGAAGATTGTTGGACGTACGTACCGGGCCCTCCAAATCCCGCTGATCCACGAGGCTACGCGGGCTTTTGGGGCGGGACGAGCGAAGGACAAGAGACACCTAGGGAAGCCGGAAGACGCTGGAAGGACATGCCGATGGGATGCTGTACTTACATAGAGAAATTGAATTGTATTTCGGCACCTCGGGCGTCCGGATCAGAAAGCGATGTCGAAGAGAAGAGGGGAGAAGGAGAAGGCTCACGACATGAGTTCGGGCTTCGCTCAGGTCCGTTGTACCGCCGCCACACCCAGCATTCAAATGAGGTTGGAATAAGGTGCACTACATAGGATCAGAAAGAAAAATAAAAAAGACCGCCGGAGTAGAAAGAGGGGCGCGCCTCTGAGAACCATATCAAATTCTGAGGAAGGTCTATTTAACGCGGGATATTATATTCCACTGAACTGAACAATACGCGCACAATACGCGCCGGGTCCTTAACCGAGCTCATTCTCTTGTTCTCTCAATTCTATAACGTGGAAAAGGCGCTCGAAGACTCAAACGTCTTCCATCCGATAGCTTGAATCGTTCAGCTCTGTCCGACCCGCTCCACGATATGGTAAAATGAAGTTCGCATCCACATGTACACGGAAGTGCCACATAGGTCTGGCAGTGAGGCCGCCGCAGTGACGCGGGACGGAACGCCTATGTAATACTCTAGACAGATAGATGCCACCCTTTCTCGAATCTCGAATTGCGGAGTCAGGCGCCGTTGCTTACAATTCCTTGCAAGTAAGCTGTTTCTTCTGTTTCTGCAGCTGTGTCTGTTGTGTCCATTTGATGGCCTAGATGAGAAGGAAGTTTGGGATCAACCCATCAGGAGACTAAACCGAAGTCGTCAAATGCAGCCCACGAATGTCGAGCGGAAGCAAGAGTCCATACACAAGTAAATGGCAGAGGTAAAGAACGGAAATTTACACGCCTTGGAAGGTTGACCGGCGTGCGTTCCGAGTCTGCGTAACGTCGACTCGTCAGCCAATTGCGGCGTAAATGCTTATAAGCGAGCAGGCTAACGAAATTCACTCACGAGCTCCCAATCGCGAACAACACGTTCGCCGGTCACCACTCCATGTCCACGTCCACGTCCATCTCTACTTACGGAACGATGCGAGCCCAACCTTCGAACGCATGTAAATCCCCCGTTAATTTACCTTCAATCCAGGTATCATGATGCCATCGGTGATGCGATGTCTTCGTAGAAGCCCACACCCAGAGCTCGAGCGTGCCCATACAAGCATTTTGGGCGGAAACAGAGCTGCTCGGAGTGCTTGTAAGGTGCAGGCCCTGGCCTTGGCAAGGTCTAGGACAATGGGGATTTGGACGCTGTTAGAATAGAGTCCTGATCCTTGCCGGTCAAAGCGGTGAATTGAATGAATGGATGGATAGAAGTATCAGTCACTGGCAGAGGTGTGAAGGTGTGCATTGAAGTTCGAACGTTTGCATGGCCAGTCTAGATTGTGTGCCCAAGAGTAAGCATCGGAGGTATGTAGATGAATGAAGGCCCAGGTAAGTTGAGGTAAGTACATAAGGAATCATAAATCTGTTATCTGTCATGATAGTAGTCGGTGATTCTGCGACTTTAAATGATAATTTCGTTGAATACGCACCATCAGCATTCGCGCCTACGCGCTCTCCGTCGTCGACATCACCTCTCCCTTCTCCTTCTCCCTGAATTTCACGTCTACATCATGTTGACTCCGCGTAGAGGACATATCTTCCTTTTCCTTCTCCACCGCGAGCGCCGCGAGGAAGTCCTCCGCAAGTATAACGTGCTCCACAAACGTCTCCAAAGCCGGGAAGGCCAAGGAGAAGAGGGTGTACACGCCCAAGGCCGTAAAGAACTAGAGGGGATAGTGCTCGAGGTCAATCATACGTTAAGAAAAGGGAAGGTCTAGGTACGACAAGTGGAGTTCTAGGAGTGGGATAAGAATAGCAAGGCACGCACCCCGAAGAGCCAAGCGACGTTGAAGAGGAACCGTGCGTTGCCCACGGGGATCGAGGTGTTGATGTTGTTGATCAGCCCGGGGAGGGTCGGGGCTATTGAGACGATGAGTGCGACGAGTGCACGCCAGTTCTATGTAGTGGTTGTTGTCAATGTCATTTGGAATAAAAAGGATGGAGTGGAGGGGAAGGACGACGACGTACGATGCCGTTCCAGTACCTGTATCTGCCGTGCGGATCGTACATGGCGGGCACGTCGACTTTGCACCGGTGGATGATCCAATACTGTCAAGTCAAAGAGGTGATTAGTGGACATTGCCAATGATTGAGAACAGGGATCTATCTCCTCACATCAGCCACCATTCTGAAAAAAAAAGATCAACGCCGTAAGCACCTTCCGAAATCCAAGTCACAAAAAAATGCTCACATCCCCGCAAATGGGCCCAAGAATACCGTATACCCCGACATGAACGACAAGAACCCCGGGGCAGACGCCAATATCTCCCAGGGGCACAGAACCCACCCGCCAATAATCGCACAGATGACCTGCCCACGGCGGATGTTGATATACTCGGGCAGGAGGACCATCATATCGTTGGCGGCGGAGAGGCTGTTTGCGGAGATGTTGGTGCCGAGGGTGGCGAGGATGAAGGAGAAGGAGGCGAAGAAGGCCGCGGCGCGGTTGTCCCACCGGTCGATGAGGTGTAGCGGGTCCCAGAGGACCTCGCCGTAGAGGACTTCGCCGGCGGCGGTTACGGACATGCCTGGAGGTAGGTATTGATGATGGAAATTTAGGGAGAGGGAGGAAGGGACGTACCGACAAAGGAGATTAAGGTAAATGCGACGGGGATGATGGCGATCTGGATCATTTGTCTGGTAAAATCAAAATCAAAATCGTCAAGATAGGATGGAGTATGCGCAGGCGCTTACGCTCGCTCATTCTTCGCATAACGCTACCAAAACGCGAATCAGAGGTCTGATAACCAGTTGATCATCAGAGGTACTCACAGTAAAATCAGGAATGTTGACCGAAAGTGTCGCGTAGATCCCTAGCGAACTATTTAGGGCGCTCAACCAGGCCCAGCTGAGGTCACTCCCATTCAAGCTCGAGTGCTGGGGCTCGAGGCTCCTACTTGCAGGCACCTTGACGAAGGCCCAGATAAGCATGGCCAACCAGGCGAAGGGGACGATTATGCCTTTGATGGTGAAGAAGTAACGGATGTTTTGCGGCGAGATGAACATGAGGGGGAATTGGATAAGCCAGTAGAGGAAGTAGCACATCATGCCTGCCAGGGTAAAGGTGAGTTGAAGGGAAGAAGGGATGGGATGGAGGACGAACCGACGGTGGTGATGTGCGCGGACTCGGGCAGGCGATTGGGGATTCGGGCGACAGAAGGCCAGATAGCTTTGAGCATTTGGTATACGCACTCTGAGCCAGTGTATGTCTTTGGGAATTTTAAGTCCAACCGCATTTATTTATGAAGGGTTGGAGGAACGGACCTGGACACCGAACCAGAACATCGCGAGCACCACCCTGCTAACCACGCTGAAGTAGCTGAGCCAGAACCCGAAGGACGAACGATTGAGGATGGGGAAGGCGATATGCAGTCGTGCACCAATCGTTCCGTTGAGGACCATGACGACCTATGTATATGCGCGTCGAAAAAAGCTTATCAAGGGGATATCCCAAACTACAGACGTACCGCAATGATCGAGCTCCCCAGCGCAATCGCAGGCAGCGCCTGCCTCCACGACAAACCGACCGCTAGCATGCTGCTCGCGAGCTGCCACACTGCGGCGTTGGTGGCGTCCGATATCCAGTACGCGCAGTAGTCCCAGGTAGACCAGGTTCGTTCCTCCGGGGGCACGGGGTCCATGTCCTTGTTACTCCATCGTGAGGAGGGCCCGAACTTGGAGACGTGCTGCTGCAGCGCCCAGGTGGCGGGTTTGAGCGGGTGGAGTTTGGCGGCCGCCATCTTGGGTGGTGGAAAACTTCAAAGTGAAGTTGAATATGGGGGATCGACGATAGGCGCAAGGGCGGATAAGGGCTTCTCGAGGTCCATTATATGGACCAACCCCACATGGATCGGAAATAGATAAGAGAGACGGAATAAAGATGGATAGGGCGAGGCAGGACAAGATAGGCCTAGGACGCGAAAGTTTCAGCCGCTCGCCGTTGAGTAAAGGTATCGGGGTAGCGGTGAATATGTCGAAGAGGCATAGAAGTGTTGGGATGCGGAAGAAGCTGGAAGGTGTTGCGTCGAAGTTGTGAGGATGAGGAAGCTGGGCACAGAAAAGACTCACGTCAAGATAACGAGGCGAGATCAAATCCACTCGATAACTTATCCCGGTCCGGGTTCCTGGTCATCGCAGGCAGCCATGAAGACCTCAGCGTTTCCCGATTAGCAATCGCGCCCCGCCGCTCCCGATCATATTTCCACTCAGGAGGCCATCCTCCCTCCTCCTCCCTCCCGTAATGTCCTCTATCGCGACCTTCGACGATCCCACCCCCTGTAAGTTCCCTGTGTACCACCCTTTCCTCCAGTCTCACTTGTTCTAGTGCTCATCGCCTGCGGGCTTACATCTGCCTACGCCCACCAAGTTGTTAAACGGGCAGACGTCGACGGGAACGAAATCCTATCCGAACCTGGCTACTACATGGAGGAATACTGGGGCGACGACCTCGATGACGATCATAGGTATCCCTGTGACGGTCTGTTGTCCCTCGGCATCCCTTCCACGTCCGCCTTGCTAAAGAACCATCCAGCGTCCACCCTCCGCGCGGGCTTTGAGTCCCGCCTCCCTCTCCCACCGCAACACCTCTAACTATGGCAAGATGATCATAGAAGGCCGTTTCGGGCGCCTGAGGCGTGGTCAGTTGGAGTTGACATTTGCGTCCCCAGTCCGTTCGAGGATATAGGCTTAGTTATGCATCCTTCCTGCACACATTTCCCTTTCCGCGGGGTATTTATTAGCTGCTCGAGACAGTGTGCACCGTTAATACGGTATTGCGACTTGAGAAACTTCAAAGGAGGGTCAGCCAGACATAAGCCGGTTCCAGAGTCCTCCCAGACTACTTACTGAAGAAGGCCCGCCTAACTATACGTCCCCTTCAACCACCGCTCGTAATTATACGTCACCAGGAACGGCTCCTTCCTCCCTCCGTCCAGATACTCCGCAGAGCTCCGCTCAACGTACATCAGCACCTCCCTCGGCACCTGCACATCCTCCGCGAACAGGTCCATCCCCATCCCATCCCCACGCGCCGTCAGTATAGCCTGCGTGTACACCTCCAGGTCCTTCCGCTCGCAGAATCCAGGTGGGGTGTCCAGGAGTTCTTGGCATTGGTCAATGTACCTGCGAGGAAGAGAAAGGGAAGATGAGGACAGGGTAAAAGGGCTAAGCAGAGGAGCTTGAAGACAAGAGGCAAACCGACCCTTGGTACTCCGCCTCTTCCTCCTCCGAAACAGCCGGATCGAGCAGCGCGTTCGCTATCCCCTCAGTACTGTGCCTGTCGAGAACGGGTATGGGTGGGGATTTCTTCTCCTGGACAGGCTGTAGCTTGCCACGGGCTTTCTTCTGCGAGGGGGCTGGAGAGCCTATCCAACGCCTAACACCCTGGACGACTCTGTTATATCTTTTCAGGATCTCATCTGAGGCAAGGTAAAATGGGTACGTACCGAGACTGAGGATACCCCGCTGGCCTGTACCCATGCGGCTCAAACGGACTGCAGTTCATATCCTTCGCCGTCTTCCTATACAATCAGAGTACAAGAAACTGTCAGCATTTCCGGCTGCACGCCCAACCAAGAATGAGAGGTCACTCACCCAGGAAGCTTCAATGTGCTATTCATCGAATACGCAAAATGCTTGCCAAGGGACGTGAACAGGAGTGGGCGGTAGTACTCGACCCAAAAGTCGCCCTTCTGCTGCACGAAGCGCCTGATGCCCGCGTCGCATTCATCGAGCACGTACGCGGGCTTGAGGTGGTCCGGGTGGAACCACTTCTGGTACCCGCCCCGCGTGGGCGTGTGCACGATCGCGCGCTCGTTCTGCACGCCCAGGAAGAGATTGATCGCGGTTTGCTTGTCAGCGTCTGCGTGGAGTTGGTTAGCAGTGTGGTAGAGTAGAGGCAGGGGTGGAGGGACGCACCAAGCAAAGAGTTCGTATAAAACCTCCTAATGTTCTCGATGATATCCCTGGAATGACTATTCCAATGCGGCATCCTCCTGTACGTCTCCACGCGATTGACGAGCGCACTGCCCGTGTACTGCAGCGCAATCGTGTCCCCGTGGTCGTGGTACATCTCCGTCAGCATGTTCACCGCGTCCGAGTCGAACACCAGCTCCGGGCTGTCTACCACCCCGAGCGCGTACAGCTGGTGACCCAAAGCGCGCTTGCCGAACACGAACTGGGCGGCGTTGGTGCGGTCCAGACAGTCGACGCAGTTGGTCCGGCAGATGCCGTTCTGGAGCAGGATGGTGCTCCGCCAGGCGGCTTTGTCTTCTCTGGGTGGTTTTGAGAATACGGAGCATATGGGAGATAGAGAAGGACAGGACGTACTCGGTCTCCGCGTTGAGGTAGTGCGCGTACGGCTCGGGTCCCGAATGGAAGAAGCCCGTCATCTGGATCGATTCTTCGGCCATATCCTCCAAATAGCTGATCACGTCCTGTGTCTTCCTGACGCCCCACTATTAGCCTCTCGACCATACTCAAATAGAAACCCACGCACTCCTTATACGCTCTCGACATATCCCAGGCCCTGTACACCATCCTCTTCTCTCTCGGTAAGAACTGGTTGAGGTACCGGACACACTGCGTGTACTCATCGAGGAGCTTCGACTCGCGTGGGACGGGCTCGCGACGCTTGATGAGGTTGAGGATCGTGATCGGGGCGCCGTACCGCTTGAAGAGGTCGTCGAAATGGCGCGCTGCGGCGGAGTAGAAGGGGTCGACGACGCTGACTAAACGATGGGTTAACTGGTGGTTGTGAAAGGAACGAGCGGGACGGACTCTCGATCGGTGGCTTTGGACTCATGCCATTCGGTTCTTGCGTCCAGTAGATTGGGATGCTGCCTCTGTACTACGGAAAACAATCAAAAAGATGTCGAGCCTCGGGTAGAGCTACATACCTGGACATAGCTCGTATAGTTCGGGCTTGGCCGCCTATTCCGATGCTCTTCCGCCTCTCCGCGGGCCGGGTAGTAGAACGGTGTCGTCAGAGCTTCGCATACGATTTGTTCGGTCTCCACTTCATTGGCCACATTTCCCTGTCCGAACGGTCAGTACATTGGAGAAGGACGTTTGAGAAGATCAAACCTCATCGTTGACACCCCGCTTGAGGAACCTCGCGCCTGCAAAATGCCTCGAACGCCTCGCAATAAGTGTCACGAAGACTACGCGTCCCAGGACCGTCAATTCTGCAGAGTCGTGAATACGCGTCCATTCAAAGCATGTATTATGAGCACTGCTCACTGGCTTGGTCAACATGCCCGTGCACGAGCGGGAGCAGCCAGTAATGCTTAAGCGGTGGCACGTCGCAGTCCGCGAACGGGGACGTGAGCATGTGGAAGTTCCATGCGAATCTATCGTTGATGGGCCAGTCGTTCGCACCAACGCGGACAGGACCTGTTAGGTTGTGCTGCAGCGTTGAGGTCAGGTCGTAGGTGTAGCTATGAAGGAAAGGAGTCATTCAGCCTGGCAGAAGAGATGCGGAGGAAGCCACCTGAAGTAGAAGTTCTTGGACATATCCACCTGCTTGAAGATGTTCATGAGCCTTTGCTCTTCCGCAGGCTTGTCGATTTTGTGGTTGAACGCGACGGGGACGATGTCCGTGTTTTCGCAATGGTACAGATAGTGCCCACCTAGGAGGGCGACGACGGAGCGCTTCGACACGAGTATCATGTACCACCCCGCCGTAAACCTGATAAACCCTGCATACATGTCCTCGTCAACACACTCGAACCGCACACAACACACACACCTCCCACTAGTACTCACCCGCAATACCAAAGAACACCTTCGCCTTCCCCAGCCCACCCGACGCCCGGTTCCCATCGTCCAGCATCTTGAGGTTGTTGCTCATCTGCTTCCCGGTGTATTCAACCTCATCCTCGACGATGTTGAGCTCATCCTGTGCGGTGCGATCGATCTTGATGATGCGATGCCGCGAGTCGGAGGCGTTGGACGCGATGATGAAGAAGCGGGCCCGGTTCTCGTAGATGATGAACTTGTTGAAGGCTGGGGGGAAGGTGCGGAGTACAGGGCGGGAGGTGGTCGTTAGTGGGGGTTGGGGGCTTGGAGAAGCGGCATCGTCGTCGGATTTGGAGGGCACAGGTGGGGAGAGGAGGGTCTGGGGGTTGGAGACGGCTAGGGAGAAGGCGGTTGGGTCGTCGGTTGGAGGAAGGGGATCGTGGTTGGAGGCGGCTTGGCCGGCGTCCATGAGGGGAGGAGACAAGTTACATTGATGAGATTATCCATACGAATCACAACCACTAATTACACAATAAGTACACTATCCATGACCTGCAAACAAGATTTCTAAAATTCATAGGCATCACACAATAGATAGGTAGCTCTTACATGTCCTCTAATTATGAGATGGAATTACCATTATTCCATCTTTTTATGCTGCGAAGGAAGCTTCAGATACTGTCCCGCAGACACCCACCACATCAACAAGCACCCAACAGTGAGCAAACCGCCAAGACCAACGTGAAGTACCACCGAAGGGTTCGTCAGCGCTGCTCGTCCAAGCTTGGCCGTCAACGCGTCAGTTCCCAATCTCACATCACTAGCATAGACGACAATTGCAGAGAATGCCGAAATTGCGAAGAGGGATTTAGGAGGTAGGGTGTCTTGCCATCGAAAGAGGGGTTTGGAGTTGAGGCTGGTGGGCTTTGAGTGCATGAAGAAAGAAGTGGCGAAGCGCAAGCAGTAGACAATCCGCGCGGAGAGGTTGAGGATGTTGGCGTATACGAGCGAGGCGTCACCGAACCCGAGACGATAGAGCGAGATCGCAGAGAGGATGTAGACCGTCGAGAAGCCCACCATCCAGCTAAACAACGTCAAGAGCTTATGAGCATCCCGTTAATAGCGCGCGTAAAAATGAAAAAAAGAGAAAAGTAAAGTAAACTCACCGACTCTGCTCGTTCAAGTCCTTCGAGCTCGCCACACTCGACAGGAACGCCTCCAGCCCCCCATTGACCGCCAACACAGGGATGTACCATACCCAGGCGGTGAGCACGCTCGGGGCGCTCGTCGCGAGGTACTGGCGCGGGAGTAGCAGAGGGAGGAGGACGGGGAGGTAGGCGGTGCCGAAGACCAGCAAGATCAGGGAGAAGGAGAGCTGGACGGAGAGGAGGGAGCGGAGGGTGGAGGCTGCTTGGAGGAGCTCGAGTTGGGGTTCTTCGGTGTTGGATTTAAATTTGATAGTGGTGGAAGAGTCGGAGGTGGTAGAGGAGCCGAGGGTACGGGAGAAGAAAAGCCGGAGGGTCTCTTCGATGGGTTGAAAGATGATACGCGCTATTAAGGAGCCTTTATCACAGAATCAGTACACAAAGAGGTTAGCAGACGCTGGAAGGACTACAAACCGTAGTTCACAGCAATAGCATACCCTCCTTGGTCATGCAGCGGGCTGAACCACGACAAGATCATCTTGTCGCCTTCTGTCAGGAAGTGCTTCACAAGCGACTGCGTGGTCATCGTCAACGAAAGCCGTAGTACGTCGTGGTCGAAGTAGCTTAACAGCGATGGCTTGCTGGTGGACATCAGAACATACTTTCGTCTGGGCAAGCCAACTCACCTCGATGAAGGTGATTTCGGGCGCACATATTCACTTCCCAGGTACAAAAGGTATGCACCAAACATGACTGCGCTGTAGACGAGCTGGCCCAGGGCGAACGCGAGCAAGGCGAGGTCCCCCGATCCCCACCTCGAGTCGTACAGCAGAACAAGGAACGTGGTGACACTCTTGAAGGTGATCCCCAGTCCTTCTGCACGTACTCTAACGCCCGTTTTTAAGGAGGTCATGGCCCTGCACACCAACGAGGTACATGCAGATGAGAAAGGGGCAGACGGAGAGGAAGAAGAGTTCGACTGACGAACACGTTGTAGAAGGGCTCACTGAGCAGCTCCACCACTGCCGCCAGCGCATACACCGCTACAGCGCCGTCGAATCCTGGCTGGGCCCTCATCTCGCCACTCGCATGCCGCGCATACACCACCGACGTGCCGAGCGCGAGCGGGATGCCCACCGCGACGGGCACGAAGGCGACGTTCGCCCTTCGGATGGCGGTATCAGAGGAAGAGTCCGAATAGGAGGCGCGCAGCAGGGCATTCCGCACGCCCTCGCGCGAGAGGAAGAGGATGGTGCTGAGGACGAGCTCGAACTGGATCGCGGCGGCCCCAAAGGCGCTTGGTGAGGCGAGCCGGAAGAGCGCTTGGTTGAGCGCGAAGGTGAAGAGCCGGGAGAAGGCTTGCAGGGCCACGAGGGACGAGGCGGAGGCGATGGAGGAGGCGAGCAGCCCGCTGCTCGGGGGAGGGGCTGTCGACATCACGGTTGACGTTTGGGAGCAAGGTGTGGGTTGATGGGAACACATAACTTGAACTTCAAACGTGGAGGTTGTCCATCCAAACCAAAAATACTAATTACACACTGCACTATACATGATGTACAAGTTCCGCATGGGGGATATCGTATTGATACAACTTGTGCATTAATGTACGCGACAAAAAAAAGAAAGGAAGAAGGGTCGTTAGGGTGAACACAAGACAGAAGGGCATTATGGGAACAAAGATAGATCGTCACAGGCGTTCGAGAACGGACAAAAAACACGACCAGACCAGCTACGATAGCGAAGAACGAGGAGAGCAACCAATAAGCTTATATAGATAGCAGCATACATATCGTTGTCTTTCTAGAAATTCATGATCAGTCGACCTCTGCGTCGACCGTTTCCCCGAGCGCCATAAGCGCGAGGCGGCGCGGGGTCAATTGTCTCTCGTCGTCGTCGTCGTCGTCGTCAAGAGTGTCGCGGATGGCAATGGTATGGCGTTGCTCGCGGAGAAGTGTCTTCGCCAGTACCTGCGGCGCCCCGGCAATTGCCTCCGCAAAGGCGAAGGCGAGCCCCACAGAGGCGCTGAGGACGCGCCAGTGCGAGCCGAGCACGTCGAGCCCGACTATGTCCACGCTGGTTGCGATGGAGGCGTAAGGGTAGGCAACCTGGGCCGCGAGGCGGATGATCGACGCGGTTAAGGGATCAAAAGGTGCGATAGGGGCCGCCGGGGAGGATGTTTTGATGTCAGCCTTGGAAGGCGCCGGCGCGTTGTTTAGCGGGTTGAAGGAGATCATGCGTCCGACGAAGGAGGGGATGATGAGGGTTGGGAGTGCCCAGTGGAGCAGGACGAGCCAGAAGGCTGATGTTTGGAAGACGCTGAGTGGAGGGTAGTGCAGGGGAAATGATGGCCCGGCGTCGCGTCGAGGAGAGATTGGGACCTGGATAGCTGGTTGGTTTCAGGCGCGGTTGAGTCGAGATTGGGCGTACCTGGACAATTTGCCATGGGATGATGGTGTAGAGGACGTAGAGGAGCTCGAATAGGGCGGTTAATGACCAGATGTTGCGCGAGTTGGACAGGAACTATGAGATGGGTCAGTTGGCGGATGCTTAGTTGGCACCAAAGCACATACGGCACGGAATGCAATCAAGAGCTCATTGCTATGTTGTAGAATTTCTTGTTGCTTAAATTGTTGGACGGCAGCTTTCACTTCGGTGGTGTTCGGTAGACGTTCGATGATGCTTTTGACCGGGGATGGCGGCAATGGAGGTAAACTGCTCGGGGTGACAGGATCAGCGACTTGACGCGGCGATTGACTCGGTGTACTGTCGAAGGGAGAGATTGGGTGCTTGAGGAAGGTTGAGACGTCGCGAAGATCCTTGACTGGCGTTGACTCTTTGATTGGGTCGAGGGGTGCTACTCGACGGGATGACTTTGGCTTCTCCTCGGGTGGAGCGAATCGAGTGCTGGGAACCATACGGTGTTAGAGCGCGAACGGGGAGAATATAGCGAGACACTGACCTCGGAGGCGCTGGCTGGGGCTGGACACTGCGCTTTCTGCGGCCGAAGAGACCAGAGAAGGTTGGGTTGTCCTCGAGCGTGTCCTGGTTGCTGTCGAGATGGGCCTTGATGCGACCTGCGAGCTCGTCCTTTGTGCCCTGGTCGCTGATGCGGAGGGCGGACGCGATTTCCTGGAGTTCTGATTTCTTCTTGGGCGCGAGTGCGCCGGCATAGACGACGGGGGGCATGGCGGGCGGAGACAAGGAAGGTGGATCAACAAGGTCCGTGTTGTGCCCTGTTTACGCGCCATCCACGTGACTACGCTGACCCAGGAGAGTGGGCCATCTGCCATCCTGTTTCCATAAAACCGCTGCTCGGGGGTGCGACTGTTCCCATCTCCCTCTCCTTCACTTCTCGCTCCTCTGGCAGGCCTTTTTGTTTTTGCTCCATCCTACGCAATGTTCTCGCCGGTCGTTGTCCTCGCTTTCTTCACAGTTCTCGCCGGTCGAGGTCCGTTGCTGTTCCCGCAGAAACAACGCAAATCTGACCTTTTGTGCAGTGTTGGCTTTCAACATCACCGTCGGCACCAGGAACTTGGGCGCGAATGAAATCCTCGCCATCCCCGACAGCCCAGTCAAGACCGCAGTATGCTCTCCCTGATAAGATAGTTAACGCCCAGTTAACGAGACTCTCAGTGCGCCAGTATATGCACGCCCGCATCCACTGCAATTGCAGCATGCAATGACGATACCGCCTGTCTTTGCCGCACCGACACCGTCACCGCTTTCGTCAACTGCGAGACATGCATGCTGCACAACCTGATCAATACCAACAAGCCCGCCCCCGACATCCGCGCAGGTTCCAATGTTGCTGTCGGAGGTACCCAACTCGTCTCCTTGTTTCAGGTACTCTGATTCATATCTCTGCCGATAGCATACGCCGGTGTCTGCAAGACCGATCTCAATATCACCCTCCCCGCCAATCTGACCGCCCTCGCCCTCCCCGCCACTTGGGACGGTCCCTTCGTATCTGTGCTGCCTGTGGGAGCTGCTGCTGTGACTGTGATTGCGGGTGGCATTCTTGGGTTCTCCGCGCTGTACATCCTGTCGAACCTAGAGTGAGGATATTTATGTCCGTAGTGTAGCGATGCAACAAGTATGAGTTTTTCTGTGCTGGAAGGCTGTTCCCACGCAAAATTGAAAGCCCGCCAGTGGTTAGGTGGCAAATAAATAAACTCATCCTTCAATCCACTTCACCACCGTCTCCGTCGCTCACCATGTCCCAATACAAGTCCGCAATCAGAAATCAGCAACAGCAAGATGGCCCAGAGGCAAAGTACCGTGCTCAGGCCCGCCAGCTCCAAGAGATGTTCCCAACCTGGTCCAACGACAGTCAGTTTTTTTTCCTTCTCCTTTCCACCAGCGCGCCTATTTACACCCAAAAAGATCTGCTCTCCCTGCTCGTCGAAGTCAACGGAGACGTCCAGACAGCAGCCACTAGACTCAGCGAAGGTGCGCACCATGCTGATACAACGTGTCTATCATTCATAATTCCCGACAGGCAATGTCGAACAATGGGGCGAGGTTTCCCGCAAAAAGGACAAAAAGACACCTGTCCCCGCCAGCCCTGCCTCGAAGCCGACGACTTCCGCTGTTAGAGGCGACTCTCGTGGCGGCAGAGGCGGGCGCGGGGGTCGTGGAGGGCCAGGACGCGGTGGCGCCGTCACGAGGGGGCGCGGCGGTCCTCCAAGGGGCAGTGCCAATGGGCATATACCCCGCACAGAGAGCCCACACACCAATGGCACAGATGCGACGTCGCCTACCACTGGCAGCGACGCGTTCTCCAAGGCAGTAGGCGACTCGCACGACCACCAGGAAGGATTGACGCCCTCCAACTCCGGCTGGACGGAGGTTTCCTCGCAGCAAGAAAACTCGAGCCTTGCGACCTCCGTCTCTACCGGGACATCTGCTTGGAGTGCACCCACCGACACTAATGGGAGTGCGGCGGCTAACATCTCTGTTGGCAAGCAAACTACGAAGACACCTGCTACGTCGAAGTTGTCATGGGCGCAAATTGCGAGGTATGTCGTGATTTCCTTTATTTTATTTTTTTGGACATTGAAAGAGTTTTGTAGACCACAAGAGAAACCAGCCCCACCTCCAACGGCTGCTCCTCAACCTATTGCCCCGCCGGCTTCAACGTCTACACCCGCTCCTCCACCGCCAACCTCTGCACCTGAACCCGAGCCATCCGCCCAACCTCAGCAAAATGGATGGGAAGAGCCAACAACCGTCGAGGCACCAACATGGGATGAGCCCAGCCAAACCACAACAGCTGATGCCTGGCCTCCTTCAACCGAGCCTGCAGTCGAGACACCAGCACCAGAAGCACCTGCGTCAGAGCTTAAGCCTGAAGTGGCTGAAGAACCACCAGCGCCTGCCCCGCCTGCCCCAGAGCCCGTCGTCGAGTCAAAACCAGAGCCAAAGCCTGCCTCGCCAGCGCCTGTTGCTGCCCAACCTCCTTCGGCCCTCCCTGCGCAAGTGGCCACTCCATCGCCGAAGCTCGCCTCGCGCCCTGCTGTTTCATCACACCGGAATAGTGCTCGCTACAAGGTGACGGACCAGCCTGTAACGCTGCCGCTGTCGTTCGGCACGGGCATCGAGAAGGTTGGGATGCAATTTGGTAGTCTCAGTCTCGGTGGTGATAACTTGGCTGAACCGGAGAAGTACTTTTTTGGGTTATTAATTAGGTATGAATGAAGCTGACTTGGGGTCTGTAGATCCGAACCTGTGGCCCCTGCAGCACCTGAGCCTGCGAGCGTTGCGCCTGCAGCGCCCCAATCAAAGGCCCCACTCGAAGCCGCGGCTCCTCCGCCCCCTCCGCCTGCCACTGCGCCAGCCGCCTCGACGTCACTTTCTTCTGTCTTCCAACAACAGCAACAACCCGCCCCTCAACCCTCAGCTCAAAATCAAACACTACTCCCGCAATCAACCACAACTCACCACACCTTACCCCCGTCCATATCCCAGCCCGTTCCCACCAACCAAAGCCATGCTGCTGCTTCCCCTCTCCAACAATTCGCCCAACAACAGACCCAACAACAGACCCAACAACAGCAGCAGCAGCAGTCTCTCGTCAACAACTCCGCTCCTCAGCAACAGCAACTTCATCAACAACCCCCCAACCTCCATCAGCAATCTCAGCATCAGCCTCAGCATCTCCAACACCTTCCTCAGCAAGTGCACCAAAACCAGCACACGGCACACCACAACTACTCGCAGCATGCCCTCTCGTCGCATATCGAGCCTACACAACCAGCGCAACCGCCTATTCAACCTCAGGCGCTGCATACCTCGAGCTACTTCCGCCAGGCAGACACCTCGACGCCCAATCCTTACTCGTACAACCCCACCCCGCCTGCTCAGTCCCAGGACACGTCGTATGGTGCCTTTGGTCAGTTGGGTGGGGGGCAAGGGCAGCACCAGCAAGCTTCGCATCTAGGCGCGTTCGGAAATGCGGACTACGGTTATACCGAGACGCAACGAGGGGTGAGTTCTTAGTTATATTCTCGTGATGAAGTACTCATGATATGTTTCAGCAGGGCTTCTATGATACTTACGCCCAACAGGCTGGCTTCGGCGCAAGGAACGCCCTCGGACACGATGACGTCAAGGGAATTCCTGGCGCGCAGCAGGGTGCAGGGTCTGCCCTCCCGCCCTCGAGCACGCAAGGCCCGCAATCCCACTCATCGCAGGCCTCCAACCAGCCTCAGCCTGCCAGTGCCCAGGGTCCACAGCAGACCTACCCTCCTCCTGTTCCCTACTACTACACCTACCCCCAGAACCAGTACTATGGTTCGCCGTACACCTCCGGCTACGTCCCTCAGCCCTTCGTCAAGTACCCCACGATGTTTCAGCCCGGGCCACCCGGGTCGGCGACAAACCCTACCGCGAAACAGCCCGCGGGCAACGTCGGCGTCGGTGTGCAGCCCCAGACGAACCCGTACAGCCAGGGTCTATATCAACAAGGCACATATGACGACTACCAGCAACACCCACACCACGCGCAGCACCAGCACACACATAGCTTGGGGCTGGGCCAGGGTGTAGGCGCGAGTGATTACGGCAAGCAGCTGTATGGAGGTGCGGGTCAGGGCGGTATGCAAGGTTTCATGGGGCTAGGAGGACAGAGTGGGGCTGGTGGATCGGTCCCCGCGTCGAATGCTGGCCCTCGTGGAGGCGGGTCGCCCGACACGCCGTACAAGCCGTACGCGGCGAAGGACGTGTCGGTGTCCGCTGGACGTGGTGCTCCCGTGCAGCAAGGTCAAGGTCAAGGGCAGCCACAAGGTCAAGGTCAAGGGCCAGCCGGCCAGGGAGGACCGCAAGGACAGGGCTTTTATGGCACGAATAGGTTCAATGGCGGTGGTGCCGGGGTGGGAGGCGTGGGTGGAGGCCCGCAGCAGGGTGGACACCACCAGCAAGGTGGGCCGCAAGGCCATCTGGGCTACCCGCAGAGTGGTACTGAGCCCAACTTTTATGGCTACCAGCCCAGGCAGCAACAGTACTGGCAATGAGCGGCTGGGCTGATCACATTGTTCTGTGTGAATGTTGTTGCATATTTTTCATTTCTTTCTCTCCTTGTCTCTCACTCGCGCTCATCCGTTTCATGATTCCTTTTTTGTGTCTATCTCTCGTATCCTACATTCGGTTGCATCCATCTCTCACTCTCCTCTACTGCTTCTGTACGTGTATCGCAATGCAATCTCGAGTTCAACAGGCGACTGCATCTAGGTTCATTTCGCTGAATAGGACTTTGTTCCCTGTGACATGTGTGACGATAAACTCTTTCTCTCACCACCACCGTCTGCACCATTTCGCCGTTCAATACAATGCTTTGCAGCTACTGCAAATGATTCCATACATGTGAGATTTGGGTCTATCTGCGTGCGAGGACGATGAGCAAAGCTGTGGTCGTGCGAGTGGTGCGTATCAGATTAGACAACGGCAGCCTGCGCTGACCTCATCCCAGAATAGCGCGTCCCACCTTTCTCTTCTTTGCGCTCCGCCCCTGCCCGCCGCTTAGTGAACGCCACATGAAAGAACAGAACGGATGTCCTGCGGGTGCCATCCGTTCGACCGTTCCTTCCCATGTCCGAAAATATGTCCGTGGCGTCCCGGACTTGGAGCTGGTGTTCAGCGTTCGTGTGAGTTGCTATCCGTTTTTTTCACCTCCAGCATCTGATAGCTTATCAGATAACCTGCGAAAGCGAAGTCACATTGTCCGACCACTAGGACACCTACAGTACCCTTTCGCCGGGAGGATCTGGCCGCCATCCGTAAAAATACGGATGGTGCGCATATAAAGTCTGCAAGGTGGCACGACCCACTTGAACTTCCACGGGACTATGATTTCGGAAGACGAGAAACACACAAACCCCGCCTCCTCAGCGCAAGAGGAAAAGTTTTTCACCGAGGACGCCTCGTCCCCGCAGTCGCTCTCCAGTACTGTGACCAAACCCAAGCTTCCCCTGGGGTGGAGGATCCTCGTTCTAGTCCTTACGTGCCTCTGCAGTTGTGAGCCTTCCGTCTATTTTCCCTCCCTTGACTACACGCTAAGTACATGCCGTAGTTGGGAACCATTGGTCGAATGTGAGCACTTACTTTTCATCCTGAAGCTCGAAACAGCTTTCAACTAGCGCTGATTATACGAACAGGGACTCATCGTGTAGGAGATCAGTCTTTATGTGGCTCGCACAGAAGTTTGACTTAATCCTGTCTTTTCAAGCGCCCTCAAGACGACGATTATCGCCGTGACCAAGATCAATAATTCGAAGTTTGCAACGCTTGTCGCTGTGACCAACCTAGTCAACACCTTCCTCTGCGTCGGCTTCGGCTTCAGCATCGACAAATGGGGTGGCCCTCTCCTCTCAGCTATTCTGGCAAGCTTCCACCTCGGCGGCTCCATCATCATGGCTGGGGCAGCGACAAATCACCTGAACAGCTACCCACTCCTCATTCTTGGGAAGGTCATAGCTGCCATCGGTGATGGCTCGCTCGACAATGCCCAACACCGCATCTTCTCAACATACTTTGCTCGCGGCCGGGGTTTCGCTTTTTCGATCGGTGAATTAGATCATCGTCATACTTTGCGCTTTTCTAACATGTATCCTGCCTAGGTGCCATTTGGTATTTCGAATTAGAATCGTTCCGGTTGTTCTAATTCTTATGCTCATTGATTAGGGGGGTTGCCAACCTCGCACAATTCACGGGACAGTCAACTGCAAACGTCATTGCGAAGAATACAGGAACGTTTGCGTGGGCGCTCTGGATCAGCGCCGCCATCGCACTATTCTCCGTCCTCTGTGGTATTGCTGTTGTCTTTTTGGATCGATGGCTCCGTGACCGCTACGACATCACGGACCAAACAGACGGTCAATTGCTGAAGACCCACACACGCAGAGGCGTGTTCAGCATCAAGGCGATCAAACACCTCCCTCTTACATTCTGGTGCGTTGCTGGTATATACGTTGTAGCCTACAACTCTCTTTCTTATCTTTTTGTAGGGTTGTTGTCTTTTTCGCGATCTTCGAGAACGCTGGGGTCCAGTCCTTTGTCTCAATTTCAACGTACGTTCTACCAACACGGCAAGAGCTGAACGGCGATCGACTGAAACTTGTTAGGCAATTTGCACAGCAACGCCTCAAGAAGGGAGCGGTGATTGGTGGCTGGGTCTCCAGTTTCTACCTGCTGCTCCCGGCATGCCTCACTCCTTTCCTGGGCATTTTCATTGATGCCTCTGGCCATCGTGTCTCGTTCCGTGCGCTCTATTCACGCCAGTTGATCTACCCACTCTAACACTTCAACAGTGTTTATATCCGGCTTGACGTTCCTCATCTCAATGCTTTTTCTCAAGTTCTCGCACACGGTTCCAACCTTCGGTAATGCAGTTATCAATTCTCTCATTACTCGGCTGACACTTCTCGTAGTCACTGCATACGTTTTCTATGCCCTGTCGCAGAGTGTTACGCCGGCCCCTCAAGTCGAAATTGTAAGAAGTGTTATTGCCGATCCGCAATGGTTTGCAACAGCCTTCGCGATCAAGAGTATGCTCGTCTCCCTTTCTTCGTGGCTCTTAATGGTGCTTATGCCGCCTTTCTCTTATGCCAGAGTCTGTCGTGCAAGCATCCATCGTCATCATCACCACTGCCGCGGGTAAATTGCAAGACGATACCCCAAACAACTCGCTCGACAACGCAGTGACGCTATGGCTTGCCTATGCCTTCATGTCCGTCGTCATCTCCGGCGCACTCCTCGTGTCCGCGTCATTTCCGTCCGCTGCCTGGTGCCTTCCAGCGGCGCGTCTGGCCCAGGTTGCGCCGCGCAAGCTACCGCAGGAGGTCGCACGGCTTATGGCCTGGAAGGAACTATTGCTACGAGATCCGACTGGGGTTGGTGTGCAGTGGGTGAAGAACATGAACCCAGGGGGTGAGAAGCTATTGCTTGATGATGTCGAGGTGAAGAAAGGAGAAAAGCTTTTGAAGATGTCTATCATTGGCCAAGGTTATAAGTCGATGCAGTGGCTCTATATTGCCACTTCCGTGGGTGTCATTCTTGTTGGTTGGATTATGTTTGGATTGGGTGTGGGTTGGGGTGTCCATGGAAGTGTGATTGCTGGTACCACCGGAGAGTAGGGGCCTTTTTCATGTTCCTACGTTCAGAAAGGGGCAAGTGTTCATATTCAATGATCTGTGCACTTGGCTTAGGGTCTGTTCGGATCGCATATCACAGATACTATTTTGGACCTGATGTTCGTCAGGATAGTGTTGCTGGGAGCTGGAGTGCATTTGGGAGTTGGAATTTACGGCGATCAATTACGGCGATCGTTTACGGCGGCAAATCCCGTCCCTTGCCGCCTCAGCTGTGGACGCTCTATAACGTCTGGGCAGGGAACATGAGGTTCTCTGGCTCCTATAGACCTACGAAGGCGACACATTCGTTCTCCCTTCCAATGCCAAGGTAGCGAGTGACGACAAAGGTTCTCGCACCGATGCAAGATGGAGGGCTGACAGCATCCTGCCACCCTCGAAGCTTCTAATCAATGCCTGTCCCTTTGGTGGACGGCTGAACGGACAATGGTGCGGCAATTTGTTTAATAACGAGGTAAGTATGGAAAGAAGTCATCTACATGGATGGCGAGACAGTACAAGGACGGAGTCGAGGCGAACAGGGGCCCGGGGAGGGCAGCCACCCGACAGCGAAAGCGACGACTCGGAGACGATGCCAACGAGACGACTCGTATAAGTAGAGGGGTGTGATGGCAGCGATAGAGCTATAGAGAAGCAGTCATGATAGCAAGACAAGCGAAGCAGCATGCCGAGGGGAGGGAGCCAGCAGCAATGGAAAGGGGAAGGCCGCGGCGTCGGCGACGACGACGACAATGTCAACGAGGTCGCTGCCCACCATACCCATGGAACAACCCTAACAAGAAAGATGCAACTCCTACATGGGTGTTGAACGTAGTTTCATTGTGCTGGGTGTGGAAGCATCCCCGCCTAAGTACATGTAGTAATTCCTATGCATCGGTGCCCCTAACACCTTTTTCACTTTGAGGCACATGTCCCCATGACTTAGGCATAAAGCGTGGATATTTCTCTAGTAATTACGTAGCAGATATCTCCAATTTGAAGGAGCAATCACGTCTTATGGACGCGTCGAGACGTCGCGTCGCGGTCACATGCCCCTATCCGGAAATTCCCGCCGTAATGATCGCCATAGTCTCCGCCGTAATCCTCGCCATAAATTCCAATTCCCAAACTCTTTGGGGAGCTGAAGCTGGCTCATGGGAATTCCATTTTGGGGGGCTCAAGCTGATTGGAGCTTGACTTGCCTCTGTCATGATGCTCTTTGGGTGATGAAACTTTCCTTGCTGCTTGACAAGTTGGTCTTGCTCAATTTATACCAGTGCTGAACCCCCTGTATTCACCAAAATGCAGAAAAATAATTAAACAATCTCAAGCACACTGTATTGCATTTAAACACACCACAACACATGACTTGGGTCCTGAAGGAGCAAATAGGTCCAACTGGACACAACTGGGACCTTGAGCAACTCCAATATACTGTTGTGATACTTTGTGATCCCAATGGTTTGCAAAGTCACCAAACACACATGGATGAATAGATTACATTCAACTCAAGCCAAAGCTTGAATCTCACTCACTCAAGGCAAGAAGGCCAGTCAATGGCAACTATTCTACTACAAGTGTACCTCTGGAGCTGATCTATTAGGCTATGATTTTCTTATGACATACATTGAGAACTAAGATTGATGCTTGATGTCAACTCAGAGAAGATCCTGGGTGACAACAACAATATATGGTGATTCCCATCAATTGCCTTGGAGCTAACTCAGAGGCAAGTCGAGCTCCAATCAGCTTGAGCCCCTACACCATGCACTTGTGCCTTCCAATAAGGGACAGGGCATATTTTGAAGGGCTGAATGGAGGAGGAGGAAAACAAAGGGAGACCCAAGTAACTGGAGACCCAAGTAGCCAGAGACCCAAGTAGCCAGAGACCAAACACCCAACGCAGTGAGTGACTGACTACCTCTTCTTCCACTCTTCCTTACTCACCTGCTAGTTCTCTGTTGCATCACACAAGTTGATAATAGGCCCCATGTCTTGATGCTGGCCACACCTCTCTACTACTTGATGCTGGCCTGCTGATTCAACATCAGCCACAGTAACTGGAAGCCGCTCCCTCATGGCTCAATGTCAGTCCCCCACAACTCAATGTCAGCTCCAACAACTCAATGACCACCTCCACAGATCAATGTCAGGTCCAACATCTCCATGGCCATGCCCTCCAATGAGGGTTATGGAAGAGCTGGATGGAGAGAAGGACCACAAGGGAGACCTGAGCAGTGGGAGACCCAGCATAGTGTGTCACTGACCCTAATCCCTCCTTCCATTACTTACTCCACCCCACCGTTCATTGTCATGTTGTACAACTTGATGACAGCCTCCACAAGTCAACAACAACCACCTCTGGGACTCAACAACGGTGTTCTCTCATTCATACTCATGACTTGGCCTTTGCTTCCTGGAACATGTATTTCACATAATTATTCTCAATATATATCTATTCTATTTCATGATGTTCTGAAAGTGAACTTTTTTAGAGGATGAGAGCTTTAGTGTCGTTTGCTGTCATCAGAGCTCTTCAGGGGCCATTTGGAGGGGCAAGGGGTGTTGGAGGGGCAAGAAGAGGGGATGGTGGTAGTAGAAGGTGAGAGGTGGGTAGTGCTGGATGGGCAGGCAGGTGGGGCACAGAATGAGCATGAACACTGCCCAACCTCTGTGTTTGGCATTGTTTGTCATCTTTGGGGGCCATTTGGACAGGCAAGGGGCATCGGAGGGGTGAGAGGAGGGGGTAGTGGTGGTGAAAGGCGAGAGCGAGGGTAGGAGGGCAAGATGGGGCAGGCAGGGCAGAGAACCAGTCTGAATGCCACTGAACCTCTGTGTTTGGTGTCATTTCACCTGTAGTAACCAGTGATATGTATCAAATTGGACTACTACCCAGTACCTATTATACATCAGGATGGGTAGTAGCCTGGTGGACAACTGCCTGAGCCCAGCATATAGAGGACATAATGAGATGATTAATAATCATTCCTTTTTAGGAAAAAAAGTATCTGTGTTTGTGGAGCACCTTTGGATGACCCTGAATCAAGTTGTTTGATGCCATCAGCTGCTCTGGTTGGCAAGAAAAATGCAAATTACTGGAAAAATAGATTGTCTTTCATAAATTTTGGCATTGGTTGGCTTATATCTTGTCATCAATAAAGCTAAATAGGTTGTGCTGATGGTGGCAGGGTCATCTAGGCCTAGGATTTCTAGTTCAACCATTTCTTCCCAAAAAGAAAATTTCTCACAGTTATATGCCCATGTCATGACCTGTCTCCGGCTCCCAGCACAATTATCCGGCTCCCGAGGCTGTATCCAGCTTCCGAGGCTTGTGGTAATGAGCCATGCTCTTCTGGGATGCTTCCGAGACATCTGGGAACGAGCCGTGCGCTTCCGAGGCACTTCCGAGGCAAGCCATGTTTCTGGCTCACTCCATTGTGTCTCCCAGCCATTGTCCCATTGTCCTTCATTGTTCTCCTTGTCCTGGCTAAGTTATCTATTACATAATCATGGTCCATTATCCTACATAGCATAAATACCCATGTACAGTAGTAGATTCCTCAGTCGGAATATCGAACTCAACATACCCCCTTTGCTCTAGTTCACTGCCGGAATCCGGCTCCTCCCTGTTCATCCAAAATTGGGGACACCCAGACGTTGCGTGGTGGCACAGCTGCCCTTTCCGTCAAGCTGAAGCCAAGTCCCCACCCCATCCGGCATGGTTGTTACAGACCACTCAATTTCACTTTTTTGGCACCCCTAGTCCCTGTCTAGACATAGCAGAAGAGGACTTAAGCAAAATTTTGCAAAGTCCAACTTGTCATAAGTGACTTTGATGTTGATGGCATCAGCAAACTTGATGGCTTTATTACTCATCAACAACACCAAGTCTGGGCCTGGCAATCATCTATTTAATAATTGTTTCCTTTTGAGGCCATAATATCAAAGTTTTGGGGGCTGACCCTGAAGAAAAAGGCAATTAAAAAGTCACATGACCTGCCATCAGTCTTGGCATCAGTCACATTTTCCTCCTATGACTATGATGTCTCTCTACATTATTATAGAACATCTTGGGCAATTGCCCAATGGGCTACTACCCATCCTGATGTATAACATATACTGGGTAGTAGTCCAATCTGATATATATCACTAGATGACAAGGCTGCTGGGGGTTATGTTGGAAGGGGGAGAGAGGGCTGCAGTGAGCGAGGAAGGTTGGTGATTTTGATTTTGCAGAGGGCAAGAAGGGCATTACTACAATAGCCAGTAAAAATGTAGTCAACTATTGAAAATGTAGCTATGCCATCAATGTAATACTTACTGTGGGAAAAAAGCATGGATGACTGTAATGTGGGAAAGTAAAATGATCTCTGTGTCCCAGGTTGAAAGAACAAGTCTTACTTATGTAAGAACTTGTAACTATTGTGACATTCTCGTTCTCTCCCTCTTTAGCAGGGGTGAGGTTCTTAATCTGATGAACGTCTATTCTGACAATCAGCATACCGCTATCGAGCACCTAGCTGCTTGTGTGCATTCTCTGCTGCCCTTCATCTACATGGCAGACAACTTTAACTGCATTTCAATGACTTGGGATGATTACAATCATGGCAAGTCATCAACAGCAATATCCCTGTGGGACACTGCATCTCAGATCAGCCTTGAGTGGGCATGGCCTTCCAACCATGGACCAATGAGGATCAGTCCTAATCTGTACCAGAGATCCAATGTGTTGGATCTTGTCTTCTTAGCTCCATCTGAGATCTTAATCTCAATGCCCAGATTGGAGCACAATCTCAATGCCTAGATGAGAGCACAATCTCCAGAATCCATCAGATCATCTCCCGATCTGTGCAGATCTCAATATCAGACCCAAACTGCCCAGACCAGGGTGATAAGCCATTAAACCTGGAAGTGAGGCTGAAAAGTCTTTCATTTTGGACATTCTCTGGGATCTCGCAGCTATTCCTGTCATAGCCCTGGCAACCAAGGAAGGCATTGAAGTTCTAGCTGATGCTATTGTGACAGTGTTCTTGGATGTGTGGCTAGCCCACTCAACCGAGTCTAAACCTACCAAGCACTCCAAGTCCTGGTGGATGGACGAGTGCTTGGAAACATTCAGAGTATATCAGCTTAGCTGCTCACTAGCTGACTACAACAAGTTTAAGAAGGTGTGTAAGGATGCCAAATGTGATTTCCTCAATGAACACATCACAGAAATTGCTACCTCTTGTAAGCGCCTGTGGGACCTGATGGAATGGGTCAAACAGCGCAAGCTACCCCCCTGTAAGGCTATTTGCAACCTTTGAAGCCCAAGACCTATTGGAGGTACTTGGGCTTCTACTTTGATTGCGGGCTCATGTTCCATGAGCACATTCTACTATGCTAAGGTGTTCACCACTGTGCAAGCCATATGCATGCTCAGGAACTCCACCAGAGGTCTTTTGCCTAGACAGCAGGCCATCAGGAAAAACCTTTTTGTCTTAGGTTGTCCTTAAGATCAGCAGCCAAGTCAGGTGCACCTCAGGGCACTTGTGCTGTCCTGTGGTTGTCCTGAGGTGTCTTCACTGTCTTGACCTCCTCCTGGAGACATTCTGAGTTCTCCTAATTGGTAGATAAAATGAAATTTACACTGTCTGGGCTCATATAATTTATTTTCTCATGATCTTCTAGCCAGGACACATGGGAAAAGAAATGTATGCCTGACATTTATTTAAATGGACAGTACTTGAGTTTCAATAGCAAACATCCTCCAAAACCAATAGAAAGGTATTTCAGAATACTCTTATATTCATTCTTCAAGTGCTTCATTGAATAAAAAGACACCAGGTATATTATTTGTGCCTCTGTAGAGGGGGAGTAGCACAGCAAGATTTGCTTATAGCAGGGGCAAAACAGACTCTCTTGCTGTAATTTTTCCATACATGTAGATACATAGATAGCACATGTAGTCTCAAATTTTTATAAAGATACATCCAATATCGCCAGAGATATAGATGTGCGCATTTTTCTTATTGAGCAAAGTCAAGAACATCACATTCTGTGTGCAAATGGTGACCAAACTGGCTGAAACTTGGTACACATTATCACATGTATGTATACTATTGGGTCCCAGAGTATAAATGCAATGGACCTAGCAATTATAGAGATATTGCATGCAGAAACCCAGAAACTGCAAACTCTTTACAGGAATATTGTGAATTACATAGAAAGAATGCATTTATAAGAAAAATAAATGCCATAATCAGAATGGGCATAAAAATGCGGTTCTGACAGTATATAATATGTAGGTAATTGGACCTGATAAAGATGTGCTACTACACATAGCACCAACTTTGGGTGATTTATCACCGAAGTATACTGTGTGCTCAGCACAGCCACTGCTGAGTGCTTTATCAAGGGTCAAGATAAAATTCCTTGGCAACTGCTTAATCAATCGCCACAAAAATTCACACACTTTTAGATACTATATATGTGCATGCACTTGTAAAATTTCAGACAGTCTCCTGAAGAAATGACCAAGATATTAGTGTTGCGCTTTCTCAAAAACCCGTGTTGAAATATCTCAATCAATAATAGTGTGGAGAGCTCATAAGCCAGGATCCATTAACAAGGATACCAAATGTACCTGCATGCAAAATTTGAGTCTGATAGCTTCAATGGTTGTTGAGATATTGAGCCTCCAACCGCAGGTGAATACTGCTGGGCACTTTTCCAACGGTCAAGATGGAATTCCTCCACAACCGCTTAACTGATCTTTATGAAAGCTTACACAGTGCTAGATACATTATATGAAAAGGTGACTGCAAATTTTCAAACATTTTCGCATCAAATCACCTGAGATATTAGGGTTGCGCTTTTTCAAAAACCCGCATTTGAATATCTCAACAAATAATAAAGCAAAAGCTTCATGAGCTGAGATCCATTAACAAGGATACCAGAGGTACTTGCACAGAAAACTTCAGCTTTATAGCTTAGACAGTTGCTGAGATATTGAGCCTACACTGCAAGGAAGTGCATCATTTTCAAGCTCTAAGTCATTTCAAACTCAGACAGGCTGAGTGCTCATACAGGAGGTGGAAGCTGAATATCTCAAGAACTGCTACAGCTATGGACATAAAAATTTACAGGCATTTACAATACATACTGTTGATAATTTCTGCAAAGTTATATGTTATTTGATCAAATATTTACTGAGATATTAGAGGTACACCTTTTCAAAACTGTGCAGACATAATATAAAAATTTGAAATTCTGGAATATCATTCACTCCTATCATGAGATCACTGGTACAAATTTTGAGAAGGATAGCTGATTTATTTCTTGCAGTATTCAGCTGGGGAGAATGGTCACATCTGTGCCATGCATGGCACAGAATCATCACAATGAGTTGTGCATCGTGCAATCAACAAAGTCACATGATGGATGTGGTGTGTCTGTTTGGCTGTCATAGCTCCACCAAACAAAGTGTGCAGCAAGTGTCGTCAAACCTGCCAGTGCTGTACTTGCACGACTCTTCCCATTCCCTTACCTCACCCACTTTTGAATGCGCTATATTCTCTTTTCAAAGGTATGTTTTCTATCACATATTTAATGATCTTCTTGATACTAAATACCCATATTTCCCCTTCACAGTGTGCCTCTCCTGCCAGCACATACTCACATAGCCCTCAGTTCATGGTCTCAACAACAGGTATGTACTTATTTCTTTTTCATTAAATGATTAGATTTTCATGAACATATTCCAGACTGTGCTGCAGGGCAAGAAGACAATTGAAGGAATGGCAACACAAGAATCTGGAAAGTGAGGATTTTGGGGTCAGCTGACAGAGCAATGGGTACCTGAGTGAGTCGTCATATATTTTTCTTCTTCACCCTACTGACTATATATCTAGATTATGATATCTTCTTCTTTCTATGCTATAGGTGAGTGTATATTTCAGTAGAAGGGGATTGTATTATAGCATACAGTACTAGTATTAGTGTAATCTGTTCAATGTACATTAGATAGAGAAATATAATTGAGTCTTGTTTCAATGCATGAAATGTGAACAGAAGAAAAAATGAAATGTCCTGAATAACATCTACTGTAGTCTTAGCCTGTCCTCTGAGTGTCTTGAGGACACCCTGAGGACACTATAAGATCTTACACCTAGGAATGTAGGCTTCAGGAGCCTTACTGTCCTTGGTGTCTTAGATGTCTCAGATTGTCCTCAAGACAACCTAAGACAAAAAGGTTTTTCCTGATGCTAAGCCTTCACGGCTGCTACAAAAGTTAGGATGTCCATGCAGACGTGGAAACAACAAAAACCAAATAACCCTTTTACAGGAGGCTTGTACCAGGATCATGTTCCTCTTGAGGACGATTTCAAAATCATTCATGCTCGCTCATCGTCTTTGACCACCCATCAACTTCAGCAAGACTCAGCGCATTCCCCACTTAAGGGCCATACAACATGGAAAGTTGGAAGAAGCTGGGAGCCAGACGACAATGTGGATATTGCCCTTGACATAGATGGAAGCCGATTCAAGGTCGAGATGGCTGCAGAGGTCTGTGAAAGCAGACCAGGTTTGCTCGAGAGGGGGCTGCTGGAGGAAGTCCCCATACCCTGAGTCAGAACTAAAACATTGGTGTGAGTGTTCCTTATTTTTTTATCCTACATGTTTACTTACATTATAATCTTCAGACTCGTCCAAACGTGGTCTGTGGTCTGGAAAGAGAAATACTGCCAGTCTTATCTCGAGGAGCAGGTCCATTGGGAAGGCTGCGGCAATTTCAGGACTGCAGAGTCTTGCCCCGACTGCATATCTCGCGGCATGGAGCTACCTAACACTCCGGAATTTCAGTGTCTCAACTGTTTCGTGCCATATCTGATGTGCAGGACTTGCTGTGTCAGACGGCATCACATCGATCCTCTGCATATTATAGAAGTAAGTCCCCCTTGTACATATCGTGTTGTTAACCCTTCATAGTGTTGGGATGGTGTTTCCTTTGTCAAGTCAACACTTTGAGAACTAGGGCTCAAAATCCACCTCAACCATGCAAGTCTTTGATGCTCTCACCCCATCCCCTGCCACTCAGATTTTAGAATTCTTCATGTTAATGGCGTCCATCAAGTGGATTTCAGCTTTTGCGGCTGTGACCGTGCCATCCCTCCTCACATGCAGTTGCTATGTCATGGCCTTTATCCGGCTTCTCAAACCGCACCCTGGATGTGCACCATGTTTTCACTCCTCAAGCTTGTCCATCTTTTGGGTCTAACAGCAAAGACCTCTGCCTACAATGTGTATCGCACCCTAGAGCGATCAACCAATAACACTGGCCTGAATACTCCGAAATCCCACTATCGCCCTTTACTATGTATGGCCATGCAGTGGTGTCACTTGAAGCTGCTGAAGCGAGGAGGAAGGGCGCACAATGATTCCGGGGTTACGGCGACAAAAGAAGGCAAGCTCGCAGTGCTTTGCCCTTCCTGCCCATGCCCTGGTATCAATTTACCTGATGACTGGAAGGCTGTTCCTGAGAACAAAAGGTTTGCCTGATTGTTCTTATTGTTTTAGCTTATCATTGACAAACTCTTTAGATTCCTATATGCTGCTTTGATTTGCATGGATGCAAACTTTCGATTGAAGAATCAACTTGTCTCTGACTACTCTCAAGACCCAGTGCTCGGGCCTGGCTGGGCATATATGGTGCAGCATGAGCCCTATGAGGAGAATGTTTTGAAACAGGCCGAGCAGCAGGACATTAGTGCCGCTGTTTTCCTTTTGCTTTTGTTCTCTCATTTCAAATTCAGATTAGTACCTGCATAGGCTTCCAGGCCCTGGCCAAGTCCTTGACACGGTTCGCAAGAGGAATGAGATACACCAGTGTGGGCAGCACACTTTGTGGAAGGAGCGAGATGATGTTACCAGATGGCATAGGAAACCTCCAAAAAGGCAAGTGGTATGTCGAGCCAGCCCTTCCGTCTTTGTGTCGAGCCCATTGTTCCTTTGTAGATATGCAAACATGGACTACATTTTTGTGTCTGCCATCAAATCGTTTGCCTCTCTAATGCTTGTCACCATCAGCTACGACATTGTCTGCCAATGGTTCGCCAACCTGCTCATTCATATGACGTCTCTTTGGCCATCAGAGCTTTGCATGCCACCCCACATGAAGCTTTGCCCTTTGATCCTGAAATTCCATGCCCCCACCCACAATGATAAGGATCACAAACAGTTTTGGTTCAACTTCACGAAGGGGTTGGGTTTGATTGACAGCGAATGTCCAGAATGTTTCTGGGTGGGACATAACGGCCTTGGAAATTCTATGAAAATGCAAGGCCCAGGTTCTGAGGTCTTTACACTCCCCCACGTATCCCTATAGGACTCCAGTGGACTCCAGTGGAGTCTGGTAGAAATATATTAGCAGGAACACCAGCCAAAAGTGCCTACTGGAGTCTACTGGAGTGGAGTGTCCATCTTCCACTGGACTCCTATAGAACTCCAGTGGAGTCCAGTGAACAATGCAGAGAGATGTCATAGTCATAGAAGAGAAATGTGACTGATGCCAAGGTTGATGGCCAGTCATGTGACTTTTTATTTGCCTATTCCTTCAGGGTCAGCTTCTGAAATGTTGATGTTATGGCCTCAAATAGAAACAATTAATAAATATATGATTGCTAGGCCCAGACTTGGCATTGATGAAAAGTAATAAAGCCATCAAGTTTGCTGATGACATCAATATCAGAGTCACATGTGACAAATTGGATTTTGCCAAAATGTGCTCTATCTACACAGGGACTAGGGGTGCTAACAATGGGGAGAGGCAACGCCGGCTGAGCTTGATTTGTTTGTACATGTTGTGCCTGCCTGCATATGGCCAGTAAATGTAGGAAACCGAGATTTTCCCCAGCAATTTGACAGATATAGCCAGATTTTGCCTGCTGATAAGACTTTTGTCCCAATCTGTAAAAATCCTTCTGAACAGATCATGAAAATAGGTGCACGTTGTATTAGATCAGTAACCAAAGTCTGCATTGGAGGAGGATTTCTGATATTTTTTTCAGAACAATTTTTTTGGAATGCCCTCAAATGGAGATCAGTGTAAAAATATATTTGGATATGTTGTGGCAATGTGGGGAAAAATTGAGACGCGTCGAGCCTCATTAAGGCGATTATGTAATACACATCAAGACGCGTCTCGATGCGTTTTGCAGCATCTATGGGCAATACACGGCATTCTACCCCACTAGACCGTCTACTACAACTCATATATTTATTTATCTACACTTAAAATGCATTACTAATGGTTCAGAAATACAAAAAAGGTTGAGGCAACCATCGCAGTAGCTAAGTAGGAGCCTTGGAACACCGCAAATGACCCTTGACACGACCACTTCTAAGACAAAAAATACAGTTCAGGACAAGTTCAGCAACCAGAACAATCAAAAAAATAATATTGAAGGCCAGGATTCAGCTCTTCGGGACCAAAGGAGGCCAACTGCGCAGCGACTCACTAGAAGGAGACGCGGTTGGTCCTCAAGCTACAAAAAGTACTAATAGTCTCTCGAGGTCACATTTAAACAAGGAATGGCCTCCATTGTGGTGCTCAAGACTCTCCGTGATTCTCTTGTCGATGTTGACCTCTGTTTCCCCGTCTTTTGGTGGCTGTGCATTTAGTCATCAGCCATCAATCCACCCAAGCATTGCCCCTCCCCACTAACAATATGAAACATGCAGGTCACATGACTATGAGAAATTTCTTTTTTAAAAGAAGATAATTGCAATAACAGATGATCCTGAATCCACTTGAGTGATGGTATTTGGCTCTATTAGTGATAAGATATATGCCAAATAATGCCAAAATTTGTAAAAGTAATCTACTTTTTCAGTATTTTGCATTTTTCTTGTCAAGCACAGCAGCTGATGACATCAAATAACTTGATTCAGAGTCAACCAAAGGTGCTCTACAAATTCTGATGCTTTTTCCTAAAAAGAATGATTGTTAAGCATTTTATTACATACTCTATATGCTGGACTTGGGCAATTGCCTAACAGACTATTATCTATTCTGATGTGTAATAGGTACTGAGTGGTAGTCCATTTTGATACATATACTGGAGTCCAGTGGAGTCCAGTAAGACTCCAGTAAGACTCCAATATCACACTCCAGTAGAGTCCAGTATACTTTCTTACTGGACTCCACTGGACTCCACTGAACTCCACTATACCTTCTTACTGGAGTCCACTGGAGTCCACTGAACTCCAGTATAATTCCACTGGACTCCACTGGACTCCACTGGATAATATGCCAACTCCACTGGAGTCCAGTGGAGTCCTATAGCACTCTGTGGGGGACCACAAAATACTGCAGGTTCTCGTGAGCTAATGATTGACGACAATGTGGGGTTCTGGAACTGGCAAAAGTATGTTTCTTTTGGTAAGTGACTTCGCATTTTCAACTATATTTGTCTTTGACATATGTTGCTAGGTAAAACATTGCTTCGCAGTCTCGTCGCTGCTGTTAAGGAGCAGAACAAGCAAAAGGAGGCCCATCGAGGCTTTAGTGACTCCTTACCAAAGGAGCTGGTAGAAGGATGGGAGGTCATTTGCGATGAATGGGATGCAGATGGATTTCCAAAGACAAAGCCCAACCCCTATAGGGCTAAGGAGTTGGGTAAGTTCTATTGCTGTACTTCCAAAATTCCCTCCACCAACCAACGTTCTCAGCGATTTCAGAAAACCAGGTTTGCGAGGAGTTGGCAAAGGAGGAAAAGGCCTCGGCACAAGCTAGGATCGCTCCTGCGCATGACGCCACACCATCTGAGTTCCTCATTGCTGGATTGGATCTGGAGAATGAACAGTGAGTAAATTTTTACCTCTTCCATCCATGGCTGACCAGCCTTTCAGACAACGCCTGCATACGATGGCAAAGGAGCAGGGCTCAACCCCCACAGAGCTCCAGAGTACCTCCTTGAAGGACGAACAAGTTATTCTCAAAAGGAGTATCCTTGATTGGGAAGCTGTCGCCGCTCAACACGACACTGCTTTCCTTTGTGGATGATGGGACCATTCTGGCCCAATCCAAACAACTCGATGATAATAATGTGGGCCTGCGTAAGGCCTACAAGATTATCTACCTTCTCTTTGTTGCCTTCGCACTCGTTCTTGAACACGACAAGACCGAGCTGTTCCACTTTTCACGTCGACGAGACGCCTACAATCCCTCGCTGGATTTGGGGTACGCCCCACATACCGGTGCTACACCTTTGAAGCCCAAGACCTATTGGAGGTACTTGGGCTTCTACTTTGACCGTGGGCTCACGTTTCATGAGCACGTCCGCTACTATGCCACTAAGGCGTTCACCACTGTGCAGGCCATGTGCATGCTTGGTAACTCCACTAGAGGTCTCTCGCCTAAACAGTGCTGACTCTTATATCGGTCATGTGTGGTTCCTATTGCCACATACAGCTATCGTCTCTGGTATTTCGATGGTGCCCGCAATAAGGGCGCGATGAACCAGCTGAAATGGATGCAGCGAAAAGCTGCTCTATGGATTACTGGTGCTTTCCGCACCTCACCCACAGGCGGTCTTGAGGCCCTTGCTGGCCTCATCCCTGTCCATCTCATGCTGAAGAAGTTGGCAGCACGTGCAGTGTACCACGTCGCCACCCTCTCGGATACTCACCCCCTCCGCTCCATGATGGGCGAGAGACTCCTCAAGCGGGCTGCACCACACGCCCGCTCAGCCGCCTTGATGACCCCAGCTATGCAGGGGAAGGTCAAGAGCACTGTTATGGAGGTGGATGAGCGCATCCACACCTTGACTGAGAGCTTCGAGCCCTTTGCGCCTGAAGCTCGCCCAGGCGATCGGTTATTGGACTGCTATGCAGACTGTCTCCACTTTGACAAGTGTGATCCTGCCCAGGATAGGCGACCATATCTAGACGAGCTCATCGCGAAAGCGAGGGCCAACCCGTTAACAGTACTGGCTGCAACTGATGGCTCTGTCCCTCAGTCCAACCAGTATCAGGCAGCTTCAGCTGCTATAATCTACAAGGGACATTGCAAGCTCGAAAGGACTCGGTATGTCTCTGGCAGAGTCACTGCCCCTGACGTGGAGCTCAATACCATCTTGTGTGCAGTGCGCCTTGCTATCAAGCAGGCAAACTGCCAACATATCATGGTCTTTACTGACTCTATGGGCTGAGCCCATAGAGCAGTCGACCCCTCCGTGCACTCTGGTCAAGCTTTTAGCCTGTCAGTTTGTTGCGCTCTCCAAGAGTGGTTTGAGGCGGATGATCTCCGCCGCATCACCTTTATCTACGTTCCATCTGCTTTGCGGTGGGACATTCATGGTGAGGCACACAAGTACGTCACTGAACTTAAAGTCAGGGTTGGACGTTGGAAGACGGACAATTCTATAGACGTGCTTTGCTCTTGAGCTGCGCACTCAGTCCTGGATTCGTGGAATTCCACTTTCCAGGATCCAACTTATTGAGGCTCTGAATTCTTAGAGCTTCAACAGCCTGACGGGCAGCCGCTACAGCCATCGTACCTCAATGGGGGACCTTGGCTTTCAACTTTCGGACACAGTATCACTGAGTTCGCTCGCGTTTGCTGGTGTATAACTGGCCACGCGCCCATTGGAGCGTACTACCATCGCTTCAAGATCAATGAGCCTCATGGCTGCACTTGCGGAGCTGCTTTGCAGTCTTGCCAGCATATTCTCTTTCGCTGCCACGATAGATATTCTGTACACTATCCCCGTTTTCTCGGGGATATTGCGTCGTTTCTGAAGTACAACCCCACAGTGTTTGGCTTCAACCGGGACCCTTCAGGTGTCGGGTAATCGCTGTGGGCGGGGTTATTCCTCCTTTTGGGGGATTTAGGGTGAATTAACACCACGAACCTAAGGGTTCGGCGACCTGTGCCAGCTTCACTTTTTCGCGCTTGCAGCTGCTATCATAGCGGGTTGCAGCGCTGCTAACTTTCTGCGTCTGGTTTTGGGCAGGTGCTGCTCTGGCTTGTCGGCCTCAAGACACCCCGCCACCTCCCGGATGGTGCTTTTCTTATCTCATTTGCGCTGCGTGGCCTCCGAACAGCGATTGATGACTTTGGGGCATAGCGGAACCTCGATGGTTTCCTCCCCTTATCCTGATGCACCGTTTTTGTGTGGTGGGTTGCCCTCTGGGGAGTTTCGGCATTTGAGCCCAAAGGGTCTTGGTTGGGGGGGCGGTCGTCCTTTAGTGGTTAACTTAGTAACCAGGCTGCGTAGCGTACGTGTTTGTAGATAGCGAGCGGGCTGCCATCGAGCACCGCTATATAAATTGTTGATCAAAAAAAAAAAAAAAAAAAAAAAGATGGGAAGCTGTCCAATTCCTGTACATGCCCAGCCTCCTTTGCCTCCAATCAGAATTCCCAAATTTGAAAGCTTCCTGGGATAGCGACCCCAACTCCGAGGACGTCAAGCTTTGCCTGCCGTCAACCCTGCCAGCGAATCGTCGGCGTACAGCCTGTATAGAAGGATTGCCAGAGATGGAGGCTCGATTGTGTACGGCTCAGTGTGAGGATGCTCTGGAGGGCCTCTGCCACACGCTTCGCATCAAGACTCGCATGGTCTACTTCAAGAATAAGAATATCCATGGTCAAAGGGCAGGTACTTGTTCTAGGTCTATCATTGATCGAGTCCACAAACAAGCCCTAGCATTCGTGGCGAAGTACCGCAAGGCAAGAGAGGCGAAGATAGTGCTTTCAGGACCTGGAGACTGGGAGAAGTGACTTCGCCTGTTGCTGGATGGCAACATTCACAGCTATGTTGATCCTGAATGGAAAGGAAAGGGCCCAGGGAGGCGGGGTATTTGGGAAGATGGGCACAGCCAGTGCTGTCAGTGATATGTATGAAGCTGGGCAGTTGTCTAAAACTGACGATGCATCAGGGAGGGCAGTTCCCCAGCCCTATAAAACAGAGGCAATTGCCCTATAAAAATGATGTAGAGAGGTGTTATGGACTGTGATATGTGACTGATGCCAAGTAGATCAACAGGTCATGTGATTTTGAACTTGCCTTTTCATCCATGCTCAGCCTCTGAAACTTTGATATTCTGGCCTCAAATGCAAACAAATAGTAAATATATGACTGTCATGCCCAGCATTGGTGTAATGCAAATGCAGTAAGTCCATCAAGTGTGCTGATGGCATCACAGAGTCACATGTTGTGAGTTGGACTTCAGCAAAATCTTGTTAAAGTCTCTTTATGTCAAGCATTAGACAATTACTAGAGGCTATTGATATTTCTTCAAATAAAAGGTCACATGACTGTGGGAATCAACTTTGTTTTGCATTTTTATCAACAATGACTAATGCTGCTGATGTCATTCAAGTACTTTTAGGGTCACCTGATCATGATCTATGACCCTGCACAATTTTTTTTTTCAAAACCGCTGATGTTTCGAAATTCTTTTGCATTTTTCTCAACAACGACTAATGCTGATGATGTCATTCAAATACCATCAGGATCACCTCATCATGATCTACAACCCTGCACAAAAAATTCCCAAAAAGGAAATTGGGCAATTGCCCAAGCTGTCACACCTAGAGCAAAACAGGCCTACAATACTGGTGTTTTAAGGCCTGGGGAACTGCCCTCCTTGATGCATCCCTCATATTGGGCAACTGCCAACAATTGATATATCAGCTGACAGCAAAAGGTGATGGGCAGGCTCCTCCTATGGTATCTGGAGGTTCTATGGTTAGCACTGACGGTCAGGATGGGGCAGATGAGGAGGAAGATGACAAAATTGGCGCCCTTCCAGAGACGCTATCCTGGAAAGATGGCACAGGAGAAACGAAGAAGTCCATATCTTGGATATCGATGAATGCAAAAATACAGACATTGAAGGATTCATGCAGCAGCGACAACGAGATCCTCCTAGCCCACTCAGCTAGGAGTCAGGCACGAGTTCAACACGCTACGGAAGAGGTCCAGTTGGTCTGGGAGGAGATGAGGCAAACGCTGGCTTTCTTGGAGTGGAAGGCTGGCTGGTGGGATCAGCGTCGGATGGCTCGCACCCACATAACAAACGACCTACGAGAGGGAATCAATGCCTATGCCCTGGATCAAGCCCACCTCCAATGAGCCCTTGCAGCCAAGTTCCTCTGTCTTTGGGAGATGCCAATGACAGCAGATTGGCAGCCTGACGATGACAGCGACAACAAAAGCGACGATGACAAGACCCAGGAAAATGAGCCAGCTGAGGCTACTACAGGTGGGCGCGATAGGGGGGGAAGGATTCTGTAAGTATTGTATTATATCTTATCTACAGAACATTCTTAATCTACAGTGGGATGGCATGCTTTCCAAAAGGGGTGTCATGCCAGGATGGTCTGGCCAAAGGTCCAGAATCAATTGGGTGGCTGTGTTATATAAAAATAGAGCCACAGTTGATGTCGGAGCCAAGCTCAGGGAGCCACAGAAACACCTGCACAAACGTGCAGAGCGTGCATCAGTTCTCAAGGCACTGTGGGAGCGAATGCACACATGCTGCACATGCCAAAACATGCTGGGACAGCTCCAGGGCAGTTCCCCAGAAGTTTTGAGGCACTACTACAGTGGTGTAGACTAGTGTAGAGTGCTGGGGAACTGCCCCCTGTGATGCATTGTCAGGTTTGGGCAGTTGCCAGGTCTGATATATATCATTGACAGCACTGGCTGCACACCTTGACTGAGAGCTTTGAGCCCTTTGCACCTGAAGCTTGCCTAGCAATTGGTTACTGGACCACTATGCAGACCGTCTCCGCTTTGACAAACGTGATCCTACTCAGGATAGGCGCCCATATCTAGACAACCTCATCGCAACTGCGAGGGCCGACCCATTAACAGTACTGGCTGCAGCTGATGGCTCTGTCCCTCAGTCTAACCAGTATCAGGCGACTTCGGCCGCTATCATCTACAAGGGACATCGCGAGCTCGAAAGGACTTGCTATGTATCTGGCAGAGTTACTGCCCCAGATGCGGAACTCAATGCCATTGCGTGTGCAGTGCACCTGGCTGTCAAGCAAGCAAACTGTCAACATATCATGGTCTTTACTGACTCCATGGGCTCAGCCCATAGAGCGGTGGACCCATCTGTGCACTCCAGTCAGGCTTTCAGTCTGTCAGTTTGTCGTGTTCTCCAAGAGTGGTTCAAGGCAGATGATCTCCGCCACATGACCTTCATCTATGTTCCTTCTGCTCTGCGGTGGGACATCCATGGTGAAGCACACAAGTATGTCACCAAACTCAAAGTCAGGGTTGGACGTCGCAAGACGGACAATTCAATAGACATGCTTTGCTCTCGAGCTGTGCACTCAAGTCTGGACGCATGGGGCTCCATGTTCCAGGATTGTACCTACCAAGGCTCTGAATTCTTGGAGCTTCAACGGCCTGACAGGCGGCTGATCCAACCATACCTCAATGGGGGACCTTGGCTTTCATATTTCGGACACAGTATTACTGAATTCACTTGTGTCTGCTGGTGTATAACTGGCCACGTGCCCATTGGAGCGTACTACCGTCGCTTCAAGATCAATGAGCCTCATGGCTGCACTTGCAGGGCTGCTTTGCAGTCCCGCCAGCACGTCCTCTTTCGCTGCTGCAATCAATATTCTGTACACCATCCCCACTTTCTTGGGGATATTGCATTGTTTATGAAGTACAACCCTACAGCATTTGGCTTCAACCGGGACCCTTCAGGGGTTGGATGATTGTTGCGGGAGGGGTTGTTCCTCCTTTCGGGGGATTTATGGTGAATTAACACCACCAAGCTCTAGGGTTCAAAGACCTGCGCCTGTTTCAATTATTCATGCAGGCGGTCAACCTATCTTGGCTGATTGCAGCACCGCTAACCTTCTGCATCTGGTTTCAGGCAGGTGCGCCTCTGGCTTGTTGGCCTCAAGACACCTTGCCACCTCCCAGATGGTGCTTTTCTTATTTCATTTGTGCTGCGTGGCCTCCGAACAGCATCCAACAACTTTGGGGTTTAGCAGGGCCTCGATGGTCTCTTCCCCTTATCCCGTGTCACTGTTTTTGCGAGGTGGGTCTGGCTTTGTGGGAGTTTAGGTGTTTGAGCCACAAGGCTTGTGGTTGGGGGGGTGGTCGTCTTTCAGTAGTTAACTTAGTACCCAGGCCACGTACCATACATGTTTGTAGATAGTGAGCAGGCTGCCATTGAGCACTGCTATATAAATTGTTGATAAAAAAAAACAATGTCAGAGATAGTTGGATCAAATACTATTGAATACAATGGACGCTGGCGTCTCATCATCTTCATGCTCTGTTATATCAGCCTGTGGGGATCTCTTTGGAACTGTCTTGCGAGTTTTTCTAGAGCCAGGGTGAGCCTCAGCACAGTTGGAAATTAGAAGCTGCCACTCATGTTGCATCAGCAGTACTATTGGATTTCTTCTTGTTGTAATTGCTACCACGCCTCTGGGTTCTGTGTGCCTTGGTCAATACAAAGTCTGCAAAGCAAGAAGAAACTTACGGAGGTGGAGATATGTAGTGAGGCCACCCGTCCTCTTCATCACTCGGTAGGTCATCATCTAGGGTATCAGTACCCATATCAGAAGCATCGGTACCAGCCTCAGATGCATTGGCATTACTGCAAATGATCAGCGACAATTGAATAGACAATCAATGAGTTGACTGAAACATACTCTTCGCTGCTATCAGCCTCTAACTCTGAAACAATTACAGGTGAGGAGCAGTTTTGACGATGAGTAGAGGGAGCCATAGCAGGAGAAACAGGAAAAGGTAGGCCTGCACTGGCAGAATGTAGTTGCCAATAGGTTGAGTATATATATTGAACTGCAGATCCATAAATGGAATGCTCAAATATGCAATAAAGAAATGCCATCTGCATTGTGCACTCCAAACCCCAAAAGAAAAAAAAACCCTAGAAACCAGCAAAGCAAAGCAGCAAGAGATTGAAACACATCTCTGCCTACCCTGTGTGCAGCAGCCTCTATAATTTGACAACCCTGAATAGGTGGCATATCAGAAGACAAATTGAGGCCTGATGAATGCTTGTCATTGGCCCGGTGATTGGAAACTGCATGACAAAATTTACCAACATGTTGCTTCTGGTCAATATGTTGCTGGTCACCCAGAGAAATTCCAGGATTCCAACATCAGAAAGGCATTCTTTTATTCTGCCATTCAAGATTCTGAGATTCCAACATCAGGAAGGCATTTTATTCAGAAGGACAAACATGAACAATATATGAAATATACCAGATTGGAATCAACTCTAGGTGGTCAATCTGTTTAACAAATGGAGCTGGGCGATCGTAGAGAGGGTGGTTACACAAAGGACTGCCTAAGAGCCAGACGATAGTGGGAATAGGAGTGATAAAGTAGTTGGCTGAAGAATTGAAGGATACAAAAGTACAACCTGCATCAAATGTGGACCGTATTGTCAAAGGGCAATCATATGTAGTGCCACAGGAATGGGTGTCTGGGAGCAACAATTCATTCCATAGAAGCTTAAAGCCCTGCTGATGGTAGCACTCCCAGAACATCTCAGCTTCTACCTGAGAAAGCAAATGACAGAAGTCAGTACGCAAACTGTTTTTGGAAAATAGGATGGCAGGGTTTGAGAGCCCAAGTCCTTGGGCTGAAAGCTTCAGATAGGCTGAGAATATGCCAGATGAGGTGATTGCGTTCATGGCATAGGAGGAAGGTGAATAGAAGATGGCTTGGATTGGGGAACAGGTGGGACGAGCCATATGAATTTGGATTCTATGTCCCCTTTTGTCATGGTAGACAGAAGAATTGATGATGGCATAGTTGAATGTAAAGATCAACAGAGAGTCGAAGGTGTAGCTGGTGTTGCAAAGGAGGTCATGTGCAAATTGTCTTTCAGAGCAATAGGGAACCACAAAGTTGATGTTTCTTGGTTTGAAGTGCATGGATGCAGGCAAAGTGGTGAGAAGAGTGCAGGAACCTGAAATGATGGCACCATAGTGCTGGAGAAAAGGCTGAACGTCCCAAAAATTGAGACCAAAGCATGCCAGAACTCTTTGAACACAAAATTGCTGATATGCAGCAGCTTGAGCAGCAGTGCGGCAGGATGTAAGAGCAAAACTCTTTAATCCATTGAAAGAGAGGTGGCTGAGGATTGAGTGGGTTAACTCAAGCGATAGATGGTCTAAATTGTTCTGGAGAACGATGGAGGATGGTGCTACTTGTTTGAGTGGGCCATTGCTATGCATGGCATGTATGAGGCCTTCTTTCTTCTTGTAGCTTTAGCTGAAATATAATTAATATTCAGCCATCATACCTCAATGGAGGACCTTGGCTTTCAACCTTTGGACACAGTATCACTGAGTTTGCTCACGTCTGCCAGTGTATAACTGGCCACACACCCATTGGAGTGTATTATCATCGCTTCAAGATTAATGAGCCTCATGGCTGCACTTGCGGGGCTGCTTTGCAGTCCTGTCAGCATGTCCTCTTTCGCTGTCACATCAGGAGAATGACTTTGTCTCTGAGGGAGCCCTAGAGCTCCCTCAGGGTCCTTGGAGGATCCAGAGATCCAGAGATGCCAGGGAGCCTTAAAAGCTACTCCACATGCTTGTCAGGTTCTCAGGGATCCTCAGAGCATCTTCAGACACTTTCAAGACACCGTGTATTGTGCCTCATATGCCTTAGATATCTCTTATATCTCTCAAATTCAGATAATAAAGAGCAATAATTTTCAATTAAAGTACTAAGAGCTATATGTCGGAAAAATCGAATTTCCCATATATGATCATATATGGGAATATAAGGACCTGTTAGGGTGTCAGATAACCGGTGGTCATATGGATGGTGAAAAGTCACCCATCCATATGTGTAAAATGTGCAAGGGCTATCGAACCTTATGGTCGTGGCAAACCCCATCTGGTCTGCAGGCATGATGCAGTGTACACGGACTGTTCAGTCCTTCTCCAAGCTTATGATGGTGTGTTGGTAAAGCTGACCATTATTGGCAATTTGACCGTAGTCACCACGCTCCTGGGTGCCCCTGCTTGTCCAAAGAAGGGAATGCATATTTATTTTTTATGTTCTATGTTATTAGGAAAGATATGTGAACAAACCCCCCTTCGGAATTTGTATCACCATCATGACTTATCATCACGTTGTCATGCAAATGAAAGAGGTTGAGCAACTCAAGGGAATGTGGCCTGGCAAGCTCGTCCCACTGGTCTAAAGTCAGAACAACCTAGGTAATTTGATATTTTTCAGGATGGACTTACGAAATAGACCTCACTGCAGCCGTGATCATATTGTATTATTGAAGCCCTACCCATTGAAGTCAGCTGAATTCCCACAATCTGACCCATGTAAGGGAAGACATACCATAGTCTAGTCAACAAGTGCCCTATTGTCTTCTTTAGACATGGCTGCATGAAAAAAGCAGCAATGCACCTTAACCCATAGCGTAGGACCTGCACTTGAAGGTGAACACGCAACGAGGAACATATTATGTGAGAAGTCAATGAGAACAACGCAACACTGAGGCTGCCAGTGCCTGGCTTTATAGCCCTCTCGCTGCCTAGGCCCACTTGCCTCGCTGAAGCTGTGGCGCATGCTCTGAGTTGGAAGTTCTGGGCAGTAAGTCTGCCTATCGGGGAGGTCATCGAGACAGCATCTGGATCGACATAGCGTGGAGGGTATGACCAACTGTCCGTGTTCATCCTGCTGCACCGTCCATCATGATTCAGCACATTGTCTCCGTGACCTGGGACTTCGACTACCTGAGGTTCTTGGACATTGCTCGCTGGGCACCTAATCTGGGGATCCATCCTGGATCAAGGATGAGAAGAGGGTAAATCGGGTGCTGTGACAATCCTGTGGGCATCTCTGTTTGAGCACTGGATGCTAGAAATCAATGCAAAATACGGGAATCTGAGAAAGGGTGATCAGCACTTACCAGTTTCTTATATCCCTGACGCTCAACTAACATGTGTATATCAAGATGTACACGATGCTGTATCAGTACTCTCAGTTCCCTGATACCTCTTTGTTCACACATATCAGTTGTGACACAAGATCATATTGGTGCTGATATGGACTTATGGTTAACTGAGATGAGCATATCCTTTGCCGCAGATTTGTGTATCAGTGCCCTCAGCGGACCCAGGAGCCACAAGGTCTTATAATGGAAATCGTGTTTTTCTGACATATACATGCATATACAATATTGAGACTATATTCTACGATTGACTACATCTGTCATTCTGGCATAGGAGAAAATGTTAGATGTGCTATTAATTAGAAAGAGAGATAACACATACCTGATATATGAGTGCAAACAAGGGCAAACTTGCAAGTTCAGCACTGCTGGACAGCACTGGGGTCTTGGTGGGGCAAGGAGGACAGGCACTGGTGGTGCAAGGCAAGAGGCAGGTGGATTTGTTGCTGCAATTTCAGGAGGTGAAACCCCTTTGAGAGAGCTGAATTAGTGGTTAGCGACATGGGTGGTGGAGGTTCAACTGCAGTACGTACCTCATGTTCTCACCCCTTGACTAGAGATTGTCATGGGTTGAGTCTGTGGGTTGGGTCTCTGGGTTGGCAAGGGTACAGGTACAGGTTGGAAATTTTGTACCCTGATAGAACCCGTATGCTTAGAGCAGGTTTGTAGGTTGAGCGGCCCATCTCAGAGCTTGCATGTGCACAACTCCCAGTGCTGAGTACCATAGAACCGAAAAGCTATCCACATCCCTTGGTAGAAGCCACCTATAAAAGAACAATAACTTGGAATAAGTAAAAGAAATTAGAAGTACTAATAAGTTACTCACCTAGCCTGACTCTAAGGTAGATGCTCCCAATGAGAATGGTGATGACCTGGCATTTGAATATATCAGTACAGAGCAGAAACAGTTATAAAACTTATCTTATTTCACTCCTAGAAGGTAATCTTGGAGTATAGAGGCTGTTCAATAAGAAGGGGGAAATGTGACAATGAGGGGAGGAAGAGAGAGAGAGAGACATGAGAAATGAGCCCACCTATGAGCCTTATTCCCACACCCCTATACAGCAGACAGGCTGTTCTCCTCAAGTTAAATATCTCAACAACTGCTATAGCTATTCTCCTAAAAATTTGTACACATTTACTCAGAGTATGAATAAGCATTTACACAGAATTTTAAAATTTTATGGTGAATAATGAAGGAGAAATCATCTGTGCGCTTTTTGAAAAACCCGCATCTCCATATCTTGGTCAATACTCATTGCGATAAAATTTCGCTTCACAGACATCATCAGAAATATGTAATCTAGTTGCCTATAGATTTTCAAGGCGGTAGCTGTGGCAGTTCCCAAGATATTTAGCTTCCACCTTTGATATGAGTGTATAGCAGAGAAGCTGTTACCCTCAAGCTCAATATTTCAACAACCGCTGTAGCTATGCCTCTGAAAATTTACACACCTTTCTCATAATATAAAGGAACAATTCTGTGGAGTTTCAGAATTTTGGGGCCAATATCAAAGGAGAAATGACCTGTGCGCTTTTCAAAAAACCCGCATCTCCATATCTCAGTCAATACTTGTCACAATGACATCTCGCTTTACAGACAGTATCAACAATATGTAATCTAGTTTCCTGTAAATTTTCAAGGCTGTAGCTGTAGCAATTCCTGAGGTATTTAACTTCCACCTCTTGTATGAGTGTCTAGCCTGTCTGAGTTTGAAATGACTTAGAGCTTGAAAACAGTGTGCTCATTCATTGTGTAGGTTCAATATCACAACAACTGCTGAAGCTACTGTGCTGAAATTTGGCAGGCATGTACCTATAGTGTCCTTGTTAATGAATCTTGGCTTACAGAGTCTCACCATTATTATTTGTTGAGATATTCAGATGCAGGCTTTTAAAAATGCACAACCATTATATCTCCATGAGTTTGCAATCTGAAGGTGCCAAAATTTAGAATTTAGTACACGTATAATATGTGTAGTTGCGTGCAGAATTTCAGGGCAATCAAGTGAGCAGTTCCTGAGATATCTTATTCTTACTCTTGAAAAAGCGGTCAGTAGTAATAAAAATATGATCCTAGACATGTAATAGCTCTATAGTAGTTGGTAATTCATATTTCTGAGATATATCTAGCAGGAGGATGTTGGACCTTTCCAGAGCTTCCTCAGAGCCTCCCCAGAGTGCTCAGGAGAATTCAAAATTACCACTGATCTCTGAGGTGCTCCCAGATCACAGCAAGGCAGCTTTGCTCCTTTGGGAATGTGGGAATGCGCTCAGGTGATGTGAGAGCAAAAGTCATTTTCCTGATGTGTGATCAATATTCTGTACATTATCCCTGTTTTCTTGAGGTCTTTACACTCCCCCATGTATCCCTATAGGACTCCAGTGGACTCCAGTGGAGTCTGGTAGAAATCTATTAGCAGGAACACCAGCCAAAAGTGCCTACTGGACTCCAGTGGAGTTCACTGGAGTCCACTGGAGTCACCACCCAAAGTCTACTGGAGTGGAGTGTCCATCTTCCACTGGACTCCTATAGAACTCCAGTGGAGTCCAGTGAACAATGCAGAGAGATGTCATAGTCATAGAAGAGAAATGTGACTGATGCCAAGGTTGATAGCCAGTCATGTGACTTTTTATTTGCCTATTCCTTCAGGGTCAGCTTCTGAAATGTTGATGTTATGGCCTCAAATAGAAACAATTAATAAATATATAATTGCTAGGCCCAGACTTGGCATTGATGAAAAGTAATAAAGCCATCAAGTTTGCTGATGACATCAATATCAGAGTCACATGTGACAAATTGGATTTTGCCAAAATGTGCTCTATCTACACAGGGACTAGGGGTGCTAACAATATGAAACATGCAGGTCACATGACTGTGAGAAATTTCCTTTTTAGGAGAAGATAATTGCAATAACAGGTGACCCTGAATCCACTTGAGTGATGGTATTTGGCTCTATTAATGATAAGATATAAGCCAAATAATGCCAAAATTTGCAAAAGTAATCTACTGTTTCAGTATTTGCATTTTTCTTGCCAAGCAGAGCAGCTGATGACATCAAATAACTTGATTCAGGGTCAATTGAAGATGCTCTACAAATTCTGATGCTTTTTCCTAAAAAGAATGATTATTAAGCATCTTATTACACCTCTATATACTGGACTTGGGCAATTGCCCAACAGACTATTATCTATTCTGATGTGTAATAGGTAGTCTATTTTGATACATATACTGGAGTCCAGTAAGACTCCAGTAAGACTCCAGTATCACACTCCAGTAGAGTCCAGTATACTTTCTTACTGGACTCCACTGAACTCCACTATACCTTCTTACTGGAGTCCACTGGAGTCCACTGAACTCCAGTATAATTCCACTGGACTCCACTGGACTCCACTGGATAATATGCCAACTCCACTGGACTCCAGTGGAGTTCTATAGCACTCTGTAGGGGACCACAAAGTACTGGTTTTCTTGGGGATATTGCATCGTTTCTGAAGTACAACCCTATGGCATTTGGCTTCAACCGAGACCCCTCGGGTGTCAGATAATCGCTGCGGGTGGGGTTGTTCCTCCTTTTGGAGGATTTATGGTGAATTGACACCACTGAGCTCTAGGGTTCAAAGACCTATGCCAGCTTCACTCATTCATGCTTGCGGCCTGCTAATATAGTGGGTTGCAGCGCTGCTAACTCTCTGCGTCTGGTTTTGGGCAGGCGCATCTCTGGCTGGTCGGCCTCAAGACACCCTGCCACCTTCCAGGTGGTGCTTTTCTTATCTCATTCGCGCTGCATGGCCTCCGAACAGCGATCAACAACTTTGGGCATAGCGGAACCTCAATGGTTTCCTCCCCTTGTCCCAATGCACCGTTTTCATGAGGTGGGTTGCCCTCCGGGAAGTTTCAACATATACACCAGAAGGGTCTTGGTTGGGGGGGTGGTCGTCTTTTAGTAGTTTACTTAGTACCCAGGCCGTGCAGCGTGCATGTTTGTAGATAGCGAGTGGCCTGCCATTGGGCCTGCCATTGAGCACCGCTATATAAATTGTTGATAAATATATATAATATAGATTAATTTTGTAGAGCAAGTAATTAGTTACAGAAATATTCTATGAAATTATGCCCACCCACCACCCCTTATAGCTATTGAATTAAGCATAGACTGCTAATACAAAATTCTTATCATTATATGTTCTAACTGATGTATCAGTAATAGTTGTCAAGTGCCCATCTTCTGTACATTGTCTACCAGTAGTCATGCCATCATTAAACCAGATTGTTCCATCATTGCCTACAATTCTTGATACAAAATGATTATCACCATGTTAAACCATTCCCTTTAATTTTAGTACATGTGTCTTTCTATTAACTTTGATTTTTATCTTATGACTTGTCCTAATATTACAGAATGGATACTCAAGAACTAATATTTTTGGTATCTTAGTATAAGTTTTCTGGTATATCAAAGTCTTACTACACTCAGGACAAGTCTCTTGACAACTTTCTTTCATATCTGAAATCCAGTATTGAGTTGATGAGACTTGATATCCTTCAAGATTGGCAGCATATCCAATAGTATCAGAAAAGAGTCTAGTATAGTCACAATTATTACAGAATATTTCAACTTGTGCATCTTCACTATCAGTCTTAAATAATTCAAAGGCAAGTTCAGCTACACTTGCATTATTTCTACCCTTTGGAAATTTATCTGGCTTTACAAAATACAACTCTTCTCGTACTCTGTCTCTGGCCTCTTCTAGAGTAGAATTACTATGAACAACATCTTGAAAGCCTTCTATAAGTAGCTTTGTATAGTCATTGATGCTTGATAATGTCACAGTCCATTTATCAGAATTTTCAAGCCAGAGATTATAGAGAATGCTAAATAAACTATCATATGGACAGCTATAATCTTGATTATCCCAGATAAATCCTTGAGGTGAGTTGCTATTTTCTTCAATAATTTGTCTGGATTTCTTTGGCTTAGAAATATTACTCTCACTGGCTTTATGCTTCAAAGCAGTACTCCCTTTAGCAGGTACAAAATTAGTTACAGTAATTGTCTGAAGCAACTTTAATTTTGTTGACTTGTCAATTAAAGTCCAAGGACTATCAGTTACAACTGTTTAGAGCTTCAACGGCCTGATGGGCAGCTGATTCAGCCATCGTACCTCAATGGGGGACCTTGGCTTTCAACCTTCGGACACAGTATCACTGAGTTTGCTCGTGTTTGCTGGTGTATAACTGGCCACGTGCCCATTGGAGCGTACTACTGTCGCTTCAAGATTAATGAGCCCCACAGCTGCACTTGCGGGGTTGCTCTGCAGTTCTGCCAGCATGTCCTCTTTCACTGTCACAATCGATACTCTGTACATTATCCCTGTTTCCTCAGGGATATTGCATTGTTTATGAAGTACAACCCTACAGCGTTTGGCTTCAACTGGGACCCCTCAGGTGTCGGATAATCGCTATGGGCAGGGTTATTCCTCCTTTTGAGGGATTTATCGGTGAATTAACACCCTCGAACCTTAGGGTTCAGAGACCTGCACCTGCAACTACTTCTTTGCGCTTGCGGCCCACTATTATAGCGGGTTGCAGCGCCGCTAACTTTCTGCATCTGGTTTCGGGCAGGTGCTTCTCTGACTTGTTGGCCTCAAGACACTCTGCCACCTCCCAGGTGGTGCTTTTCTTATCTCATTTGTGCTGCGTGGCCTCCAAACAGCGATCAATGACTTTGGGGTGTAGCAGAACCTCAATGATTTCCTCCCCTTATCCCGATGCACCATTTTCACAAGGTGGGTTGCCCTCCAGGAAGTTTCAATGTACACACCAGAAGGGTCTTGGTTGGGGGGTGGTCATCTTTAAGTAGTTAACTTAGTACCCAGGCCGCATAGCTTTTTTTTTTTTTTTTTTTTTTTTTGATCAACAATTTATATAGCGGTGCTCGATGGCAGCCCGCTCGCTATCTACAAACACGTACGCTACGCAGCCTGGTTACTAAGTTAACCACTAAAGGACGACCGCCCCCCCAACCAAGACCCTTTGGGCTCAAATGCCGAAACTCCCCAGAGGGCAACCCACCACACAAAAACGGTGCATCGGGATAAGGGGAGGAAACCATCAAGGTTCCGCTATGCCCCAAAGTCATCAATCGCTGTTCGGAGGCCACGCAGCGCAAATGAGATAAGAAAAGCACCATCCGGGAGGTGGCGGGGTGTCTTGAGGCCGACAAGCCAGAGCAGCGCCTGCCTGAAACCAGATGCAGAAAGTTAGCAGTGCCGCAACCCGCTATGATAGCAGCTGCAAGCGCGAAAAAGTGAAGCTGGCACAGGTCGCCGAACCCTTAGGTTCGTGGTGTTAATTCACCCTAAATCCCCCAAAAGGAGGAATAACCCCGCCCGCAGCGATTACCCGACACCTGAAGGGTCCCGGTTGAAGCCAAACGCTGTGGGGTTGTACTTCATAAAAGATGCAATATCCCCAAGAAGGTGGGGGTAATGCACGGAGTAGCGATTGTGACAGTGACAGAGGACATGCTGGCAAGACTGCAAAGCAGCCCCGCAAGTGCAACCATGAGGCTTGTTGATCTTGAAGCGACGGTAGTACGCTCCAATGGGCACGTGGCCAGTTATACACCAGCAAACGCGAGCGAACTCAGTGATACTGTGTCCGAAAGATGAAAGCCAAGGTCCCCCATTGAGGTACGATGGCTGTAGTGGCCACCTGTCAGGCTGTTGAAGCTCTAAGAATTCAGAGCCTCAGTAGGTTGGATCCTGGAAAGTGGAATTCCACGAATCCAGGACTGAGTGCGCAGCTCAAGAGCGAAGCGTGTCTATAGAGTTGTCCATCTTCCAACGTCCAACCCTGACTTTAAGTTCAGTGACGTACTTGTGTGCCTCACCATGAATGTAAGTGTAACTCTGCCAAAGGTCATGCCTCGTCTACTACAGCCGCTCCTCCTTACACTGCTTCCACACCTGCCACTCCAGCTGCGAAGGACACTAAGTCCGGAACAGCAAAAGAGTAAGCAGCCCTCTGCCTTCGGCATTGCCAGAGGGCTGCAGTTGCTCTCGCGATGTCCCCAAAGAAGTTTGCCTTAATGCCGCAGCACTATCTGACCCCAAAGCCCAAGACCTATTGGAGGTACTTGGGCTTCTACTTTGACCGCAGGCTCACCTTTCATGAGCACGTCCGCTACTATGCCACCAAGGCATTCACCACTGTGCAGGCCATGCGCATGCTCGGAAACTCTACTAGAGGTCTCTCGCCTAAACAGCGCCACCTCCTCTACAGATCATGTGTGGTTCCCATTGCCACATATGGTTATCGTCTCTGGTACTACAATGGCGCCTGTAATAAGGGCGCGATGAACCAGCTAAAACAGATGCAGCGGAAAGCTGCTCTATGGATCACGGGTGCTTTCTGCACCTCCCCTACAGGCGGTCTTGAGGCCTTGGCAGGTCTCATCCCTGTCCACCTTATGCTGAAGAAGCTGGCAACACGCGTGCAGTGTACCGTGTCGCCACCCTCTCGGACACCCACCCCCTTCGCTCTATGATGGGCGAGGGACTCCTTAAGCGAGCCACACCACATGCTCGCTCAGCCACCTTGATGACCCCAGCCATGCGAGGGAAAGTCAAGAGCACCGTCATGGAGGTGGACGAGTGTGTCCACACCTTAACTGAGAGCTTCGAGCCCTTTGCGCCCAAAGCTCACCCAGGTGATCGGTTACTGGACTGCTATGCAGACCGTCTCCACTTTGACAAGCGCGATCCTGCCCAGGATAGGTGACCATATCTAGACGAGCTCATCGCAAAAGCGAGGGCCGACCCTTCAACAGTACTGGCTGCAACTGATGACTCTGTCCCTCAGTCCAACCAGTATCAGGTGGCTTCGGCAGCCATCATCTACAAGGGACATCATGAGCTCAAGAGGACTCGCTATGTCTCTGGCAGAGTTACTGCCCCAGATGCGGAACTCAATGCCATCTCATGTGCAGTGCGCCTTGCTGTCAAGCAGGCAAACTGCCAACATATTATGGTCTTTACTGACTCTATGGGCTCGGCCCATAGAGCGGTCGACCCTTCCATGCACTCTGGTCAGGCTTTCAGCCTGTCAGTTTGTCGCACTCTTCGAGAGTGGTTTGAGGCAGATGACCTCCGCCACATCACCTTTATCTACGTTCCCTCTGCTTTGCGGTGGGATATCCATGGTGAGGCACACAAGTACGTCACTGAACTCAAAGTCAGGGTTGGATGTCGCAAGACGGACAACTCTATAGACACGCTACGCTCCTGAGCCGCGCACTCAGTCCTGGATTCGTGGAGTTCCACTTTCCAGGATCCAACCTACTGAGGCTCTGAATTCTTAGAGCTTCAACAGCCTGACAGGTGGCCACTACAGCCATCGTACCTCAATGGGGGACCTTGGCTTTCATCTTTCGGACACAGTATCACTGAGTTCGCTCGCGTTTGCTGGTGTATAACTGGCCACGTGCCCATTGGAGCGTATTACCGTTGCTTCAAGATCAACGAGCCTCATGGTTGCACTTGCGGGGCTGCTTTGCAGTCTCGCCAGCATGTCCTCTGTCACTGTCACAATCGCTACTCCGTGCATTACCCCCACTTTCTTGGGGATATTGCATCTTTTATGAAGTACAACCCCACAGCGTTTGGCTTCAACCGGGACCCTTCAGGTGTTGGATAACCGCTGTGGGCAGGGTTATTCCTCCTGTTGGAGGATTTATCGGTGAATTGACACCCTCGGACCTTAGGGTTTGGAGACCTGCGCCCATTTCACTCTTTCGCGCTTGCAGCCGCTATTATAGCGTGTTGCAGCGCTGCTAACTTTCTGCGTCTGGTTTCGGGCAGGCGCATCTTTGGCTTGTCAGCCTCAAGACACCCTGCCACCTCCCGGGTGGTGCTTTTCTTATCTCATCTGCGCTGCATGGCCTCCAAACAGCGATTGACGACTTTGGGGCATAGCGGAACCTCGATGGTTTCCTCCCCTTATCCCGATGCACCGTTTTTGCGAGGTGGGTTGCCCTCTGGGGAGTTTCGGCATTTGAGCCCAAAGGGTCTTGGTTGGGGGGGCGGTCATCCTTTAGTGGTTAACTTAGTAACCAGGCTGTGTAGCGTACGTGTTTGTAGATAGCGAGCAGGCTGCCATCGAGCACCGCTATATAAATTGTTGATCAAAAAAAAAAAAAAAAAAAAAAAAAGTCTGTCAAAGAATACTTGACCCGATCCTCACCCCAGACTCGCTCATTCTCTTCTGCATCTGCACCTTCCTCATCCAACCAATCCTTCATCTCCTCAAAGGACTTTGCGACCGTTCTGAAAACCTTCTGATAAGAGTTGTACTGCGTCTTTTGAACACAAAGATCCTGAAGATCCTTCTGGGTGGGTCTCTTAGAGAGTTCCAACTCCTTGACTCTCAATGCTGATGACTCGACAAAGTTGAAAATTCTCCATGCTTTGCGCAAGTCAAAGTCACTTGGAGAACCCTTCTTTTCACTCCGAAGGAGAGCCCGATCAACCTCCAACTTGTTGATGAGCTCCTCCTCATAGACAGAGAAACTAGATGCCAGAGGGCTAGAAGGACGAGAGACATTACCAGCAATCGAGCTTGAAACCGAGGGGCTACGTGATGTACTGCCTCGACCAAGAAGATCAAGATGGTTGATTGACATGTCAAGAGCCTGAAGAATGATCAGTTATAATTCTTAAAGCTAATATAGACACGTTACCGCTAGCAGACTAATCCCAAGTCCACCCTCCTCTAGCTCCCTCGGTTCAATGATGTCAGTGCTGATAATAGCCTGCTTGAATGGGCCATAAGCCTCCCAACCATATTTATCATCCCAGATAAACACACGATCATCTGTTAAGTATAGTAGTTAGATTAAGAATGACAAGAATAGAACAAATAAATATTACTTTGAATGTGTTCATCACGGTCTCGAACCTTCTCCAGGATCTTGCCTAGTGTCAGGTTTAAATTGACCTTGATGAACCAAGAGGGAGAGATGTCCTTGATACTCTGGGGCTGGGGAGTGTCCCGCTGGTGGTAGACATAGATGATGCCAGGACGAGGGGGTGCAGTGACAGCGAGTACATCAGTTTGAGCCAGGCCAGATGAACCACCCATATCTGCAAGATTGGGGGCATTTTTTTTTTTTTTTTTTTGATCCACAATTTATATAGTGGTGCTCGATGGCAGCCCGCTCGCTATCTACACAAGATTGGGGGCATTACCCAGTGCATTTCCTCGGCTAAAGCCTCCAACTGCACGTGAAGACCCCATTGGCAGAATATTGGCTGAAAAAGAACAGGTTTGAAACAGAAAAAATAAAGATCAATAAATAAGCTTACCAACTGCTTGAGAAATGATAGGCTCAGGCCTAGGCTTGAACTTGGACTTGGACTTGGGCACAGCTAGTCCCTTTCCTATGTATGAAGTAAACTATTAATATATTATAATGAGACATTGAGAGCACTGTGACTATACCTTTGTCCACTGGCTTAGCTGGGGCTTTAGCTTTCTTCTTCCGCTTTTCCTGAACCCCCTCCTGATGATCAACATCCATCCCAGAATCAGATGAATCATCATTTGTACGACTTATCATCCTAGGCTTGGGGCGACGAGAAGGAGCTGTAGATGCTCCAGAACACTCAAGAATGGCCTCAACACTATAAAGGAATGATTAGTTTGATAAAGAATATAAAGAAAGCACTTACGGTGGGAGCTTAGCTGGATCCTCAGCAGCTTCGACCTCAATGTTCTTGTCTTCAGAGGTACATCTACAATCTGGTCAATAAAAGTATCATTAGAGAATGGAGAAACCATACCTAGATGCTTTCAAGACCTGACCATAAGACCTAAAGTCTATTAGATATAAGTTGAAATTAAAATATAAATGCTACTTACTCAGGGTTTGGAGCTTTGGAGACAGGTTTAGCAGAGACTTTGGACCTCAGACCAGCAGAGGTGGCAGCAGTCTTGGGCTTGATCTTCTGGGAACTTGGCTCCTCTAATAATAGAACAAATAAAAAGGAATAACAAGAAATATTACAAATTGAACTTACGATATCCTCCAAGGTCATTCTCATTGTCCTCCTCATCATCATCCTCATAGATGACCATCACCTTCTTCTTCTTAGCTGGGGTCTCTTCTTCATCATAGTAGTCATCCTCCTCTCATAACAATTTATATAGCGGTGCTCGATGGCAGCCCGCTCGCTATCTACAAACACGTACACTACGCGGCCTGGGTACTAAGTAAACTACTGAAAGACGTCCGCCCCCCCAAACACCCATAAAGCCAGACCCACCTCGCGAAAACGGTGACACGGGATAAGGGGAGGAGACCATCGAGGCCCCGCTAAACCCCAGAGCCGTCGGACGCTGTTCGGAGGCCACGCAGCGCAAATGAAATAAGAGAGCACCACCCGGGAGGTGGCAGGGTGTCTTAAGGCCGACAAGCCAGAGAAGCGCCTGCCTGAAACCAGACGCAGAAAGTTAGCGGCGCTGCAATCCGCTACAATAGTGGCCGCAAGCGCAAAGAATTAACCGCAGGTGCTCAGGTCTCCCTAAG